>JASGCC010000012.1:0-600000 GCA_030067915.1 Hydractinia echinata | reverse complement strand
TTTATTCACAAAGTAAAATATCAATTTGTTAAGTACGTTAAGTAGCTAGTATAAAATAATAAAAATATGTTCGTCACATGTTGTTCAACATTTTTCTTTTTGTAGATTCATTATTTTGAGCGTATTGACCTGTGGCCATCACAATAAGGAGAAATATTCGGTCCGGTCTTCAAAATCAGCACTGTCATCATGAACTTTTATTCAGCGCAGTTCGCCTCTCCTTTAAAGAGTGGGCGCTTAATGGAGCATTTACAAAAATATTGCGAAACGTTGTGTCAATATCGCACTCAAATCAATTGGGCACTGACTAAATACACAATGCATTTAGGAAAAAGGCTTGTTTAATAAGCTTCGAATTGATAATCACAACGAAGTGGACAAAAATATATTGCATTTGCTATTTCGTGCATATATAAATATTTCATACTGTTGGCACGATTTCTTTATGCGCCCACGCAGACAAAAATACGGAAATTATTAATATAAAGTTTATGAACTAAATACTCAGCAATATGTCCAATCTTTATGATCTGTAGGTCGACATTTTACATCACATGGAACTCTTTCAGTTACGTTACAAGGTCGGATACAACCAACAAACAAAAAATCATCATATCTTTTCGTTGGAAAAGGTACAGTACCATCGTATCTCGTACAAAGGTACGAATCGTGTTGTAAGGTATACGGTTTCACTAATGGCCAAATATGTCTAGCTAAGACATATTGGTCGTTCAATTTTGTAGCTTCTTTATTTTCAGTCCTTCTCTCAGCATTATGCAAAACCAGATTGATGATATTGTGGGCCAATGTCCTGTTCATAGCACTTCGAAAACCCCATAAACCAGCTAAAATTTCAGTTGTATGCCATTAATGATCCCGCATAACATGCATGATGTGACCACTTTCTAACCATTTCTTTACTGCATCTTCTTCTCTTTTTATGATCGGTGAGTCTAGATCTCTGAAGCAAACAATATCGACAGTATCATCTGCCAAAGGCAAGAATCTCCATACTCTACCATTGATTGAAGTTATGTCTGCGTACAATGACGTTGCTGTGACATCACAAAAAACTAGATTGTCAAATGTGGAAGTATAGCTTTTGATATATTCTGTGTTAAGAAATTTATCGTGGTATATTTGAACTGTCCAGTTTTTATATAACATACTGTTCTTTGCCTCTTTAGCAACCATTCCAATCAGATGTCCCCATTTTCTTGCCGAATCTTTACCAAATATGGTATAGGAAAGAACAAAGTTTTTTTGACCTTTTTTTTCCATAAATTGACTACGAATACACGCAGGCGTTACAGTCCTTTTACTGAAGTAATTGCCTGCGAATATAATTAGAAACGCTAGTGAAAATACTTTGAAAAGTATTCTTTTAATATTCACCATGACTGGTTTTGAATAAAATCTTGTGACCTAAAAAAAACAAGAAAACATGTAACATTTATTGCGAAGTTAAATTGTTCACCATGTTTGCTATGCGGCGTATACCAAGAGAATTATTGACATTCTTAAAATTTTGATGAAAAAACTTTTATAAACCAGGATGGGAAAATATGACTGATATTTGGCGTTAATGGAGAGTGTGGTTCTTTTTCCAAAGGAAAAAAACAGTTTTTGAAATTGCGGAATTAGAGAATGCGAAACAGTTATGGCTTTATTAAGTCTGCTAAATTACTTGCCTTGCATGTCCACGTCCCCACGTGACCTTCGTTTCTTCATGCTCCACATGGCTTTGTATTTACGTGCTCTACGTACCTCAGTTCCTAACGTTCCCTAGTACTTTACGTAAACCCTGGTTTATTAGTACGTCAACTAGTAAACCAGGGTGAAATTTCTTCCTGAAGCAACTTTTCCCTGAAACTATCTAGCAGCTAACTGTAGCGCCCCTGTCACTACCGTTGGGTGGTTTTCAATTTTTGAAATTTTCAAAAGATTTCACCATATAGAAAGAAGAAATGCATCTGTACCCTGACTGTGAGGACCCAGCTCCCAAGAATAATACATTGGAAGTTGATGAAATAGACGGAAGGCAAAGAGGTCCAGTTTGGAATATCCATTCTGTTGAGCCCTGGGTCGAGACTCCCAGTCTGCCATGATACTCTGCAGTAATCTTGACCTTGTGGAGTAATAGGAAATTCCAAATCTCTTTGGCTATTTTAATCATAATTAAAAATTTTATTCCTCCCATTTTGAGGAGAGAAGACGTAGCTGTCATGTTGTTTGTTTGAATGTGTGCTAATTTGTTTCCCAGTTATTCCGAAATATTTATATGCACAATCTGTTCTGTCTGGGACCACATGCCTCCCATTTTGATCCCTTGAGAAACTGCTCCCAACCCTTTCAGTAAAGCATCCGTCTGTAACAAAAATTGTGCTTAAGGTTGTTCAATTGTACAAACTAAATTGTTCACACACCATAGAAATTGTTTCAGAGAATCCTTCTTTAAATGCACTAGAGTGGCATAAGATTCTGATACTTTTAGACTTTGAATTTGTTGTTGTTATAGAAAACGAAACTCTAGACGGACTGACAGAACTGCTTGTATGGTGGAAGACAGAACTTCTATTAATTGTGTTAGCTCCAAAATAGTGGCTTTTTCTAGCCTTGTACAAACTCAAGTACTGTTTCTGTATTTTTGTTAGATACAGAGACATGGTTACTGAATCCACAGACATTCCCAAGAACTCTATTTTCTGGGTTGGCTCCAAGACTGATTTTTTTAAATTTATTAAAAAACCAAAATTTTGTAACAGAAAAATCAATGTGTCTCGTGCCATAAGGACCTCTTCACTGTGCTGTCCCAAAATTAGCATGTCGTTCTTATCATTAAACGACGAAGAACTGCCACGGGTACTGTAAATAACTTTGTAAAAATCCGTGGAAAAAAAATCCGAAACAAATACAGAGGAATTCGTATAGGTAGACTAACCACTCGAACCTTACAAATTTTTTGGAAAAATTGTACAGTGGAACACTGAAATAGGCATCTTTCAGATTCAACTTGCACATCCAATCGCCTTTGCTTAAATGAATTTTAGTGAGTGTAATTTTGAAGTGTTCGTAAGGAACAAATTTGTTTAAGTTCTTGAGGTTTTTTACTGGTCGATGTCCTCCATCTTTCTTTTTACTAAATGTCTTCCACTTACCGATCTATTATTTTTTTGTTTATTGGATTTCGAACTGGATGAGGTATTTTTGCTTGTGTTGAGTCCGAAACAAGCGGTATTTTGAGCCCTCGTATTACTGATATGGTACTTTTTACATGCTGGAAGAAAATGTTTTAGGAGCGCAGCTAAGGGTACAGTTGGGATCTACCACCATGAGAACAGATTTTTATGTCAGGGTCTCTAAGTTCACCCAATTTTCGATTTTTGGAAGTGGATGATTGTTGAGAAAAGGTCTTTTTCTAATTTTAGAAAACTAGGTAGATACTTTTATATTACGGTTGCTTTGGCCTGTAACCGAAAAGCCCCTCACTATCCTTTTTCAAATGGAAGGGGCCACTATCCATGTCTTGCCGACGACAACAGCAAGATCCAAGTACACATGAAAACCATGTCTCTTTTATAGCTTTAAATCATCTTTTTTATTTGCTTCTTTCTACTTCTTATTACTTTTTTTAAATTCAGTTGGATTTTATTAACCATTTTTAGGCGAGTGAACATTAGCACTTTACAAGTTGTACCAATGATAGGGATTGTGCCGAATATATCTGATTCGCTAGCTCGCCTTCTTCATAAGGGAAGCAAAAGTTATTATTTTTCGGTTTGTTAAAAGGATTGTTTTAACTCTTTTGATGAAAGGATTCGGTCAATATTAGTTTTATTATTCATTCTTGTTCGTCATCAATACTCACGCCTTTAATGCCTTCGGTTTCTTGTAGTATATTTTCTTAACTCTAATCAAAGTAGTATTTTCTGTATAAAAGAGATAGAAAAGATAGGGTATTGTGAGTAATATAAAGTGCTTAATAGCTCCTGTTTCTATTCCAATTAGCTTGAGAATTGAATCAACTTTCTTATTTTGTGAAGGGATGTTTATTATTTTCTGCCCACTTTTTCTTCTAGAATTTTCTTCCCTGATTCTCGAGTGATATGAGACGCGAAAAATTTAATTGGGGTGAATGTTTGGCATAAAGAAGTGGTCATATCTTTACGGTTTTTCTTTCCCGCAAAAAAGGCTAATAATAGCACCCGCATTTGGCTCGCAGATTGGAAATGTTTTTGAATCCATTAACTGACCACGTGCATTATATGCAAAAGATGTATGGTTATTGCTGTATTATTGTTGTATTATATGGTTATATTGCCAAGCCAACCAGGCAATTGTTGGGAATAATTAAAAAGAATGAACGTTTTTATAAGAAGACTGAATTTCAACGGATAGCATTTCAGGCACATTTGTTTCTATTCTCTGTGTTGCTAGATAAACCAGCAAAGCGAGAGATCACTGTAGGAAACTAGAACAACGTATAGCGGCATGAAAGGGAATGACGCATCGCTGATATTCTCCAAGAATGTCGAATCATACAGAAGAGGCTATCCTCAAACACGAGAAGGAATGATGAAGATAAAGCGAAGTCTTTTGCAAAATTAGTATAATAAGGAAAAATAATGCGGTGATGGATCTGCTTTCAAATAGTGAAACTGGAATCACACCTTGAACGAAATTGTAATGAATGAACTTTAACAAAAACATCATCCGGCAGCCCCGGTACTAACAGAACCTCTACTATACTGTTCAATTAACAAGGTTTTATCATCATATTTCGATGTCATAGACGATGTCATAGACGATGTCATAGACGAGGATGACGAAAGGTGCAGGTGGTCCTCCATAGTTAGATGCAAAACAATATCGGTAAATTTTAAATAGATCCAAATACAAGAAAGAAAACAAAGAGCTTCCTGTTCAACTAGCTACTCTAGCCAGAACTTTAGGTAACTGGTATCGAGCAGCTGCCAGGTCACCACAGGCCTACCGGGAGGTGCTGTAGCCGCTATATATTCATTGAGAAAGATATTTGATCAACTTGATACATATGGTGTCATCCTCGTAGATGCTAGTAACGCGTTTAATTCTTTGAACAGAGCGAATGCTTTACACAGCATCCACATTACACGTTACGTATACCTGTTTGAAAGATTATTCTCGGTGGAGCAGCACAACTAGTATCCGTTCAATGAACCACGCAAGGTGATACTTTAGCCATATTGTTCTATGCATTGGGAACTAGCATTCACTTACTTCACCTAGAGAGACGACGCTCAGGTGTTCAGAACCATTTGAGTTCATTATCATCCCCAGAGCATCCCCAAATCGGGCAGCAAAAGTCAAAGAACAGAATATTGGCGTCGATCCTCTAACTTCTTATAGATTTAGACCATTCCGGTGTCTTCTTTACTTGTTCTATAAAATTCTTTTCAGGCTCCAATTGAGAATCTAGCACTAAGTTTTCAAATAATTTTGAATCATTTTACCTTCTCTTAAAATAACTTTTGAATTCTTCTCCTAAGAATTATTTTTGCTCATGTATATTCAACATATATATTTAACAAGAGAATAACGCAGATTCGTATAATTCACAAATTGGTCTGAGGAAGAGGTTGTAGTATATTCCAAAATACTCCAGTTCATTGCAAATTTGCAAAAAAGGTAGTCTGTATTGTCTCAGAGATCAATTGCGTTATAAATAATACTACGTTCTTGAAAAAAATATTTTGAAGTTCGTTCCCCTTTAATTTCTGCTAGTCGAGTTATTTTGTGACAGACTAAGGGGCTGTTCATATGAGGCGAGCTGGCCCTAGGCGGGCTGATATTATGTTACGTTCATATGAGGCGAGCTGACCCAGTTAGGCGGGCCGAAAATAGTCACGAAAGTTTGTCCATATATTTTATATGGCGTTCTAAAGAAAATTTAAATTACAAGGAATTCTGCAAAAAAATGTATTTTATGAAAAAGCTACAAATAATGATTATTTTGCTCAAAACAACGATAAATACACAACAATAAAATTTGATGATAATGTTTTTCTTCTGGAGCGTTTTTATTTATTTATTGTTCCAATGCATATGTAATATTATTTTCACCAATAGTTATATAAATTGACAAAAAAGTTAAACCTTCAATATTTTTGACATTTCTGTACAGAAAAAAAAATGCTTTCTACGAATAAAATAATCTTGATCATGCTCAAAAATAAAGTGAGTCAGCCCGCCTGGCCGGGTTGGCCCGTTTATATGTAAAATTTTCATCCCGCATAGCCGAGATCTCGGTAAAAACAAGCGAGATCTCGGCAAGGCGGGCTGGGCTGGCTCGGTTGTCATATGAACACATTTTTATTTTTGTATGTGTTTCTTGATAGTAGCGAGATCCCGCCCAGCCGAGCCAGCCCGCTTCCATATGAACAGCCCCTAAAACTCAACATTGAATTTTTTATCGACGACGCCTTATAAAAAATTTAAACAGGCAAAGTTTCGTACGGTTTCGGAAAAAGTAAACAGAAGAAATAACAATTATAACATTGCTTTACCTTGTGTTTTTCTATTTCACTTCTTTTTTATACAAATTATTTACGTTTAACTCAAATTTTTTTTTTTATATTTTAAATAAAACTATCTGGGGCGATTATAAAGGATTTGTAATAGGTTTATTCAAGAATGTTTTTTCTATCTACTTCGAAATGTAAATAAGAGCTCGTGTTGCAATCTCATGATCACGATAAGTCTAAAGGCCGGTTTCCATACAACTGCATTTTGCGCCCAGTCGTAAAAAGCGCCGTGACTTTTGATCTACGCATGCGCATTATCAGAATAATGCCGCTGACCTCGCGCTTTTGCATGCGCTGGGGCGATTTAAAAAAAGTTGAACAGGCTCTACTTTTTGCGAGCTACATTCTGCGCTTCAGCTTAACAGCCAATCAAAAGTAGAAATCTACATGAATTACGAAAGAATTTTTAATTAGATCATTTCAAGATGGCTAGAAACTTCTCGTTTCTGTGTTAAATTTTTGTCAAAGCCAAATGAATGTAGAGAATCAGAATATATATCAATCAAGTGAAGTAGATGAAAAACAAAATAACATTAATGAGTCTGTGGAGGCACAAAGAAACAATGTTGTAAACAAACTTCAAAAGACTACTCGTGATCTGACAACATTAAATCCTTAAGCAAAACGTTGTATAGTCCTTTGATTCTTCTTTCTATGGAAAGTCGTCTCATCCACATGTTTTTCTTACGTATTTTACAACGTTGTTTATTTCTACGCCATAAAAATATTGCTAGGACTACTCTCAAATTTTGCAGCAACAAATATCGTCTGTTTACATCAGCCATGTTTTCCAAAGAACACGTGAGCAAAAATCGCTAAATGGAAATGGTTCGGTATATGTGATAAAAGTCGCGGCGCATTTTACGACTGGGCGCAAAATGCAGCTGTATGGAAACCGGCCTTAAGGGGGTGATTACATGGAGAATTTAAGACCGGGCTGAAATTTCAACTCGGGGCAGGGCTGAAAAATGTTTTGCTATTACATGGAGATTTGAGCATGATCTCAGCCCGGGCTGAACATTTTTCAACTCGGCCGGGTTGAAACATCTTTTTCCAAATATGGAATGTAAGTTAAGTTTTAACCAATCAAGAACAACCATAGAAAAGATGGTATCTCGTTGGAAACGCGCGAAATTTTGTAATCTACAATCATCCAAACAAAATTGAAAGTTGTGTTGTACAGAAGAGAAGTTGGCTATATAGAAAAATGTTATCGATCACACAAATGCGCAAGATATTATTGATTTCCGCCAGCGAAGGCGGAATCTTTAAAATCGCCTGAGGAGATAGAGAGATAGAGAGATAGAGAGATAGAGAGATAGAGAGATAGAGAGATAGAGAGATAGAGAGATAGAGACAGCGCAACTAGGCTGGACGCCCGAAACTTATCCAGGCTAAAGATTTTTTTCTGAGAACGAGGCTAAAATGAGTTTTAAGCCAATAAGAATCCTAACAGTGCAACAGATTGTTTTATTACCAATGAACAATACTTTATTTTAAAGTTTATATGCTATCGAAAGTTAAAGCTCGTGCAGTGTAGCATAATGAAGATCGTCTTATAATGCGCCATCTTTGATGTTTCGTCATTTCTTTCTGTACAATTTTTCAAGCACGTGGACTAAAGCTATATTCAGCAGAACTAATTAATTATTCATGAATTTTATTTTTTATTTATTGAGTTGTATTTTAACATTGCAGGTTAGTTACAATAATAATTGAGAATACTCAATGATTTGTTTACCCCATAATTCTCCGTTTTCAAGATCAACTTCAAATTTTAAAATCTTTTAGGCTAATGGCGGAAATCTTCAAGCCCCTGGGCTTCTTGTTGCTTCTGGTAACACAATTTGATTGGCGCGAATGTGTCGCGTAATTATTGCGTCACAAAAAAAACATTTTTGCGAGACGTCGAGTCCGTCACGGTTCGTATTAAAATTGCGGAGGAGCTGTTAGTAGCATATTTTCAAGGAAACTTTTTACCTTTTTTAAAGTCAAAAATTTAATAAAAACCATTAAAATATATAGCTAGCTTGCAAAGTCAAATAACTTGAAAAGTAAGTAGTTACCTTTAGGAAATATCAAGATAAAACCAAAAAGAAAATGTTTCCACCTAATTTTTGTATCTTTACCTTCACTAATTTGTATAAAAATTTAATTAATAACACGTGTGTTCTCTAGCCATATATATTTATATCTCTTCTTCAACATAACAACATCACTTTCTATATATGAGCAAGCGATGAAGAAAAACCTGGTAGAACCATTGTGTTGAAACTCCTTAATTATAAAGACAACACAGAACTTTTGAAACAACACAAATAAATAGGAATATACATAAACGAAGATTTTTCATATGAAACAAGATTAATCAGAAAAAAATTATTTAGCGACATGAAAACAGAAAGGGCGAATGGAAGGTATGCTATAGGATTATATGATAAATTGGTAGTTCGAGAATTTAGAGATAGAATTCCAAAAACTATTTTTATTAATAATTTTTTTTAACATGACTGAACAAATGAACTACGAAAACTTGGAATTTGACCCATTCCAAATTAACAAGACTGTACTTTTACACGATTCTACTAATCCTGACTTAACTATTTTAAAAACAAGGTTAGAAAAAATGCAGCTTACTATAATCCAAATGCAAATATTTATGAAGACATTGATATGAACCCATTTTCAATATTAGAAGCATGCAAAAAAAAATAAATTAAATTTAAACACACACACTGTTAAGGCCGAGATACATTTGAAATTTTTATTTCGAAACTGTCTGAAATTTTTATTTCAGAAATATTTCGAAATATTTTGAAACATTTCGAAAGCTTTCGAAAGCTTTCGAAAGTATTTCGAATTGCTCTGAAATTAATTTCGAGACATGCTGCAAAACTTTCACAGGTATTTCAGAGCAAGAAAATTCTGCAAATCGATTTGTATAATTTTCTATATTTCGAAATAAGTTCAAAGCTGCCGACAACAGGTGCGCATTTTTCTGACGTTTATGAGAAGCTTTTGTGCATTTTTTTTGCAATAAACAGAAGAAAACATAAAAATGAGTGAATACGAAGCAGACACGATGGAGTTTGATCCTGCTTGATCCTTTTTTTGATCCTTTCGATTCATGTTTAAAATAATGCTGAAAGACTTTATATTAATTTCGAAACAATGGAAAACGTATTTCGAAATATTTCTGAAATAAAAATTTCAGACAGTTTCGAAATAAAAATTTCAAATGTATCTCGGCCTTTAAAGTAACCTTCAAAATAATTTGCCTTACTGAAACGTGGTGTAATAATATAAATATTGAGCAAAACTCAAATTTTAAATTGCAAATCAGAAATTGTAAAAAGAAAGGCGGGGGAGTGTGCATATTCATACATAATTCTATTTTATGTAACCGAAAACCAAACACTTGCGCTAACAACAATGATTTTTAGTCATTAATCCTATTCCAACTGGGGGACCAGTTTTTGTTGCATAACTTTTTATAGGATTATGATATGGCCCTGAAATTTTCTGACTTTTTCTAAAATTTATTTAGCAATATTTTGACGTAATTTTTTTTGGAAAAAATTATGTTCACCTTCAGCATTCATTCAATTTATTGAGGTTGCCAAAATCCAAAAAGTATATATATTTTTAATTTGGCTGAAATAAATCAATTTCAATACTTTTACTGTTGTTTTAAAATATAGAATGGAAAAACATACTCAAATATGACATTTACTCATTTTGGGTACATTTTCATGTCACTAATCCATTGTCATCTGTTATCATGGAAAAAAGACAATAAGTTGATAAAAATGATATATATACTATTATATATCATTGTTTTGCAAATGTTACAGAGATTTTATATATCTACTTAGTTTTTACTGTTAGCGAAGTCAAATAATTATCTTTTTATCAACGTATGTTGATTTTCTGTAAAGGGAAATTTCGTCCTTTTTATCGATGACGATGACGTCATAATATGCGTGACATCGCCAAAATAAATAGTTTTTTGAATTGTTTAAACAACAAATAACAAAACTAAAAAAAATAGAGCCGTAGCTAATGAAATCAATTCCGTCATTTAATTAAGTCCAAGAGTCCAATTTGAGGGGTTTTGATGACGTCATCTTAAAAATAATGACGTCATCATGATTTTTTTTAATCAAATTGATTTTATTTATCAAATACTAACTACCTACCAAATTTGAAGTAATTAGCCTTTCTCAATCAGAAGATACATAGGGGGGACCAAATGGTCCCCCCCCCCCCAGCGATTGAGAGCCCTTAAAAGCCCAGTTGGAATAGGGTTAAGCCTTGAAATAATAAACAAAGAAACCAAAAATATCCACGTTTATTTAATTTACCCGCCACCCGCAGGATCAATAGACATTTTTGAGAATCATGTAAAAAATATAAGCTCATAAAGGCGCGGGAAAGAAAGTGTACCTCGTTGGCGATTTCAATTTGAATGTACTTGATTATCACAAAAACAAACATGTGCAAAATTTCTTTAACCTCGTTTTTCTGGCTTTATTCCAATTATAAATAAAATCATATTATAATTAACGACTTTTCAAACACAAAACGTCAATGAAAAAAAGCTCTGCAAGTTCCATTACTTTATATATTGAACCTTTCCTTACAACAGGGACGTTTTCTAGCGGTACATAAAGCTATTTAAATGACTAATGTATCTAATTACAGACCAACCTCAGTTCTTCCATGTTTCTCAAAAATTATTGAACGTATAATGTACAATAGACTTTCCTCTTTTTTGACTGAAAATAATATTCTTTATAAAAATCAATTTGGTCATTCTACTGATCAAGCACTTGTTAAACTCGTTCATAAAATATCTAAAGCATTTGATAAAATAAGTATATGCTAGGAATTTTTATTGATCTAAGCAAGGCGTTGAGTTTGCTAAATGACGTGCCAACGTGCTATACGTGCCAACAAAAATTGACCTGCCAACGTGCTATACGTGCCAACGTGTCAAAAAGGGCGACTTGTCAACGCGGCATACGTGCCAAAAATATTTGACGTGCCAACGTGCCATACGTGCCAACAAAGTTGACGTGCCATGATTTTTGACGTGCCATAATTTTTTCAAGTGCCATTTTTTTTCATGAAAAATCCTTTATTAAAATTTCTGTAAACGAGAGTTTGTTATCTTGGGAAATGTTGGTATGAAAGAATTGCCATGTTAGTAGAATTGTTCTATTTTCTAATAAATTTAACAAAACCGAACATAAAGATCGAGTGAAACTCGAAATAAACGTGACAATAATACACAAATTGAGTACTCTAGAAATAGAAATCATCTCCATTTTGATCGAAAATATTATAATAAATATTATATAGAATTATCGAAAAAAAGATAGTAAATTGTGAAAAAATGAAAACTATCAAAACTTCATCGAAAGTCTTATTTCGCCCTTCAAGATTCCTGAATACAGATAAAAAATAAAAATAAAAATATATGCATCCTTTGCCTGGTTCAGAATGATTATAAAATTTGGAGTGAAAAACACAAAACACCAAAAAACAGAATAATTGTATTATGCAACTCGCTTAATTAATAAAATATATAACAAAACGTAATATATAAAATGTATTTTGTTTAGGGTGAATACGAATCGTGTCTTACATGCTATTAACAGCAATACTAGTATTTTTGGTGAATTCATCGACATCTACTTTCGTTACATTATTCACGTGCAAAATTTCCAATGGTGTTCCTACATTGGACCAAGGAGGTGGTGATCGCAAGCAACTGTCAGCGGCACAAAAGTAAAACTTTTGCTCAACTGCGCCATCGATGTTGTAAGGAATTGTTAATGCGCCTTACACAATCAGACACAACTGATTGCGTGCAATCTTTTTTTACATGAGCTACATGTAGCACTCCTCGCTGTTTTATAACGAAAAGTGCACACTTGTTGTTGATTAAAGTTCTGGTGTTCTTGCAATATATCTCTGAATAATCGCTTTGGTTTTTCCTGCGTTTTTTCTTGCTTAAATTTATCTGGAACGACTTTCCTGTTTAAAACTTGCTCTACGTTTTCAATATATCTATTCTTGATAGATTCAACACATTCAAACTCTAGAACATTACATAAAACGAAAATTATGTGTTTACACAGAGTGATTTTACTTATTTTTTGGAAATCTGTGCAGGTACATGATATGGCGGCGATGTAACATCAACAGAAAATTTCGATTTTCTGTTGATGCTATTCACAACTATGAAGCAATGTTTTTTTTATGACATTTTTTGATGCGAACGTATCTTCATGATTGTGGCATTTTTCATTGCATTTTCGAAACTGGTTTTGAACATGTTACCTTTATCTCGAGATACTATTTGAGATTTTGAATGAGAGCTTTTACCGATGTTATCAGCATTCTGCAACAAAGTCAAACCCTTCTGCTTCGCCATAGCTACATTCCGGTCTTCATGCCTTCTTTTCACACCAGCTATAAATGGTCTGGATCCCAAGCTGGTGGTAGAGTCTTTGTACTGTGCTATTTGACTCTCCAATATCAAAGAGTCTCTCGTATCAAACTCTGCTGTTTCCAGAAGATTCAAGTCAACATCACCTTTGTTCACCCATCCTGCATACTTCAGCTAAGTTAGATCTTGGAGCATTAATAATGGTGAATGCGCGAAATATGTACTGACGACGTTGGTGCCACCATTGCATCCAATTGTTCACTGTATCCGATAATGATATTGCTGATACTGTCATATGCGGAGTTGTATGCTTCCGGTGTTGCTGCGTAAAGTAACTGTTTCGCATGCATTTCGAAATCATCTCCCCATGCTACTAATTTCCTTGATTGTTCATCTACTGATCTCAAAAAATGAAATTCACAACCTTTAATTTTTTCTAAAACATCTTCGCTATATATTCTCTCCAGACCCGTAAAATTTGCTGTAGCCATGTCTACCACCCAGCCAGTTGGATTAAATTTCGCTTCGCAATTGTTAGCTTCCTTAAAAGCACAATTGAAATTTTTCCAAAAGGCATGGATGTTCTCAGTATCTTCACTAACACACTCCATTATCGCGATTATTGGCACCTGCTTTTGTAATAATGGATTATACCAGCATCTTCATTTGCATTTTTAGCCATCTGCAGCTTTTGCAATGACGACTTGAATACACGCTGATTATTTTCATCAACTGAGTAGATTAGGAATTTGTCCTTTTGGGTCAGTGTAGTTTTTATATTCTGAACCGGCTTTGAACTCATTTCCGTAAGGATTAAGTCTTCCTTTTTGCTTTATTTTCTCGTTCAAAACACTTTTTTTATTTTATCGACTTCTGACCAAGACTTTCTAACTCGCATGGCAAATAAAACTGCATTTCCCTGAATGGCACTTGGTGGAACATTCGGATGAACAGCAAGTGACTTTAAAACCTGACTTTAAAAGGTTTTGAATTTTTGCTGCATCTCTTATAATAATACGGAGAGTGTGTCCGTCTGTCTGTGACAGGCAAAGTTGATATCGTCATTTTCCTTTGATGTCGCCGTAAAAATCTTTGATGTTACCGAAAAAAATATGTCTATTTTGCCAGCGGGTTTAGTTTGTTTACATCACGTGATGAAAACGACTCAATTTGATTTGCTGAAATAAATTTAACGGCTAACTTTCGAAAAATGGTGTCCTCTCGCCACCAAAAAAACCCACAAGAGAACGATCTTGAAAAAAGTAAAATAAGTGGTTCAAAAAAGCATATTTAAAAAGAAAAAAGTCCAAGTAAAGAAGTAGAAAAGTGAAGTTGGAAGTGAAAGTGGACCTACGTCGAGCTAGAAGTAAAGTAAATTTAGAAGTAGAAAATAAAGGCCACCAAAAAAAAGCACAGAAGAACGATCCCTTTACCTTGAAAAAAGGAAAAAAAGTGGTTTAAAAAAGCATAGCTATATATTTAAAAAGAAAAGAGACCAAGTGAAGAAGTAGAAAAGTGAAGTGAGAAGTGGAGCAAGATGTAAAAAAAAGTTAGAAGTAGAAAACAAAGGTTAGAGTTTAAAGTGGATTTGAAATCAGAAATAGTAAGAACTTTGATATTTTTAGACGTTTGGTTTTTATGTCGGTGGAGCAAGCAGACTCGCATTTCCTAGGGAAAGCCACAGTTTCATACTTTACATATTTATTATTTAAGATTACATAATATATACAAAAGCATTTAATAAACATAATAAACAAAAAAAAAAAAAAAAAATTAGATATAGATTTAACAGTTCATTAACTTGGTACAACCGAACTACTTGATACAACTTGACAACTCACTCAAAACAATATCATCCCCCATTTCGATTCTTTTATAAATCCCTCTCGAACCTCTCAAACAAAGCAAACAAGCATGAATTAAAGCAAAACAAATCTTAGTTCTGATCCAAGATGATGCAACAGAAATATTTATTTTACGTTTTTCGGCGATCATTTCTGAGAGACGCTTGTAAAAAGTCGCACACTCTCTTCCCATTCCTCCGTAAAGAGAAAATACCAGTGGCGTGAATGTCCCGTTATCAACTTTGTTGATGCGAGTGTTGTATTGCCTTTTCTTCTCCGCCTCATTCTTTGCATAGCATTGTTGGAGAGTATGCTGAAGGTGTCTCGAAGCGTTGGGATCAAAAACCCTTACGTCGAAAAATGCTTGTTGACCCTTCGTCCAAAATCCCCGAGCACGTACATCCGTTCTTACATCATCTCCCTTTTTCACAGATTCTAAATCAAAAGTTTCGCCAGTCAACCCAATTAGCGAAGGCTCAATTGCCACATCCTTACAAACCTCACCTAACATGGATGCCGTTATGTCACGTATGTTGTTGTGTCGAAGCGTGACAAACCCACCTTTCTTACAACTCAAACAATGTTGAATGTCAAATGTCGACCCACAAACACAATGCGTCGGTAATCCTTCAACAGGCCAGTTATAACGGAGCTTTATTCCATCCCAAAACTGCTGCTTGTTGAGATCAAATCCGTGTTCAGCATATGGCAATACTGTCAACCAGTTGGAGCAACCTTTCTCACTGCATATGTCGTTTAATCGTAATTGTTTTTCGTCTAAGTTTTTTTTAACATCTGTTAATCTGTCCTCATGACGTTTGTTGCGAGAGTCCTTGATTTGATTCTTCAAATGACGTTTTTCAATCTCGCAGATAGATTTATCCACTTGCTCGTAAATGGCTTTGGAAAGTGAAGCAGTGATGGAACGAGAGTTGTCATACACAAAGTCGCTTTCATTCACGAAATTAGTGATTCCCAAGCCACCTAGACGAATCGGTAAGGATAGGAGATCCCTTTCAGCGTTTGAGCAGCAATGTCCTCCGGTAATTGCTGGAAGAAATTCGTTACGTATGATATCTTCGATTGGTTGTAAATTTTTCGAAATATTTGGTATAGTTCTCATCAAATACGTAAATTTCGATTTGAAACCAGCGTTGAAGGCAGTAAATGCAGACTGTGGTTCCATAACAGCAATCTGTGAAAGTAGCTGGAGTTGATTCATAAGATCTTGAATTTTACTATTCACATATTGGTTTTTGTAATTGATATCTCCAATGACAGCTCCAAGGTGTCTTTGACCCGATGACGTTATTTTCACATGCATCTCTTTAAAAATTTCGTTTGCGCTTTCTATATATCTTGCTTTGACAATCAAATAAGACTTGTCAGCCTTCGGAAAGTAACCAAATTTCGGCCCAATCGAAGTCAATTTTTCCCAATAGCTCTTTATCTCTGACAATTTACCAGCTACAGTGAAATCATCCGCAAATGCAACATGTTTTGCCGTATTGTTACCACTAGTGTTCATAAAATCAAGAAGAATTCTAAGAAGAGGCGAAACTCCAATTGCGTATGCCGCCATAGAGGTCGGATCACCTTGAGTAGTCCCTTCCTTTGATGACAGTTCTTTACCCCCAATAACAAACAAACGTGCCGGAACATTGTAACAATTTTCCATGAAAGTAGAAATAAGAGGACAAAGGACTGCAATATTATGTAGCATCGCCTTCCGATTGATAGAATTAAATGCATTCTCAGCATCGATCAGTAGCACCGCTTCTGTTTCTTCATTCTCGTAAATATCATGCATTGCATGAATTGCCGCCTCTGCACCCGCGTCCTGTCCAGCACAGACTTGTAAAGACCCAGTTGATTCCATGATGTCCTTTTTAGCTACACGCATAACTACCTTCCCAGCAATTCGTCTCAAAACCTCTCCTACCCCAATGGGCCTCAAACCAGGATTCTTATTCAAAGGGATCATACGGCATGCCACAAAAGCTTCCAAACAATCACCACCACCCTCTGAGTCAGTTATCTTCTCCGTGCACAATTTCTTTATCATATCAACAATAGCCTTCCGCAAATCTGAGTTCGTAGTACCAAACGAAGAAGAGCATAATATTCTCCTCCATCCATCGCCGTCTAGACCCGATGGTCCAGATCCTCCTTTCGTGTGAGCAGCAACATCCAATACAAGGTCTTCGTCAATGACGTCATAGGCAATGGGGTGTATTCTCTGTAACGGAAAATTGAGTAAGATTTCATCATCCCCACATACCTCTTGTGCATTCGGGTGCTTCTGTTCTAACAGCATCAAGGTCTCGTCATTTAACGGAAGAATTCCATTCTGCATACTATTAGATAATAATCGCATTGCTGAGTTGACGTCTCCTTTCTGCATGAATAGTTTAAACTTTTTAGATATCGCCGATATATCTCTCTTTGCATATGCGTTCGTCATACGGCTTTGTATAGTTAAACATTCTGTATAAAGTTCCAAGAAGTTTCCTTCGTGCCACATTTTCAATCGCTTTTCGAGAGCTAGTTGATGGTCTTTCGCTTTTGATTTTTTACTTGGTTTCTGTAGTAGCAAGGCTGGCATAACATGGATCGCTTTCATTGCAATACTGCGAAGAGGTGAACTATTGTTCCAAGCATTAACTAGACGAGTGAGTTCCCTAATATAAGACTTTCCAGCGTTACCTGATGGTAGTATAAACAAATTCTTTTTCCAAAACACAATCTCATTATAAATCATGTCGAGATCTTTGCTAACTTTTTCGCCTTCTACCTCATTCCACTTGAATTTAAATAAAGTTTCTTCCTTCGGTGTTTGCGTCGGTGAGTTGTCTACTAATGATACCTCTTTTCTTTTGCAAGCTTTCAAATGAATCAAGAGTCCTTTGCTCGTCTTGAAAGTTCTTTTGCATCGTATACATATCATACTTTACTGCGTATGTAGCCATATTTGTTTACGTTGCATAATTCATGATGCCCTGGCGCGTAACTAATGTATTGTCCTAAAATTCAAAATGCTACATAAAGCTGTTGGCTGACTAAAAAACGGAAAACTTTGGTTTGTTGAACTGTAATGTTATTAATTTTACATTACTATTGCTTCTCTTTATATGTCTTTTACTAAGCATAAATAGCTAGCTTTAGTTTTAGGTAAGTGTTCCCAGTTTAAGTATATTTAACTGGGTGTCTTAGCTACTGTTAGCTAGCTAATGTTAGCCTCCAAGTCCAGCTCCCCATCCCATGGCTAGCTCTAACCTATGACATATTGTTATTCCTCTTTTTTAATTATCTATAGCTAACTACTATAGTTTCCAAATTTCTCTTCTTTTATGAGCACGAATTATGATGTAACAAGTTAGCTAGCTACCTACAAAATCTTTCAAAGACTTGAACTTTTGCAGGATAGTAGGATGTATTTTTATGCCCATTAGAGTATAGATGAATTCCGTTGTTTACATTTTCAGTGGTAAGCTCTTTCGGCTTTGGCATTTGCGTGGCAGGGAAAAGATTGGGGTGCTAGGTGAAGCAAAGTAATTATCAGTTCATTTCTTCAAACAAAGGCATTCTTATGACTGTTTTAATGAATTCAAATAAATCAGAAGGCATCAACCTACACTCGATAATAGTTTATAACCCCAACAATGTCCCCGTTAGAAGAAATCCACAGTAAAAGACCTTTCTTCACCGAATCCTAGCATCTTTTTTCCTGCCACGCAAAAGCCAGAGCCAAGGAGCTTACCGCTAAAAAGTAAACATATGACGTCACGCTGGAATTCGTCTATATTTTTTTTCACATTACCTGTGCACTTTACAAATGACAAGTGGAACGAATTTTATAGAATTTAAAGTGTGTGTGTTAAGTTTTTTATTATTGTTTTGTTTCTGATTTTGTAATCTAATGGGCGAAGACTGTATGCACTGAAATGACTGATTTTTCTAAATTTTGATGTGTTTCATAACCTTTTTGTGGAAGATTGATGGGTAATGGCAATATACGACATGCTGAATGAAATTATTTTTGTTGATTTAGATGTGTTTCTCAAAAACCGATCTGTTTTACATTTTGTGTAAACTTTTGTTTACGAATCGTATACAATGTTTCCAAAATAATGATCTTTGTTGATTTAAGTTTATTCTTTGCTTATTGATTTTTTGACATTTAGGTTCAGAATTGTTGGTAAAGGGCAGTACGGATCATCATACTAAAAAAGAAAAAAATTTGTGTTCTTAACTGGTTCATATTTTTACATTTTGTGTATATAAATTCTTGTGGGAGAGAATGGTATGCAACTGAAATGACTGATTTTTGTAGATTTACATTTAATGTTTTCTAAACTATGGCTTTTTCATATTTTTGTATAAGCTTTTAGGGAAAGACAATATTTAAAATGTGTAAAGAACTTATTTTTGTTGATTTGTGCTGACTTTTGCAGGCCAACTTTTTGACATTTCAGAATAAAATACTGAGGGTTTTCAACATAATCACTTATAAGATGTACATATTTGAGATGTGTTATTTCTGACATTGTTATTATCCGTGTTGTGACTGTTGGTGTTCTTACTGTCGGTTTTGTGAGTATTGGTGTTGTGAGTGTCGTTGTTGTAACTTTTTATCAACTAGATTTTGCACCTTGCAAGCTGTTCTTTTTTTATTTTGTGTAAGATTTGACATTTGACATTTTGTGTAAGATTTTAAGAACATTTTTTTTGTATATGCATTGCTTACGTCAGCGAAACATCTAAAGCAACTTACTTTTTAATGGCCTTTTGCCTAAGTGGATTTCTCCATGGGCTTTATCGACTAGTCTTCTATATAATAATACGCTTGTGTGAGTGACCATGTGAGTCCACGACACGCAAAGTACGGGTCACTTTTCTATTACATGACATTACGCTGAAATTTACCAAGTTAAAAAAAACGCGAATCAGGGGGTTACTATTTAAATGTTTAATTCTCTTTTCTTATTACCTTAAAAAATAATAAAACTTTTTCTTTATTTTATTAAAGCTAATTTTTATTTTATTTTTAAATGTTTTTATTTGTTTTTTGGTTTAAAAGCCCCGTTGGTCGTTATAGAAAGAGTAATTTAATTTTACCCCCGGTTTACCATGTGCGCGTCGTATCTCACGGAAACAAAGTTTATCAACTGAAAAAAGAAAACCGAAGCGAAGAAGGTTGTCTCTTTTTCAAAGTAATCCTGAAAAAAGTTATTTCAAACAATGTTTACTCATCATGAGGTTAGATTAAAGCTTATTTGTTTCTTCTATCATTTTTGTGTTCTGGGACCGAGGTTGCTTTCTTTTTTAAAAAAAATATTGAATTCGAATGATAATTCGAATCTAAAATGTAAAAAACAAAACTGTTGTTGTAGAGCGGCTTTTGTTGTCGAACTAGTATAAAAAGTTTATGTTGTTGTCAGAAATATTTGTTATATAAAGAAGAAAAACGTACGATGATATAGCGTCACAAAGAGAACTGTTTGGAAATGTATCAGACATTTGTATACATTTTCAATTTGTTTTCTTTGTGATGAAGCGAAGTTTACTAATCGAAGTAAAAAACTGATTGGACTTTTATCCAGAGAACGCTAGCTAGCGGCCTACTGAGAAAGCGAATGAAAAGCAGGTGTGTTGTTTAGATTATCTGGTTGAGAAATGAATTTAGGTGAATAAAGATTTTTAAGCCCTTTACATTTTCAGAGCTAAACTTTGCCTTAAATATGAAGTTAAATATGTTTTGTCTTGAGCCTTAACATATTCTTTTTTGTAAGGATATACTCAGGGTCAGTTAAGAATATCGTAAGAATATGTCCAACCTCGATTGTTTGTTCTAAATATAAAAAGAATTTGCCGATAGCTATAGCAACTTATAGCAAGCTTTATTTTATTAAGGCATTATATATTTTCAGGACATAGACATGCTAACAATAATATTAACAATAATGAGGATAGTATTTGTCAAGAAAGTTAAGAATTTTTTTTGTAAGAATATATGTACTTTAAACAATGGGTCAGAAGTTCAGAATATTCTAAGAATATGTCAAACCTTGATTGTTTGTTCTAAATATAAAAAAAAATGCCAATAGCTATAGCAACATATAGTAAGCTTTATTTTATTGAGGCATTATATATTTTTAGGCCACGAGGATAGTATTTGTCACGAAAGTAAGAACTTTTTGTAAGAATATACTATGAAAAATGGGTCAGAAGTTTAGAATATCCTAAGAATATGTCTAAGCTTGATAGTTTGTTTTAAATATGAACATTTGTATAACGCACAAAATTGATTAGAAGTTTACTTTTCTTATTGTATATCAAACGAACTGCACTTTTTGTGTCCAACCAATGGGCCGTTCCATGTAGTAGAAATTGCCATTAGCTAGCTATAGTAACTTATAGCAGGCTTTATTTTTTAAGGCATTATATATTTTCAGGCCATAGTCATGCTAAGAACATATTGAGAATAATGAGGATAGCATATGTCAAAAAAGTTAAGAACATCGAGGCTGAAACTAAAACACACTATTCTTATAAAAACAGCGTGTATATCCTAGAGAAGAATTTACATAAACTGTAAATGTAATTTTTCCGTTGTTACTGTTTTTAACACCAGACTGTGTAATTCAGTGTTGATGTCGTTATAAAAAACCTAAACCTAAATCCTAAACTTAAATCAATGTTGACATCTGTTACGTTACGATCGTTTGAAATATATTCGATTCTTAAATTCGAAAACGCTGCATTGTTATCTTCTTTGATTTTATGCGTGATTTTCTTGATTTATAAGTTTGGGTCTGTTCTTTTAATATTTTGGATTGAAATATTTCGGTAGATATACAATATACCAAATGATTCAAGTTTTTATATTTCCCTTTATGTGTTTAACTATTAATTTCTTATATTTTGAGTTCTGGAATGGCAAAGCAAGTATATAGTTTTAGCGTATTTCGCTTTTTATGAACGGTTGTTAGACACCTTTGATTTTTTTGGACATTTTCAATTTTTATTTTACAATTTTTTTTCATTTTATTTTTTGTTGCCCATGCTTATATATTTAGACGTTTTGTTTCAGCGGTTATACACATAGAATAATGTAGATTGTGAGCAACCTCGATCCCAGGGCTTTTTTCTCTTTTTGCCATCCCGTTATAAAAGAGACAAAGAGCCCGGGGTCGAGGTTGAAATGTGAGTTTTTAAAATTCAAATAACTGTGTTGTATGTTTTTGCTTATATCGGTTTAATGAGAGATTCAATGGATTCTTCCACGGGAATTCAGATAACTGTTAATTTCTTATATTTTGTGTAAAACTTTGAAAGGGTTGGTGTATGCAATAGACTGAATATCTGATTTTGGTATGACTTGTTACAAACTGTACAGTGTGGAAATTTTGTAATAACTTTTTTTGTAGAACTTGGCAAAATATGTTGGATTTTTTAAATGTCTGATATACTTTTTTCCCTGGTTTACTTCAGCAACCTCGATCCCAGGGCTTTTTCTCTCTTTTTTCCGTCCCGTTATAAAAAGAGACAAAGAGCCGAGGTTGGGTTGTAAGTTTTAAAAATTCAAATTACCATGCTGTATGTTTTTGTTTGGTATCCCTTACATGCATTCAATGAGAGATTCAGTGGATTCTTCCACGGGAATTCGGCTAGTATGTATGATTTTCCTTGGTGAAAAATGTAAGCCTTGACGTCACTCTTA
The DNA here is from genome assembly GCA_030067915.1 of Hydractinia echinata. Lineage (NCBI taxonomy): Eukaryota > Metazoa > Cnidaria > Hydrozoa > Anthoathecata > Hydractiniidae > Hydractinia > Hydractinia echinata. The sequence continues at coordinate 577,413 of JASGCC010000012.1, read as the reverse complement.
AAAGCAGTATACTTCCTTGCAGATCACATGATATCCACCAGCGCCGCAGATAAGACAAGCCTACAAGAGAATACATCATTTTTTGAAGATAGTGATAATTAATTCTCGTTTAACGATGAATAGTATAGGCGGTCACGATTTGAACATGATCCACAAAAAGTTATCAAAACCAGTTAACCAGTTCAACCCTACCGCTACATATATTTTTGAAAGCCGAGGAGAGCGAGGATGAGTTGGCGAAGATAGTCATGCCTTATATTTAGTGGATGCTTTATCTTGAAATATTGTGAATGTACCTGCGTTAGTAGTTGGGGAGAGGGCGCACTGATATTATAATGTTTGCATCTTAATCAACTCACCCTGTACTTATCGAATTGTAGTCTGTAAGTTGTACCATATTCCTTCAAAAATTTACATTCTGAATTCGGGCAACTGAGGGAACCTCCACAGTTCTTGTATCTGACGCGATCATACCCAGATCAGTTTGTTCGAGTGTCCTTTTTCCAAGGCCAGCCATCTTTCCTTTTTTAGAAATTTCAATGCAGGATGTTGCAGATATGGGAAAAGCACATTTCCCATCAATATCCCATGGTAATTTGTCCACTTTTTCTTTTAAAGTGTCATGCCATATTTGTATACCAACTAGCTTCGCTGATTCTAATATGGTAACATCAATAATATCATCGATTTCTTCAAAATCAGAAGATGCATTTTCAATACTATCGCTACCAAAACAGCATTCATCGATCTCTGATGACGAAGCTTCAAAATCTATGCGCTGCTGTTTAGTATTGTCTTTCCGGGGGGTACAATATGCTATGTGAAGCTTGAGTTGTTGTCGACCATGAAAGTATTGGTGAAAAATGGGACATGCCATCATTGATGTATTTTCTAAAATGATACATTTAATCAGGTACTGGTTTTCAAAATTTCACTACTTCAACAAACGGCAAACGAGTTGTAACATATTCACTCGGGAAAAGTCACCATCGCAAATCGTTACAATATTTGAATATTTAAAAATGAAACAAATCGCGTTTTTTTGGAAAATTGGGTCATTCTAATTCTACTTGTTTTAATACACGTTTCTTATATATACAAGAACATAAGTTTCCCATTTTTAAACAATAGATCTGTTTTAAAACAATAGAAATGTAAAAAAATTATGAGCCTTCAACTAAGCTAAGTTGTAAATCTCACCTTTTTTAACAAGGGCGTCGTAATGGCCTTTGCCCAAACGCAAGTGGGACGGTGTGTAATGCGATGGTGTGAACTTTCAAGTATGTATGGATGTGAAACATCTTTTAGCAACAAAATTTCACAGGATACAACGTTAGCTATAGCATGCAATATCAGGTCGACTGTGTCTGAAGAATACTTCTTTTCCTCTATATATCGATCAATTTCTTCGATGCAGTCAATTTCACTGCTATTCATAAAGCTTCCATATATCTCCAAATTTCCCAGCACTTCCAACTTCAATGCAGACAGCAGTTCCATTATAGAAAATGTAGATTGACTTCACCAATGGTTCATACATTCAGATACAGAATAGAAATAGTCAGTTAGCAGCAGCTTTTACATCAAGGGGGTTACATTGATTACATTGAGGCGAAAAGAAAGATGTAGCTTCTACTTACTGCACATTTACATTTCCGCATGATTTCACAGGACTACACTCAGGGCTGCTCGTTATCATGATCCCTTCATCTTTCGATTTTCCACTAAATAAATACCGCAAAATTAATTAAACCCAACCTCCTATCCAGAACGGGGTTAAACCAAAAGTTATAAGGGAACTTCTATTTCATGATTTTGAAAAATTTATAGAAGGTATTTTGAAGGAATGGACCGTTGTTTCAAAATTTTGCAAAAAACATTAGAAGAGTGATTGGGGAAACAACGTACGACTTCTGTTTAATACTCTTCAATGTGTAATAACAAATTTGGGTAGTTTAAAAATTCTTAGATAAAATTTCTGTACATTTAACATTCTGAGATCCTTTTGCCCAACCTCGTCCCCAGGACCTCTTTTCGCTTTTTTGATATCGGGGATGGCGCGAAGAAGAAGGCCCTGGTCTCCGCCGGTCGGATTTGCAATATGATTGGTAGCCTCACTTTCACTAATTATGCTTAAAATTTATAAACATTCCGCGAGTGAGACGAGTCGCCCGTATCATCAAGTTATAAACAAAAATGGTAGCCCCTCTGTCTGGTTGAGTGTCTGGTGCGGATGGAAAATAAAATAAAAAGAAGAGGCAGTTTTTTCATTCTGAAAATATAAAATAAAATGTTATAATTGGTTTTTCTACAGAAATGAAGAGAGACATTTATGTAGCTAGCTATTTACAGGAAAAATAATGGTTTGTTGTTGATGTAGTTTTGCAAATATATACTATTATACTTCATATATATACACTATGTGGCAAGCTCAGTACTAGCTAGCAGTAAAAATATTTTGCCAATGTAGGTGTTGTGATTAGCTAGATGATAGTATATCTATAAAATAATTAAGAGTAATATAGCGAGAAATAGTAGTTTTGGGTACTCTGCAAGGTATTTTCAAATTGGTAATCCCAAAAACTTAATTCAGAATGAACAAAGAAAATAACAAGGTAAAGTATATACTTTTTGCCTATAGCTAGCTTACATTTTTCTTAAAATTGAGGAAAAAAATTTTATTATATTTTTAGGTACAAACTATACCAAAGAAGTTATATGTACGAAAAGAATACGATGAATGTCATTGCAGGGTATGTGCCAAAGCCTTCCAAAAAAAGCATATGGTGAATATATTTTCAAATAAAGCAAAAGAAAAACAATTGCAACAAAAAATTATTAGAACATGTGGACTTGATATTACACAAGAGGATTTTTTAACAAAGTTAATATGTAGAAACTGTCACACGTTTATAAATAAAATGTGGGAATTTCGAAGGTCATGCCAAACTAATCAAATCGAGCTCCGACAAAAAGTTTCCATTAAGCGGCTGAACACTTTTTCACCCAGGAAACAGCAGGACAAAAAAAAAGGTGTTATTGGACACTACACAATGTTTAAATCAACCAAGAAAAAGGTTACAAATGTCTGTTTCTGACAATAAATCTGAAGAATCAAACAACAATATAGCAACACAGGATATTTACAACAACACATCAACAATAAATATTAAATCTGTATATAATAAAGACAGTGACATACTTTTATCTGAACCTTTTAATATATATCAGCAAAATGCCATTGAGAGAGCAATCCATATGTAGAGGACGATTTGGTACAAGAAATAATGAATAGAGTGACAAAGGGAATTGTTCAGAGAATGGGGGCAAATAAGTCAGTGAAATCTATCAGCAAAATCAGCAAGGCAGCAAATGGAATTAAAGAGATTGTGGAAAATTTTGATCAAAATGCTAAAATACATGCATCATCGACACATCATACAATATGAAGGATGAAAAAGAAATGATAAAAGATTTAATACTGCTTGATCCATTTGACTACATAAACGGACGAAAACATCACAGTTTTCCTAACATTAAAAGATCGCCCTTGCGTTATTTAAATATAGCTGATTTTCATTTATGGGTAGAAAAGCACAAGCAACTAATTTCCTTTGTTTAACATATATATATATATTATATATATATACCCATAAGCTGACAAAATTTGGCATTTTGGCTAATTGAATTTTTGTTGTGGATGAAATTGCAGATTTCACCAACTTTGTCATACCATGGTATATATATATTATGTTTTTTACTAACCTATTTTAGGTGCATATTGTCTATTAAAGCATATAATTCGTTAGAACACCTTTCATTCCAAATACCAAACATAGAAAGTAAGTCTGATTCACAAGAAATAAATGCTAATTCTCTCAGGATTTCATTTACAATGTTAGTGTTAATTTTACTGTGGAAAGGAAACATCACGTTTTCATCAGAATTGATATCTTCAACCGTTTTTAACAATTCTACTTTAAGCATCTCCATATCAGCCCCAACTATGTTGCGTGCTATCTTCTTATTGTCGTTAAGTGAGTTTAACTTGATATCAATTGTAGAATCAGCACCAACATTACAGTTCTTGCAACAGTTAATCTGATTTTTACTCTTAAATCCAAAATAGTTTAGCAAAAATACTCTGAGACATCTATCCCATACACAGTATTTCTTCATTGACTCACTTAGATGCCAAATCAGAATTGTTGAAATACAAAAGTGAATCACAAGCTACACCATTTCTTCCTCCTCTTCCAATTTCTTGCACAAATTACTCTAATGTTGATGGAGGACTTATGTGAATAATATTAGAAATATTTGGAGCATCAACACCCATACCTAGAGCAGTTGTAGCAAATACTACTCTAATTCGTGAATCTGACTTCTTTAACTCCTTCAATATATCCTCTTTCATTTGTGTAGTACAAGAAGCATGAAACTGTGCAAACAATCTTGCTCTAGGACAAAAATTGTCACCAACATAATGATTTCTTATAACATTTTCAAATAATTTGTACCCATACCCACAATATCTTAAATGCATGTAAATTATTGTCATGGGATAGTGTTCTCTTTGCACGTTTAATTTTTCAGCCAACGGTTTGAGAATAACTTCAAATCCTTTTAAACCCAAGTTAGAGTTTGGGCGTCTTTGTATGTTTAAATACACATTTTTTCGATTTGGTGATACAGCAATGACTTTATACGTAATAAGGGCTAGCGATTTAATCAAATATTCTACAGTGTCTGGTGTAGCAGTAGCGGTTAGAGCCAATGTAAAAATTTTCGGAAATCCTCACCTCTATAAATCAAATAAAGCACATTAAAAGTTTATATTTTTTAAAGATACACATTATATATAATATATATATGTTATTTTATGTAGCAATATACAAAGTTTTAAATTTATAAATTTACTTGAACGGCATAGTTTTATTTATAATATATAGTATGTATGTATGTAGTTTTAGTAGAGAGAGAAAAAATATTTTGTTTATAATATCATCATTCATCATCATTCTCGGCTTAACGTCCGTTTTCCATGCTAGCATGGGTTGGACGGGGTATATTAATGACCCTCTTCCAATCTGATCTAGACTGTGTTAGATCTAAACTCAACTTCCTCTGTATCAAGTCTGTCCTTATAACCTCCTGCCAAGTCTTTCTCGGTCTGCCTCTGGGCTTTGCCCCAGGAACTATCAAGTCTCTACACTTTCTTACCCAATTATCCTCCTCCATTCTTTCCAAGTGCCCCAGCCAATTCAATCTTCTTATCTGGATAACATCTTTAATTCTACGGAGACTTGCCTGCTTCTTAGCTCATCTGAACTCTTTCTGTCTCTCAGACTGGCGTTACACATCCACCTAACCATTCTCATATCATTCCTTTCTAAACGGTGAAGATCTTCCTGCTTCACTGCCCATGTCTCACTACCGTACAACATAACACTTCTTACACAGGCCTCATACAACCTACCTTTTACCTCAATTGACAGGACTCTGCTAGTCAACAAAGGAAGTAATTCTCTGAACTTTTTCCAAGCAGAACCTATCCTGCAAGTAACACTTCTTCCAACACCCCCTTCACTGCCCAACATATCACCTAAGTAACAGAAGTTCTCAACTATCTCTAACGAGCCACTGTTGTACATCATTAAACCTGGAAATACTTCATTCTCTATAATCTCACCTTTGCAACGCTTGCATACAAACTGAATGTCAGCTCTTAACCTTCCACTAATACTACTGCACTTCTTATGTACCCAATGCTTGCAAGTCTGACAAAAAATTGAGTTACTACCAACCCCTTTCCTGCAAACTCCACAAGGCCACTTTCCAACTACAAGGTCACACTTGGCTGCAATGCTACTAATCATGACTTTAGACTTTGCTGTGTTTACCTTTAGCCCTTTCTCTTCTAGTCCTTTCTTCCACTTCTCAAACTTTTCAACTAATTCTTCCATCGACTCTGCTATGAGAACCAAATCATCTGCATACAATAACTCCCATGGACAACCTGTTCTGAACTCCATCGACAGCGCTTCTAAGACTAGAACAAACAACAAAGGACTAAGTACAGAACCCTGATGTACACCAACATTTACACTAAATTCATCACTAAGTGAAGTGAATAGCTATATATATATAGCTAGCTAGAAAAAATACACACTGGAAGCTTGAGTTCGCCATTGACAAAGTCAGGGTGGCCGAATTGATTCGTGAAGTGGAGACAACATCCAAAACAAAGTTTTACATTGTCGCATAACAAACATTTTAAAATTCGTTTCTAGCATAAAAGTGTTCGCCTGTCTTTTTTTGAAAAAAAAAAAATGATTCACTGGAGTGTTTTTACTTACCACATGCTTACACAATGTGCTTCATCTATAACACAACTGACAACATTTTCTTGGTAAACAGAACTTTTTAGCAATTCTCGTCCTCTAACACTAAGCAGAGATTCTGGGTGAGCAAATACTAGTTTTAATTCGCCATTTTTAATTGAAATTGGTATTTCAGGCTCACCATTCTCATCACATGAAAACAATTTTTCAGGCACAACTGTTTGCTCCAAATGAAGCACCCCAGCACCAATACCTCTCACTTCTAAAACTTTCAACTGGTCCTCTATGATAGAATTAAGAGGGCACACCACCAATACTATATTTTGGACACTCTTTCTCGGCAAAAAGTCTGCCAACAAATGAAACAACAGGGATTTCCCAAATCCAGTAGGTAAAACACCAATAACATCATATCCATTTAAAAGATGCTCGAAATATTTAACTTGCTGTGGCTTTAAGATAATATTATTTATGTTATTAATTAAAAAAGTTTGTTGCAATCTACAAAATAATTGCAATATCGTGTCCATTTTGAAAAACGGAACCCTAACACTTTAACTCGCCGTTCACTTTTTGAAATAATTTTAAATTCTTAGTTTTACTCCATATATGGATGTCACATATCCATATAAAGAACTGTCGACATTTAGCAAAAGTGCTGACGCTGCAGTCTACACCCAAGATTTCTGGGTGTAGAGAGCGGCCGGGTCCAGGGCCTTCTTCTTCGCGCCATCCCCGATATCAAAAAAGCGAAAAGAGGTCCTGGGGACGAGGTTGCCTTTTGCCTATAGGAAAGAGAAACCAGCGTAAAATATTTTTCTCGTGAGGAACAGTGTTATTATTCATGGTACAAGAGAAACTATTATATCGCTTTTAGCCCAATGAAATTTTTGTATCTTCTATCCTTTTTATGGTGCGATGTAATGAATGTAAATGTTATATTATATATGGGTCGTCAAATGATGTGTATGATTAATAAAATAAATTTAGTTTGTTTTAGTTCTATCGGCTATGTATCAAGAGCAGTCTACGGTTTCTATATGTAACTTTGAAATATCAATGCCTGAAATTGTAATGAATTCACCTAAAAAAGCTGAATAAAAGAAAGTGGAAACCAGGTTCTATCACGAAACAGACAGATACTGTCTGAAAAGTGCACAGCTAATTTCTATTAAGGCGGGGGCAAACCAGTCCAACATTTCATCCAACGTTTTTTACCCATGTTGGATGAAACGTTGGATGAAAAAATGCATGTTGGATGAAGCAAAATTTTAGGTTTGTCGGACTGCTTTTAAAAACATTCGAACGAGTTAAAGAGTTCATTCATTCCTGAAAAACAAAATGGCGGACGGAAGGAATTATGCAGTGCTGCTTATGTTGCTGAACGAACTCGTCGATTCAGACGATGAAAAACCAACCCGCGGTAAAACAAGAGAGTGGATAAAGAGGAGGGAACAAAATGGATATTTTAGTAATATCATTAAAGAATTGAAGATCGAAGACAGATTCGGATTTAGGGAAATCTTTCGAATGGATGTGGGGGATTTCGATTTGATGTTGGATGAAAAGTACCACCAAACCAATCCAACATGAAAATTCACACAACTCAGATAGAGAATTCCTTTGATCTTGCCGAAAATGTTGGATGAAATGTTTGACGGCGATCAAACTTCATCCAACATCGTCCAACACGATTTTTTTCTTCTTTTTTGAAAATTTCAAATTTTTTCAAAATTTTGAAGTGACTCAAACCAGTCCAACATTTCATCCAACACCACAAAAATTGTATGTTGGATGAAATGTTGGACTGGTTTGCCCCCGCCTTCCAACGTTGAAAAAATCATGAATTATCGTTCACATGTTTTTTTTTAACTGAAAATTTCAGTAAAACTGCTTGATCTTTTTATTGGCGGTATGAATGGTTATCAGTTGCGAAGTGTCATAAAAAAAAGTGCAAAAGCTTTCCATCGATCATAAATAATGTCTTACCTGACTCCATCCATATCAACAAACTGATAAACGAACAAACGTACACACGCGGAATAGAACCAACTGAAACCACCAAATTGCATATAAAAATATATTATAGAATAAGTTCTGTTCACGTAATCACTTGAAAATCTTCCGATTAACCTTGCTTCTAACAACTACTTTCTTCTCTCTCTCTGCGGAAGCCGATAGGTGCAAAAAATCTTTTCCAAAATTGTGTGAAAATGTTTCCCGAAATATTAAAAATGTTATTCAAAATAGTAGAAAATGTTATTCGAAATGGTGAAAATGTTTGCCGAAATAGTAAAAATGTTTCCCGAGATGGTGAAAATGTTTCTCTAAATAGAACTGGGGCGAGTTGAGGTCTGGTGCTGAGTATAATGGCGGTACCCTCAAGTTCCCTTTTTTAGCGGGAAAAGTAAAGTAAAGAGAATAAAATGGACAGTCCAGAGAATACTGCTAAGGGAATGTCGCAACCTGAGAACTTCCATTCGGCCAAGCATTTGTATACCGTCATGTTATCACGTGCGGAAAAATAAAGATTAACTTCTCTTTGTATTACTTCTTTTTTAGAGTTGATAATTTCATATTCGCCCATGTTGAATCCCTAATGACACTTTCTCCAGTAATAACTACTAGGAAGTTTAAAGGAGCGAGAAATCTTTTTTCCGTTAAAGTCGGTTTTCCAATAGGTAGCGAAGCAGTCGTTTATTTTGAAACTCTGTATTCTGAATCTGCGTCCTGAATCTGCGGCGCAAAAGTAAAAACTTGTTCCAACAATAGTTCGCCTGGGTGGGGCTGTGTGCACTGGGTGAAAAGGGGCAAGTCTCTAACTCTGTAATTTTGCTAAAATAGTTAATTTCTTTTTAATTCACCTACCAAATACCAATTCAGTTGTATTTTCTGGAGAGTAAAGAGATGAGGTCTTGTACCTTGTTACCAAGCCTTTTTTACGCCTTGCGGTCATAGCCTTTCGCTGTGTTCTTGTGGTCGATACAAGATATAAAATACCCTGAAAACGAGGTTAGAGGTCATGTTATTTTGAGAAATATTTTCTCTTTTTTCGGGAAACATTTTTACCATTTCGAAAAAGATTTTTTTCTTTTTTGGAAGAGATTTTCTGTTTTTTGAAGAACATGGTTACCATTTTGGAAAAGATTTTCACCATTTTGAAAAAGATTTTCACTTACTTCGGGAAAGATTTTTGGCACTTACTTATCGGACACCGTACTCATTTGCTACTGCAAAAAATTTCTTTCAATTCTGGAAATAGCGACAGAAGAAAAAGTGTCTGGGTAGAGCGAGACTCAACGAAAAAAAACATTTTTTTCTTGAAGCGTGAAAATTTATTGCAAAAAAGTCTACACTGAAAAATCATGGCACGTCCAAAAATTATGGCACGTCAAAATATCATGGCACGTCGAAAAATCATGGCACGTTGGCACGTCAACTTTTTTGGCACGTCAACTTTTTTGGCACGTTAACTTTTTTGGCACGTATGTATTTAGGTATATTTCGCATAAAAAGGTATCACGTATGGCGCGTTGGCACATCTCCCTTTTTGACACGTTGGCACTATTATTTCTTATATATGTAAATGATCTAAACAAAGCTTCAAATATCTTATATTCAATTCTATTTGCAGATGATACCACTCTGTTTTACGCACATAAAGATATAAAAACACTATTTCACACAGTGAATATTGAACTCTACAAAGTGTCAGAATGGTTTAACCCTGATCGGTCCGGGGGGGGGGGGTTAATTACTCCTTAACGCTATGCTGCATGGCTATGATACTTACTGAGTTTCAATATTTATCTATTAGACCTATGCCTTTCAGAGGCTTTGATATTGGCTATTACTCGAAACTACCCCTAAAAATCTCTATGAAAACCTTATAATGGGGAAAATATAATAACTCTTGTTAGGATTTTCCTTAGAACTTGAAACTTACAACACAACTTTGTTTCATCAAGAAGAATCATTTTGCATGTTTTGGACCCAAAAGTAACTATACAATCGCTAAGTTCCCTATTACTAGTAGAGGACCTAAACTATGGAACAAATTCTTTTAACACTTGCCCAATTCAAACTAAAACTAAAACAGAAACTATTAACTGCTAAAGCCCACGCAAAAGTGTGTACGAATTATCAATTTGTAATTCTGCCACAAAAGAAATAAAAACTTTGATCTCAAATTAAAGAGAATTGCGTTTGTTATACTCTGCTGTGGAAAGAATACGAAAAGCGAGAAGATTTTGCGATGTTAAAACGGTTAAAAACAATCCTTGTTATAATAAAAACAATGCTGGATTTACATACATCTTTTTCTTATCTTAATGTTGTATTCAGATACCTTTTAAACTTTAATATCTTAGACACAATGGTAAAAAGTCAATTGTATAGCACATCCCCTGAAGAAAGCAGATGTAAATGACTTCACACCTGTCTACCAACTTGATCTATTACGGAGTTTCATGCCGCGCAGGTCTGGGCACTAGCGAAGCGCTTTGTAGGGACAAATTTTCTTTTGTCTCGATAGCCCAAATAATTTTCATGGTCAGTTTTTCATAGCTATTCTGGTTAGTGCTGCGAAAAGAGGCAGAAATGCAAAATCCTGCCTGATGTTTTTTCAACTAATTTTTAGCTTTTAACTGACGTTTTAATAACACGTTTAAATGGTGTTGCTAGCCCACTTTGTGGTATATTGACATGGGTAAGATATTGGAATCGAAAAACTTAAATTACTGACTTTTACAGAGAGACAAGAGAAGACATTTGTTGGATGTTGGTTTTAGCAGCTAGCTAGCTAGCTAGCTGTAGCAAGCTAATGTACAATACATTTTGTGTTGTGAGGAATAAAGTAATGGTTAAAAAGAAACACTATTCTATCATTATCAGTGCACTTTGGCAAGAAGAAAAAAAAATTACATTGAGATAAGAAAAAAATTTGCACATATTTTGCAGAATTCTGCAAATTGACAACTGAAAATTTTTGACGAAAACAGTTAAAGTCACGAAATTTGTTTAAAAAGTTATTTTCCATTTATTTGTTTATTTTAACCACAATATTTTATTTTATTTTTCACAGCGGTTGAAACTTTGTATTTTTCTCATGCACAATTGAGGCGTCGCAAATTTTAAGGTTAAGTTGGTGTTCAAACTGTACTGTTTTATGTTTCTTGAAGTTGAGTGATATTAGTGAGTTTTTATGATCCTATTTTTAGCATCTAGACACTTGCCCACCTATATAGCTATCTGATTACTGTACGAATAAGGCTAAAAAAATCAAAAAGCGATATATATGAGTGACCCAGTGTGACCCCTAGCTAAGAAAAATCGAGATAGATACAGCCAGGTTTGACAATTTTTAATTTAGTGTATGAAAAATGTAGGTAGCCCAGCCCTGGTTAGTTAAATAAAGTTTCTAGTAAACACAAAATAAGAACTTTTGGAATTGTTTTTTAATATGATTGGTATTTGTTTAATGAGCTACATTATTTTTGCTGTGCTAGTAGCTATATAAATCTTGCATGACATGCTAGCAATTCCTCTTTGATCAGCACTGTGATATTTTTAGACAATAGTAAACACCTGTGATGTAACTAGCTACCAAAAATAAGGTTTCTTTCTCTTTTGACTGCCAACTTTTCATGATGAGTGTACCCACAACTTGCAGCAATTAATAACCAAGTTTAGGTGTTGAACTTTCATAATATACACTCTGATGTCAGTACTGAGTATCCTTCCTTTAAATAATTGTAAAATTAATATATCGCACCAGTTTAAAAAGTGAAAATACAAAGGAAAAAGTAACTAATTCTCTGCGTGCTGCATGTTTTCCCTAGCAGATGCCTTACGCTCTGCGGGGGTATAAAAATTTGTCCCTACAAGCGCTTCGCTAATGCCCAGACCTGCGTGGTATGAAATTCCGTAATTGCCCTTCATCTTAACAGTTTTTCAAAACGCAAAAAATTATCTGGCATTATTTAGGTTAACTATATTGATCACCAACAGGACGGAAAATGAGACTTTCCTCTATTACAAGAGCAACTGAGATTTATTTTTGATTTTTTCTTCTTTTCCTATTGAAGAAATTGAAAGTTAGTATTGACTTTTTTTTGCTAATAAATATATAAATGTTATTTACAACAATACTTTAATTTCCCTCTAATATCGTAATTTAAATTTCCCTCTAATATCGTAATTTAAATTTCCCTCTAATATGGCAAATTGTCATTCATGTGCGAGTTAAGCATCAATTTTTCTGTCTTTGTTAACTTCTGCATACAGAGAAGAAACGCTAAGTGACATTTGTGGATCATTTAAAACCATACCAGGTTTGCCTATAACCATGCCAGGATGATCATACTCTTGAAGATAATCGTAGTCGTCAGGCTTGCTATCATCTGCGCTGGCAGGACGTTGGGAGGCTATGTTTTCTGTTGGACGTGGAACAGGTTTTCTATACGGATATTTAGGCTTGTCATTTTTCTTAAATGGTGTAAGGGAAGCTGAAAAGAAAGAAGAGACTATGTGAGTTTATATATCTAGTACAATTCTTGCTTTCTGATGAAGTAAGCCACGTTATCTCTTATATTAACACTCATATTCTCTGTGTGCGTGTGTGTGCGCGAGAAAAAAGCCGTGCTACGGATGCAGCAAACGCGATAAATGTTTACCCACTTTGTTGAAACGGGCGAGTTCCCGTGAGCTAAATATGGTAGCTGCTAGCTACGAGTGAATTACTTTGTTGTTGTTTTTACGGGTGAATTCACGTAAATTTTTCCGCGGGATTACGATTATAGTATATGTCTGTATTGTGTCACGTGACTTTTTCTTTTAAATTTAGTAATACGTACCAACACGGCTGTACAAATCACTCAATGAGCTGATTGATGATTGCTTCTTATAACTGCTTGTAGATGATTTGTGATTCTTATGTGTTTCGTCAGATGAATTGTTCTATAGAAAAATAAACGTGCTTAGTAAAATAATTTGACATGTAAACGTAAAAAAAAAGGTCGCACTAAATGAACGAAAAGAGCGGAGTATACTTACCAGTTGTTCTTTTAACTTCATTCTATAAAAGAAAGCATTGTTTTATCAAAAATGGGAGAAAAAACAGTCGAAAAAAAATGCGGGAAAATCGAATCAGTAAAGTCTTGTAACGTTCATTCCAATTTTAAAGTTTTACAAGCGAGGAACAAATTGCAAGAAAGCCTATAGTCATTTTGGTACATATTAAAAATTTAGTGTTGTAGCAACTCTAGAGAAAACGTTTTCGGGTGCTGTAGCTATGTGATATACTTATTTCTACATTTTCATATATATGTTATAATAGCATCAAATTCTTTCTCTATAAATTTTTTTAGACGTAGTGTAGCTCGCAAATTAAAGTATTAAGATTCATAAAAGTGGATGTTATGAAATCTGCATAGTTCCTGAAAAAGCTGAAAACACTGATCCGTTTTAATGTCACCACTCAGAAATGTAAGCTCATTCTTTCTATTTTACAATACAAAGTCAATATCATTTTGTTAAGCCATAATAGATTTTCCAAAGAAATAGACAGATGTGTGGACAACTTTTAAAGCTCTCTTACAGGGAGGTAAACTTTAAGTACAAATGAAATCAATACCTGACGTATAACAGATAGATGATTAAAACGCAGATGACAAATGATAAAATTCCAACTAAGATTGACAATGCCAGTACTTTAGTATTAAAACCTTGCTCTGATGTACTAGTGAAATCAACGTTAACATCTCCTTTCTGTAGCTTAGATTTCGCTGTAGATGCTGTACTTTGAAGATCTTTAAATGTGCCAACAGTTATTTTGTTAGTTGATTTTATTTCAGGTTGTTTTGTCGTTGTAGTGGTTGATCTCCGCGCTTTAGGACTCGCCTTTGTTGTTGTTGTTGGCTTCGTTGTTGTTTTTGGTTTCCTTGTTGTCGTTGTCGTTGTTGTTGTTGTTATTTTTGGTTTCGTCGTTGTTGTTGTTGTTGTTATTTTTGGTTTCGTCGTTGTTGTTGTTGTTGTTGTTTTTGGTTTCGTCGTTGTTGTTGTTGTTGTTGTTTTCGGTTGTTTGTTTTTTTGAGCCGGCAAAGTTGGTGGTGTTTTATTTGATGTAAAACGAGTGGTTGTCGTCGTATCTAAAGATAAAATTGAACGTGTTAATATTTTACGGTTCATTCAACGTGCACCGCGCGTTTCGCATTTGAGTTGAATTCTTACCCCATTAGAAAAATAGCCTTTAGCCATATGCTGATATATTTTTGCAGCTTATTTCAAACACACCTACGCACCTCTTATTTTAAACTCGTATCCTTGGTTAATATTTTTTTTACATCTTGTCTTTCAGTATAATATCTTTTTGTATTAGCACATAAATATCAAACGCGAACACATCATATTTATTATCTTTCCTCCATAAGCATCTTTTTGACAAGGAATTTTGTCAACAATTTTCTGCCGAATTAAAATGCACCCAACCTTAACCCCACGGCTATTTAGGCTTTTTATCATTGTACCTAAATCTGATGTAACAGAAAAAGTTTCCGCTTGCATACTCAGTTTCGACGTCTCAATTAAATGAACCTTGAGGTTAGAGATTTAATTCTTTCTACCACAACCAATTCAGTTTTGTCGCGTTTTTTTTAACTAAGTCCTAAATTCTTTCTGCCATTTGATTAGCGTCGATTCAACCTCAGAAGACCAGAAACCAACAACCTACAACAGTTTCGAAGCAACAACAGGATCAAATTTAAGGGAAATGAGGAACAGATATGAGCCAGATTAAGTCCAAAGTAAAAGTTAAAAAAAGTTGCGTCATTTCATATTGCACCGTTTATTGTGCCATTTTTATTGCTAATAAATATATCATAATTTAAACATTTATTAAGCAATGGTGCTAATTATGAATGCAAAATCCAAACTGTAGGAATTTGCTTTTTTATTATAACCTAGTTTGTGAGAACCTGTAATAAGTCGAGAACACGTCAAACACCTCAGTCAAATTTTTCAAACTAGGAAAAAAATTTTCAAATAACTTAATTTTAGATTTAGTTTTTTTCTTGATACGTTCACAAAATTTTCAATACGTTCACAAAATGTTCAATACGTTCACAAAATGTTCAATACATTCACAAAATTTTCAATACGTTCACAAAGTGTTCAATACGTTCACAAAATTTTCAATACGTTCACAAAATGTTCAATACGTTCACAAAATTTTCAATACGTTCACAGAATTTTCAATACGTTCACAAAATTTTCAATACTTTCACACAAAAAAGCGCATAATATCACATTACTTCGCGTATTTTTACCACCAGGTCTAGTTAAGAAAAAAAACTACGAATAACTAAACTCAAATTGACGGCTTTCTACATTTTTTAACACTGCTCAATTGGAAAAGGGACAAGGACATATTCGGCATTAATTCCTTCAAAAGAATAAACCCATCACATCCCAGCTGAAGTTTAGGAAAAAAGACAGACTGTTACAAAAAGAACATATGACTGGATGTCTTTAGATTTGTATCCTAATAAATATTTTTTTTAAATATGCAGTCAGCGTAAATACATACGTTGTGAGACATTTTCTTCGGAGGTACATTTTTTTACGCGTCTATTAAAAATAAATCTTGGTTTGTCGCTTGGACATTTACATTCCACTTGATTGAGTGAGGACCTGCGTTTAACAAACTTTGCTCCCAATTTTGAGCAGGATCTTCTTGAGGTCCCCTTTGTAGTGAAAACATCAGGTTCTTTTGACTTTGCGTTGCAAAACGTCAGCACCGATGCTGCAGATATCACCACAAACATTAGATAAAAAGTCTTCATTATATTTCAAAATAAAAATTATTCCAAAAATCTTTAATCCAACAACTCCTCTTTCTATCTTCGTTTTTCAATTACTGATTTGATTTTCATTCTTATATGCTCATGTCAATTAAAGTGTCATCAACTCGGATGTCCACCCTCTCTCATTAACAATCAACCGTTACGGAGGTTTTCATTTCCGATGACGTTATTTAATTTACTTTTCTTTTGTGTACCAAGATCGCTACAAATTTGTTTCTTTATGTGAGCTCTGCTTTCTTTAGAAAAGTACGTTTGGCCACAGTACAATATTAGCCGATCTTTGAGCGAAAATGACCACTTCTGAAGAATTCAAACTTTTAACTAGTTATTGGTATCAGAAAGATATCGAGTAAAACATGACGTTAAGAAAGTTTTAGTCTGTCTGTTAATAAACACAGTTCGGCAACAGAATATAATGAAGAGGTGGATATCTTTTTTTTACAACTGTTCATTTTACCTTTAGTATAATATTTCATACTCAGATAATGTTGTTTGTTGTGAAACATAAATCTTTTAAATACATTGTCATTTTGTACTTCTTTATCATGAGAACACTTATACACTTTTCTGGTATTTTCTTGTATTGCACGGGTGCACATGTTAATACATCAAAATATCCCGAAGCAACATCATGCAATCAAAGGTTATATTTGATAATTTAAATATTTCTAATTTAATGACATTAATGTTTTATGAAAGAAAGACGAAGTTTTTTAATTACGACATCTAGGCGTTACAATACATTGACACTATATGACATTACATATCATTTTGACCTTCATCACCTTTAACATCATTAGGGAAGTGATGAGGTAATCTCTAGACAACATATAAAGGTTGTTGAAGCATGTCCAATTCCTTTCTCACGGAAAACCGGAACCTCTGATAGGAATCTGATTACCACGAACTGTAACGATAACAAAGAATCCGTGTATCTTAATGGAAGTTAAGCACAGCTGAAGAAAGGAAAGCGTAGGCATTTATCTTCTAATGTTTAGGCTAACGCTTCTGGTCTCATGATGAAACATCTTCTTTTTTTTTTGAAATAATACGGCATGCTACATGTACCCTTCTCAACCTAATATTATATTTCCATCCCGTAAACATATTTCTATGGTTTCAAAACTCGCTAGATGTTTAAACAGATCATGTTTATCTTTTCTAAAGGTGAATGTGTATGTTTACACGTTTGTGTTGCGACTTAGTTTCTATTTACTTTATTCTACATGTACAATGGTGCTTTTGTTGTTTTTCGCGATGGTAATCAGTACCTTGATGTTGCAATAGGATATGTGAAAAATAAGAAAGAAAATCATTCAATTATAGCGTATTTATACACCAGACGCTCATATAGTTGGCTAACCCCACTCTTTCCATCGCAGCAAAAGTTTGTAACTATGAGTTGACAGATGTGATGAGCAAGTCAAGTTCTAATAAACAAGCCACAATATTTTTCATGTATGCACCTATCTGGACAGATTACCCCCTGTATTCATACATTTTTGCTCCCCTCGATTAGCCATTTGATATTATTTTTTTAACCTTTTTGTTCTTGTAATATGAAATACTAATAGACCTTTCATCGATAGCGACACCATTTTGAATTTCCCGCTTTCGCAATGCATCTCCGGACGACCGGGGTATCTGAGAAATCAAAACATTACAAGATTATAGCCATTTTGGAGCTTGTTTATGCTTGGATTTTTGTGAAATTGGAATTAACGATCGCTGTGCTGTTGGAGCTTGTAATAATGCTCGAAAATATAAGAAAAAATATGTAATTAAGCCACATATCTCTGCATACGATGGGAGTCTTGAGCTAAAATTCTGGAAATGTCCTGATCCAAAGTTTTATTCTAAATGGGGGTTTTTGCATGTAATAGGAAGCATTTTATTTTTAAGAAACACAGTGTTATATGCTCAAACCATTTTGATTATGGAAGACCCACTGATGTTAGCCAACACCCTACACTATATTTGAAAGGATATGGTGAAGAGCCTGCTAGGAAAAGAAAACAACCAAAGGACAGGCAGGCATTACCTTGTGCATCCAAAAAGCGAAAATTAGGTAAAATATCGACACCTACAAAAAATGAAGCATCTATAGGACCAGCCAGTGAAGAAGTAAAAGAAGAAATTATAACACCTGATACTGTCAGTGCTTTTGATTTTAGTGTCAGCGTTGATTTGACATCACCGTCATCTTCCCTAGCTAGTTTTGTTCTTATCACGTCAGGTAACCTGTGTTTTGATCCACATAGAAAGAGTGATGGGAAGATTAAAGGAATTTAGAATGCTTAGTAATACTTTACCAATATCAATGACTGATCTATGTGACCACATTTGGACAATAATTGGGGCAATATTAAATATGCAACCACCTTTGGTAAAATAATATTTAAGTACTCCCTTCAATTTGCAGAGAAATGTTAGGCTTTACAAACACCATCATAAACGGCTTTTTTTAAAGCCACACATTTAAAAAAAATGTTATTTATGGCATAGATGGCATAAAGCTGAAATTCCTTTGCTTTTACGGCAAACCATACCAGTACCATTATTATACAGTGTGTTTCAAATGTTTTTTTATGTAATTAATAAGTTTAAAAGCATCACAGGGCTTTTAATATATATACTTTTAGGGAAGAAAGTGTTTGCAGAAAGAAACTTTTGCGGTTCTGCTAAACAACATTTTGTGGGGGAAAATTTTTTGCAAATTTTCAAAAAAACGCAAAAGTTTCTTCCGTAAACACTTTCTTCCCTTACAGTATGTAAGGCATACTTAAGCATAAGTGCCACCCTTTGAAAGGCTAATCCTATTGCTGTATGTTTACATTATGCAGATTACATATAAAATCAGACATATATATATATATATACTATACCTGTATTTTTTACCAATTAATGTTTTTTTTTAAATGTGTGGCTTTAAAAAACCCGTTTTATTGAGGCATGGGCACAGAAAATTTGTTTGAGGCAAAATTTTAATCAGGATTGGGAGGAGAGCAGCTGATCTAATTCATTTTGTATCTGATTACTGTAAGTTATTGAAACATAATCAACAATTTCATTTAAAACATTTTGTGTAGTATATATTTGGTGGCTATTTTCCCACTAAACATCTCTGGAAGTATATAATGTGCTAAAAAAATGTTCCAATCGATTGTTTTTTTCCACTGTAATTGTGCATGATTCTTGTGGTAAATAAACAACAAAGTCAACATAAGTTGCTCCAGTTACATACATTTGATGCTGAATTTGTGTGAAATAAGGATGACTAGGTTTTAAGGTATAGACAACTCCAGATGTAGCAGACATGGCATTAATGCAAGAGTTATGCGATGTAGTATAATCACGCATATATATTTTTATCTCGAGCACTATAAGGACATTTGACATTCTCAGGCCAGCATCTTTGCAAGAAAAACCTTTATGCAAACTCTTTTGTTGTCGTGTATATCTCTTCCTAGCATAAACTTCGTGTTCAATACCCCATGAAAGTGATGCAGACTTTGCAACTGGTGTATAGCCCAATATCTTAGCAACCAAATTATTTATTGCAGAAGTGTTAGGGTTTAAACGGTTATATTTAGCGAGAACAGCATGTGCTACTGAAGCTGTGATAACACCGTAGCGATAATCAAACCATGATTTGTTCGAACTTTGTCCTCTAGTTGAAACTTCAATTTCTAATATCTGTATATACTTCAGTACGGTTTACCTTCAATGATTTTTAGAAATCATCAGATGTCGATTGACCCACCACCAGTTCCTTCATATTTAATGGTTTGCTTGCCACTGGTGTTACTTCATTATAACTGTGCTCACAAACAATATTACTGTCTTTGAAGCACAGAACAGAAGCTTTACCTTCTGATGCTGATACAAGTTCGTTCCAGTTAATAGTTGAATGTCGCTCTTGAGGTGGACGAGGATCAAACATATTTCTCGGACATTTTATAGGAAGATCGTTGTTTTCTGGATGATGTCTTTTGAAATTAACTAAGTTTAAGGGTACAGGCTGATGGTAACAGTTTCTTGCCACTTTTTGTTTTTTAGAAGTGCAAGTTTTGTTACGTCCCAGTGATACTTTATTTTCGACAAAATGTAACAGTGCGAAAATATGCTTGCACGACTCACTGTATCCTGCAACACAGCCACACTCTCCAGTCACAATTTCACGACTGTCATAGTTTATGCACACCCAAACATTATAGGGTGTTTCACTAACTCTTGTTTGTGGCACTACATTACCTCGAATGAAACAATACTTTAAACAACTTGAAATATTGTTAAATTCAACATTCCTAACATGACCTGCAAACATCAGATTGTGGCCTTCTTTGCAACCTTTTTCTGAAATACTTTTTTTTGCATAGTCCCTGAGACAGCTTGTGGTGATGTCTGGAAAGTATAAGAAGGAATTCATCCAGCCTAATTTTACCTCCTCAGGAAAAGGAATTTGGATACAATCAACACATAATTTCAGCTCTTCGATCCTGTATCTCTCTGCTTTTCTCCTCCAAGGACGGTAACACTGGAAGTTCAAGTAACTGAGCAGCTAGGACTTTCTTAATTAAATCAGCCTTTCTACTCCCTCCCCCAGATAAAGATATGCCTCGGGAAGACAAATATTTCTTAAGTGCCTCTACATTCCATTTTATTAATTCTTTTTCAGTAAAAACCATGATTAAAACAAATACAATCCAACGCAATCCAACAAATTCTTCTGTTGACACTAACTCCAGATACCCCGGTCGTCCGGAGATGCATTGCGAAAGCGGGAAATTCAAAATGGTGTCGCTATCGATGAAAAGGTCTATTGTTTTACATGAAGCGTTAATTAAAAAAGTCTTTCCAGAAACATTTGTAACAGAATTTAATTAAGCACCGGAAAATTGAATCACTTAGAATGATAAAATTGCCACAGTTTTAAGACACTATGGCTGCGCACTTAATTACTCAACAACTATTTTCAATCTTGAATTAAAAGCCTCAAAAAGTTGAAAGACTTGACTAACATCTCTTCAGAAACAAGCGTAGAATTAGCGAAAAGATTATATAGACGTTCAAGGTCCTATATAATAAACAGGTCTTTATTAAAACTTATTAAAGTATTTCGTAATTATTTATATATTTTTTATATATATATTAAAAATATTTTCGATGAATTAAACATTTAAACTCATATTTTCAATGATACTATTTTATCGGTATGATTTGCCTGAGAGTGCCCAAGAACGAAAATTACACAGATGACGCAATAAAAACATTTTCTTCAGTTTTTTCTTTGTTTCTTATTGTTCTAGTAAAATAAGAAAGTAAAAGAGACTTATCTAATAATAATCTCTTTAGGATTTTCTCTTTCCTGAGTGGGAAAAATTAAAACATGAATACATATGCGAATTTAAACAACACAAAAAAGAATACGAAATTTTCTACTTTTTATTTGCACCTGGTCTAATTCATTGTTAAATTTTTATTTCCGCTTTTTTAAATACGTTTTGACTTAAGCTGTTTCGCTTTAATTGAAAAAGAATCACTCGAAATCAAACTTGATGCGTTAACACATCAAATTTCTCACAGGGAGTGGCTGTAAGTCCAAACCAGAATATGTACATCTTTATCATAAAAACACTTATACATTATTCTGGTATTTTCTTGCATTGTTTCGGGATTTACATGTTATCAAAATATCCTGAATCAACATCATGCAATCAAAGGTTATATTTGATCAATTTGAGCATTTCTGATTTAATAATACTGCTGATTTATGAAATTTTCAACCTCACACAAACATTTTTCACCTATGAAGAAAACAGTGTTTGGATGATAGAAGTGCATATCATTTCAGACGCAATCTGGATTGCCAACTATCTCATCCTAATTTTTCTGACTTTAGATCGATTTTGTTTGATATATTTAAACGTCCGATATAGCCATTTTATTACAAAGAAACGAACTGTGCGCGTTCTGTCGCATATTTGGATCGTTCCTGCCATCTCCATCGTCGTTTATAACATCATACAGTTTGTGTTCCATAAAGATTACCATGACGTCATAAAATTATTTTACTTGTTCCCAGTCTTTGATTTAATCATTGTAACAAATGCTGCGGTTGTTTACATTTACATATATCGACGATGTTTTATTAACCAATCAATGCGTCCAACGTCATCATTTAGCACGACCAGCATGCAATGCTCTACTCGTAGCATAGATACAGTCCAAGGTGCACGGAGACAAGGCTACAAAAATAAGATAACTGTTCCAGCTGCAATTTTGGCTTCATTTGTGATATTCATCTTAATCCCAGATTTGGTCTCGCTTGTTTACAGAGAAATTCGGTCAGTTCCGCCAGAGTGGTTACACAATGTTTTTAACATTTTTTACGTTACCTGCTTGTTGTGCGATCCCATTGTTTACGTTTTTCTAAACCGGAGAATACGACGAAAACTTTTTGCAAAGAATGCGTCTTCTACACATATATTCAAGATATGTTACGTGCGCAGAAGATCGAGCAGTCAGCACTAGACGGATGAAAAGTATTCCGATGTAAGTTTTATCGTTTGAGAAATTAATTCAATACTACGTTAAAGCTCGTCTGAAGAAAAGTCAGTTGGTTCAAACATGGATAGACTGTGGTTAAAAGAGGTTTAAAGAATCTAAACAAGAAACCGAGTTTGTGATAACAAATTGTTACAAACTTTTAAAAGTTGAACTTTATGATCAAGTATGGACTGAAAGTGACAAAACATAAACTATATATAATTTTAACCTAATGTAATTGTTCGTATGTAGCTCGAGTGGGATCGTGTCGTGTTTTTAAACAAACAACGACGCGAAAATATATTTTTTGTTTGTTTATCTATAGTTGGCTAACGGCGCGCAATAGAATTATGTCAAATACTCTAACACCAAACATGATTGTAAATTCTTTCGAATAACCGTATGTTACCATTTGCTATTTATTTTATTTCTTAAATGTTTGCTTACAAAGAATTTAGATTATAAATAGAGGAATAAAAATAAACTTTCCATTCTCCTGACTTATTCCAAGGCAACAATTATGAAGTTAGATTGTTGAATCGAATCGTCGTATGATTTGTCGAGCTGTCGAATGGTTTGTCGAGCCGTCGAATGGTTTGTCGAACCGTCGAATGGTTTGTCGAGCCGTCGAATGATTTGTCGAGCCGTCGAATGATTTGTCGAGCCGTCGAATGATTTGTTGAGCCGTCGAATGGTTTGTTGAGCCGTCGAATGGTTTGTTGAGCCGTCGAATGGTTTGTCGAGCCGTCGAATGGTTTGTCCAGCCATCGAATGGTTTGTCTAGCCGTCGAATGGTTTGTCAAGCCGTCGAATGGTTTGTTGAGCCGTCGAATGATTTGTCGAACCGTCGAATGATTTGTCGAACCGTCGAATTGTTTGTCAAGCCGTCGAATGATTTGTCGAGCCGCTGAATGGTTTGTCAAATCCTTGTATGGCTTATGAAGTCGCCGATTGGCACGTCGAGTCATCAAATGAATTGTCGAGTAATGGAATAGTTTTTTTTCGTCGTTGAATGGCTAGTGGAGTCATTGAATTCTTATTGAGTAGTTAAATGATTTATCGAGTCGTCGAATCTTTTTTCATCTAATATGCGCTCGGCCATCTTCCTGATATTTACATAAAAATAGTATATTCGTGTGAATTTAACACTGCACGGGCATGCCTTCTTTTTTTCACCCAGTGATGTTGAAAGATGCTACTTAGCGATTCGGCCTGGCGTAGTGATTGTTTGGCTTAATTGACGAATCACGTTTGCATTGCATCTGCCATTTTTAAAAAATGTTTGGTGAAACCAAACCGAGTTTGTAGGAAAAAAGATTGCTAAAAAATATGGAAATGGGTTGATAACCAGATCAGCTAAACGAAAGGGAATTCAAAAAAGAAAAAAATCTGGGAATAACACTTGGATCACTTACCTAGTTCATACCAAATCGACGAATAAAATGAACTTTCACAATACATTGAGTTTGCAAGAAAATCTTAGAATATATTGTGTGATTTGCTCCATCAACCTTGCCATGACATTATTAGATACTACTGTGAGACATAACAATGCTCGTGCTCGTGTGAGTAATACGTTTTGTCATAACGCTAAGACCTATTTTACTAACACTGAAATAAAATGGGATAACAGTTGATTCGCCCTTTAACCAAGAGTGTAGGGGCTGACAACAAGGTTGTCTAAATTTCAAAAAGATAAGATTTGTTGTTTTCATGTAACGGATTGTGAATCGAGAGATTTCATGTAATGATTTTCATTTATTTTTATGCTCAATCATCGTCTCACTAATTCACGACTCAACCATTCGACAACCTGAAAAAACATTCGACGAAATGATGATCGAAATCTCAGAAAATGCAACACGCCCCACTTCCTCCGTAGAAACTAAGAAAATCTGCACTCTATATAGTATATAGTATACACTACATAGTATCCAATTATCTGCTGATGTCATCTGCTGATGTCCTCCTTTGACTTTTTCCTTTTGAAATCGCCGTTTGCAACAAGCACTGGCAGACAGTGGCGATATCCGGTGTGACGGTGATGTTGGTGGTGGTGTATGGCGGCGGCGGTGGGGGCGGTGAATGTGGTGTTGCTGAGACTTATTCTCAGGTGAGCTTCTTAACAATTCATGTTTTACTAAGAAATACCCGTCATGAAAACAATTCAATAAACGTACAGGAGACACTTTCAATATCGATTTTTTTGTTCACGGTTTACCACACGCCCGTGAAAATTTGAACAGCAAAAACCAGAGAAAGTGATTTGAAAGTTAGAGAAGGTCTTGGGTTCAAACCCCGGCCGAGTCATGCCAGAGACTATAAAAGTGTGAATCTATCCTTTCTGCTTAGCGTTCAGCATGAGAATAGGATTGATATCTTAGGCGGTTGTCTAGTTGAGCGATTGCTGTGCTTGCACGACTTTCGTAGCTCAAATGGGAGCTTTAAATGCGCTAGGACCCCCTTCGCAGGACCCTCGTTGATAGCAGTACCAATAGGAACTGAAGAGGCTATCCTGGGTAAATAATTTCAATAATAATAATAATAATAAGAAAGGATTACACATTATTTTGGATATAAATTTACCGTGACAAGATATTTCAGTGAATCATGTCATCAATTCTTGTTTTTTTCACATTGTTCCGTCATTTCTTTCACAAAATAAGTGTCGCTATGAAAAGTGCGGTGAATCAAAACTTCACGTCTTTGCATGAGTTTTGGAAGAATCGGCGCAAGTTGTGATTGAATTTTCACGATTTCGCGATTTCTGACCAAAATCACGAAATTTAGACCCCGCGAAATTTGTCAAAAAAATCGCTAAAGTTTATTTATGCAAAATATGTTGAAATAGGTTATTTACGAAAGTTAGACACTTAGTTAAAGTTAGTTAACCAAGTTTTTCCACTCTTTAATTTCTTTTGTTGGATAATTTTTCTCTTTTTATATATAGTATCACTTTCATTCTTATTGTTTAAAGTTTCCAACCTCGTTCCCAGGGCTGGTTAGGTTTTTTCCCGCCTAAATATAAAAAACCTAACAAGCCCTGGGAACGAGGTTATAAAGTTTTGTGAAATAATCATTTAACCAACTCTTTCAATCGAATTTAAAGTTTCAATAATTGCGATTATGTTACTTCTCGCGTAAAGGCTAGCCGTGAACATTTTTTCTTCAGGGTACGATTTGGCACCTAATCTGAATGACGCTGTTTTTAAAAAAAGGTTTGCCAGTTTTACGACTACTATTTCTGGAAAGCGTTGTCACAACGAATGTAACCATTTCTAGGAACGGTGGGCGCACTAACTGAATAATGGACCCCCTACCCCCGATTAAGTTTTGATTCTTTTCCCCTCCCCGCGTTTATTCCTCTCATTAGTTTTTTGAGATGAGAAAAGAACTTCTTCAAACATCTCTAACCATTTTACGGGTGTTGTCGGTTTTTCAATGTCAAAAAAGGCAACAGGGGCGGCGCCACAAGTTCCAGCGAGTTGCCGAAACAGATGTGAGCCCCCTGGTGGGGTGCAGGGGCGAAGCCCCTGGAAGCCAACGCATTTTTAGAGTCCTAAAACACGTAAAACGGCTATACCTTGGACCTCAGAAAAGCCTGTTACGTACTGATTTCGTTGGTATGCGTCACTGCATAAAAAATCGCATTATTTAGTGAGATAGCTTGCAGGTTCTCTGCCAACCTCGAACCCAGGCCCTGGATTCGAGGTTGGTTCTCTGCCTGGATAACATCAATTTTCATGCAGGATAGAGACACTTATTTGCAGAAAATAAAAAATTATTACTTAGCAAAAAAGTGGGCGGGCTGAAGCCCCCCTAGCCCCCCCCTAGTGGCGCCGCCCTTGGGCAAGAACGCCCGAGGGCTAGGTTGTTTTATTGATAGCCCTGTCGTAATAAAACCTTTTTTAGAAAATAGATCTTTGGATCGTTTGGGTTGAGTACTCCCCACTGACTGAATGCTGTGTTGTAATGTGATATATCATATCGATCCAGTGGTTACCTATACCTGATAAACGCTAATATTCTTTATTAAATTAACAAAATATCCTTTTACTTTGCACCTGCCTGCCTGAAGTTTTACTTGTTTGATCTAAGAAAATAAAACAAAAACAAAACAAAAAGATTTTAAAGAAAAAAAGAAAAAAAGAAAAAAAATTCCCGTAGCGTATTTTGTAACACCGCTAGTAAATGCAGCTATTTCTTTTCGGGAATTTTTAAGAGAACCCGGTGGAACCATAACACATAATGAAAAATTGATATTACAGAATAATTTCTATTTCTTTAGAGTAAAAATCACAAAAGTATGTTTACAAGTGCACAGCACTTCCCCGTACAAAATTTCCAAGAACATTAAGAGTATATTCTCAGGACCATTTTATGTTCAATTAAATTTACCAATACATCTTGCTCATAAAAGATAGCAGTATGACACGTTCAAATTCCATATCATTTATGAGATCTAAGATCTTTCTGAGATTTTAAATAAAAGGTGGGCAACAATCAAAATTTAAACAGAGGTCTGTGGGACTGAATACAGAGAGAAATTAACACGGTGGAGAACATTCTGCTTCCTGTTATGATAAAAAAGATGGCTGCAGAGATGGAAGGTACATTTCTACTATAGCTAAAGCCGTGTATTTATCATATTTCATATTGATCGTAATATAGGTTACTCCACATATTTTACTTTACATACTAGCCATAGTCAAACTCTACAGGCACAAGTATGATTTGTTTCTAGACTTCTGATTGAACAAGTCCTACTGACTCTTATGTGCAATTTACTGCAGCAATTAATTGCCAACACAAGATTATATGTTTTGAAAATATGTCAGGTATTACATCAGAAAAAGTCGAGTACATAGATTGCCATGCCATTGTCTATACGTTTGCATTTGTAGCTAGCTAGCTAGCTAGCTATACAATCGGGCTAAAACATTATTTATAAATCTCCCTTCCCCTGTGTTACAGAGAGTTGATAGCTGCATGTCTGAGCCAAAAATCTAGGCTAAAGTCAACACTGTAACAGGGGGAGGGGGGAAGCAGATAAAAATACTTGAAGATGCAATGCCACACTGCGAACAAATTTTCTCATTGATGAGCTATACCACAGCGTTGTTTTGGCTGTTCATTCTGTAAATTAAAATTTTCTCTAAGTTTCGGTACCAACGAAAGCGGTAATATGGCAGATCCTAGGCTAAGAATATTATGTCTAGTCATTATAAATCTTAAAAAATTGAAAATTGGTGCATAAAAAGTTCATTTGTTTTTTTGATTTTTTTTTATGTGCCATCATATTAGTTTCGTAAATCATGTTCACACATACCCAAAGCAATACTTTAAAATAAATTTAGGGATTGTTCCTTTTAGCAATCCAGTTGAACCCAAAATTATTGAGTAAAAAAGAGCAGTTTTCTTTAATTATTTAATTATTAAGTTGCAAAAAAAGGAAAACAATCTTCTTGTTTATATAGATGTATTTTTTAAGGCTGATCCTTAAAAAATACATCTATATAAACAAGAAGATTGTTTTCCTTTTTTTTCTCCTCTAGTTTCTCCAGAAAAATACAGGGGCGGATTTAGGATTTTTTTGGACTGGTGTAAAATAGACTCGGAAGAGGCTTAATTGCTTGTCAGGTCGATCAAAAACGACTGAGGGTTTGAAGGGCGTTTTGACACCCACAACGGGACCACCGCCTTTTAGCGCCCTCTGATGGTCAAAACGCCTCACTTTTTATTTTTACTGCAAGTCACGTAAATTTTTTTGTGCAACTTTGAACAAGAATTACAAACATCAAATTTTCTTCTTTTTTATTCAAATTAAGTGTTACAGTTATGTCTTAAATATTACATAAAAAAATCTTGGACGTAATTGTGTTCTTTTAGCGTCGGGGTATAGTAGATACATATATGTCATACCACTGTACTCAAGTTTTGTTGATGCAGCTAAAAAATAAAAAAACACTTCTGAATGTAACCTGGAAGCATTTGTGGCATTTTCTGTAAATTAAAGATAAAAAAAAGTGGCATTGTTTATCTAATTAGTCACAGTTAATTCCGCTACTACATTGTTTCTTAAACCAATCAGCTTGATTTCATGAGAATTTAAACCAATCAGGATGTTTTAAAATCATAACAAACTTTTTAATGTATGAGGTAAACTTTATTTGAAAACTAAAGTCAATTTTAATTAAAAAACTAAAATCATTAAAAACCTATAAAGCTAACAAAAGCAAATAATTTGCTTAACCCGTTCGGTATAGTCAAGTCACCGAAAATATACGCATCGATGTAAACCATGAAAAAATACTCACTCAAGAAAAGGTAGAAAAGAACATAAAAACACTGCATTTTGTTATTTTTTATCACTTTTGATAATAATACATGCAAGTGACAGTTTATTAATTACTTATTCTTGAATCATTTACCACTAACCTTTTTGTAATTCAATATGTAAAAACGTTATCTGATTCCGCCACAAAGAAATACGCACAGCATGGCTAAATACAAGTAGCGTGTAAGCACAGCTAAGCGGTACCATTTTAAAAACTAAATTTTTTTCTTACCCGCAGAGACTTTATATTTGACTATTTTAAGAAAATAAACACTCCCCCGCATTGGCTTTTTTAAAAATAGATGCGTATTTTTAAATGGGTGATTTTTTTTTAAAAATATGCACCGTGAAGCGCAATATGCACCATGAATATTTTATTAGTCTTTTCTTCATTTAACCAATAGGACAACACTGATTCTTTTGTTTTAGAGCCTGGGATCTAAATTTACCATAGATTTGCTCACATGCATTCAAAAAACATTTTCTTTTTCTTTTAAACGCGAACGAAATAAGATCAAAATGTCAAAAACAGTAAGTAATTCGAAAACATGTTTGCCTAATATAGAAGCAACCACCGTGATTAAAATTTAAAATTGTTGAACACTTTAAAACTAACTTACGAGTCTCGTTTCTGAATTTTCTTTTACATTCATTAGGCTAAAAAATCGATCAAAAAGTGGACTGAGGAAGACCTGGCAAGCGACTGAAATTACGACTGTCTGAAGCCACATGTTGGGAGCGGTACAATATTAGAGTCGTATACAGGAACCATGCGGGATATTTCACTTTTTAAGGTCCACGATGTAATAGCTGGTCCTTTGGAGGTGTATCCAGAGCGAGGAAGCAAATGGAGTGTTCCTGGTTATCCAAACGTCGAAATGTTTTTTAATAGAGTGAAAAATATAGACAGAAAACAATTGATTATGATCGAGGTGTAATATGCGTGTCCAAGTTAAAACACTATCTCCTCGTCAAATGACTGCATTTTTAACTTCTTTGTTTCCCAAAACTGAGATTTTTATTATCATAACTGTTTATTTTTTTACCTATAACAAGAAAAAAACAATTTCAAACACAAAACAAGTGATTTAATCAAGAAAAACTAGAATATCGACCGTGCGTAGTTTTCAATTGGAAGCGCATATTTGTTTAATTATTTGACCAGTTAAGTATCCGCTCAACCGGAATAAAGTACGCATGCGAATTTTTTAATGGCAACCGGCGTATTTTCTAATGGCGAGGGAAGTTGAAAGATACGCAATGTAAAAATAGGGCAAAAAATATTTCAAAATAATGTAAACAAACGTATACCAATCAATTAACAAGCTTCACTAAGATTACGCTCCTCTTTAATCATCATCATCATCATCATTCTCGGCTTAACGTCCGTTTTCCATGCTAGCATGGGTTGGACGGGGTATATTAATGACCCTCTTCCAATCTGATCTAGACTGTGTTAGATCTAAACTCAACTTCCTCTGCATCAAGTCTGTCCTTATAACCTCCTGCCAAGTCTTTCTCGGTCTGCCTCTGGGCTTTGCCCCAGGAACCATCAAGTCTCTACACTTTCTTATCCAATTATCCTCCTCCATTCTTTCCAAGTGCCCCAGCCAATTCAATCTTCTTATCTGGATAACATCTTTAATTCTACGGAGACTTAGCCTGCTTCTTAGCTCATCTGAACTCTTTCTGTCTCTCAGACTGGCGTTACACATCCACCTAACCATTCTCATATCATTCCTTTCTAAACGGTCAAGATCTTCCTGCTTCACTGCCCATGTCTCACTACCGTACAACATAACACTTCTTACACAGGCCTCATACAACCTACCTTTTACCTCAATTGACAGGACTCTGCTAGTCAACAAAGGAAGTAACTCTCTGAACTTTTTCCAAGCAGAACCTATCCTGCAAGTAACACTTCTTCCAACACCCCCTTCACTGCCCAACATATCACCTAAGTAACAGAAGTTCTCAACTATCTCTAACGAGCCACTGTTGTACATCATTAAAGCTGGAAATACTTCATGGAGGCAACAAAAGTCGCTTTGTTTTGAAGTTTACGCAATTCTCACCTGCATGTTAGTCCTGGATCGTACAGCTGTACAGTTTGCATTTTACACCAGTTGCCACCAGTTGCCTACACCAGAGAAATTCTTGCCCAGCCAGATGGACTTACACCTGATTTACACCAGGCTTACACCTGGTGTAAATATTAAAACCGGCACCGACCTGGAAAATCAAATATTTTGCAGGACGAAAGAGCGGCGGTTTGTATTTATATGGTAGAAACAAGACCATTGCACCCGAGCACTGAGAGTGAGGACTCCAAAAACCAGTTATACACACCAAAGGCGTGCACACAGGTGTTATCATGTTTTATTCACATTTTGGGCGTAAAATTCCAATGAAACACGCTCACAGAGATACATCTTATATTTTTGGAAACAAATTTTTACTGGTGTATTTACACCAGTACATCATTAGCTAAATCCTCCCTGAAATATAAACAAATAAAAAACATAAATTTGCATTTATATTTTAAATATGGCTGTTTTACAGTTGATTTATGTAGAAAAAAGAACAGACTAAACCCTCAAAATCAACCAATTTGAGATACTGTTGGCTTGATTGGTAGGGCAATTTAATAAGCAAAATGGGAAAATCATATCTAAACTATAATGTAGTTTGGTAAAATTACCCTGCCTATTCAACAATGAAAAGTAGTCCACTCAATCTTTTTTAGATAGGTCTAATAACTGTCTCATGAGATGTACAAGATAAATCATGTGTCATATTTTGTAATTTTCAGAGCACTGTCCATATCTAAATACACAAACTTTTGAAATTTGTATGTTTTTTCCTTATTGTCTTATATTATTATCAGTTTTATTATATGAATTTTGCCCTATACATCAAGTATAGGGCAAAATTCATATCATCTGAATTTTTTTGTTTATTTGTTTGACCAAAACATATTGTAAACACTCTTTTGAACTCTTTTTTCTAGATTTGAGCATGCACGAAAAACTGATACTACTTGCAAATGTAAAAAAAGAAGTAAGTTAATCCATTGTAGACAATAGAAGTGCAGCAGGGAGAAGACAATCCGAATGTCTGTGCAAAAATTAAGCTGTTCTGTTAGTCGTTGTGTTTATTCTGTTAAGAATTATTTTTAATTGTAGGTGTGCTTTTAAATGTGTTGAGTGACTTTTTTACTATTTTTATGTACTATAGCATGGTGTAGTAAGGTATTAATTTGGTTTCAATAATTGGTCCAAAACATAATTGTTTGTTTTGTTTAAATAATTTACAAAAAAAGTTGAATATCATATCAATATGTGGCTTATTATGTGAACCTCCTTTTTATATATTAATCAACTGAGTCTTCTTTTTTATGTATGAATATATACTATGTAAACCATTTTGATGCTACAGGATTAGGAACTGGCGTAATTCCCCACATTCACACTAATTTTTAAAGTAAAATTAGAGGGCAGCTTCACCAGCCTCAATGTTGTTGGAGATGGGAAAATATTTGGCCTGCCCTCAGCTGGTAAAAGTTGGCACTATATCTGACCAACTTTTGAAATTCCAGATTTACAGGACTGCATCTCTTATAATAATTAGGAGAGTGTGTCTGTGTGTCTGTGTGTCTGTAACAGGCAAAGTGGATGTGTTCATTTTCCTTTGATGTTGCCGAAAAATGCATGTCTAATTATGTTAAACTTTCTGACGTTACGGCACGACGAAAATAACACTACTTTAACGTCAATCATCATCATTCATCATCATTCTCGGCTTAACGTCCGTTTTCCATGCTAGCATGGGTTGGACGGGGTATATTAATGACCCTCTTCCAATCTGATCTAGGCTGTGTTAGATCTAAACTCAACTTCCTCTGTATTAAGTCTGTCCTTATAACCTCCTGCCAAGTCTTTCTCGGTCTGCCTCTGGGCTTTGCCCCAGGAACTATCAAGTCTCTACACTTTCTTACCCAATTATCCCCCTCCATTCTTTCCAAGTGTCCCAGCCAATTCAATCTTCTTATCTGGATAACATCTTTAATTCTACGGATACTTAGCCTGCTTCTTAGCTCATCTGAACTCTTTCTGTCTCTCAGACTGGCGTTACACATCCACCTAACCATTCTCATATCATTCCTTTCTAAACGGTCAAGATCTTGCTGCTTCACTGCCCATGTCTCACTACCGTACAACATAACACTTCTTACACAGGCCTCATACAACTTACCTTTTACCTCAATTGACAAGACTCTGCTAGTCAACAAAGGAAGTAACTCTCTGAACTTGTTCCAAGCAGAACCTATCCTGCAAGTAACACTTCTTCCAACACCCCCTTCACTGTCCAACATATCACCTAAGTAACAGAAGTTCTCAACTATCTCTAACGAGCCACTGTTGTACATCATTAAAGCTGGAAATACTTCATTCTCTATAATCTCACCTTTGCAACGCTTGCATACAAATTGAATGTCAGCTCTTAACCTTCCACCAATACTACTGCACTTCTTATGTACCCAATGCTTGCAAGTCTGACAAAAAATTGAGTTACTACCAACCCCTTTCCTGCAAACTCCACAAGGCCACTTTCCAATAGTCAATATCCTATATTAAATTAATGAAGCCATTACAGTGCACCTAAAACTTTGAGGCCAAATAACTTGGAAACGAGGTGGTGACGTCAATGAATTTTCACTGCATAGGTAACTAGGAACCACCTGGGACCAATTTGGGTAAGTTTCCTAAAACTGGGTCCCTGAATCCGTTTCGGAATGGACGGGTTAATGACGTCATCAAAAAACCTTCAAACCAATATCTCTGCAACCGTTTGTCAAAAGTACATAATCATATACATTTTCTTGATCAGCGTTTCAAGATCTATACGATAAGGGCAACAGGTATACTAATTTCTAAAAAAAAATTTGGAGGTTTAAAGGGCCATTGCTGACGTCAGCAAAATTTTTAAACTGTGTTATATCTCATTAACCGTTCATCAAAAGCACATCATCATATACATTTTCTTGATCAGCAGTTTAAGCTCTACACAATAGAGGCAACGTGAAAACAAGGTTCTATTTTTTTTTTGTGGATGGGTTGCTGACGTCATCAAAATTCAAATGACGCTTCTTTTTCATTTTTATCCTGTTTCTTTGGATTTTTCCACAGGCTTTATTGACTAGTTTTTTATCGACTAGTTTTTTATCAACTAGTTTTTTATAATATGTTAACTCACCTCTCTGTATTATTTATACATTAATAAAGTGTGAATGCATGCCTTTTATTAGTAGGTTCAAAATAAAAAAAGTCTAAATTTATTTAGAATGAATCGAGTCTGTAAAACAACGATGTAATCTCTACAACTTAAAAATTAAAAAGTTTTTTAGGGAAAATCTCCTTTTTAAGTTCAAAAGAGTAATCTTTTAAGGAAAGTCTCACTTTCAAGTTTAAAAGGGTGGTCTTTTAAAAAAAATCTATGATTATTAATAAAAAATGCACTAATTTATAGATCTAAAACACACTAAATGGAAGTGAATTCTGTTGTTGTGCAGAATAAAAAAAAAACCATGGCCTATTCGTTTGAGTTTCAGAATTCGAACTTTTGCACCCAATGACATTTTCTATATTTTGTGCTTGTTATGTGGAGAAATTTGCATAAAATTAAAACGCATGAGTTTGATTACTCATCTTATCCATACTAATTTTCATGCAGTAAACTGCATGAAAATTAGTATGGACAAGATGCTGAAAATTAAATCCCACATTGGTAAATATTTTTGCTAATTAACCTTAGCAAATGCCACTGCCGAATTTTAAAGGCTGTGTCATGCTGATGTAAATTGTTAGTTATGTTTATGGCCAAAGGTGTACCTTTACACTGCTGGTTGGTAGGTCTTTTTACTTGAGGTCAGTTTCCATTAACATATAATGTGTTGAACAAACAAAACACAACAATTGTACAACAATTGCTGTTAGCACTTTAATGGAAACGTTTATTATACAACGGAGTGATACGACAGTAGTTCTGCAACTGTTGTGAGACATCTCTACAACAGTATCTGTTGTAGAGATGTCTCACAACAGTTGCAGAACAACTGTTGTATGACAATTACTGACTTTAATGGAAACCAAACTTTATAAAAACAGTGTGGTAAATTATCATGTTTTAACTTTGCTTTAGTGCAAGAAGTTGATGGAAGAAGCAGTGACTAAAAAATTTATTCACACAGATAGTAGTTCAGTGACATCGTTATGCAGTAAGCGTTTTATTTTCTCTAAAGAGAATTAATAAAATTTCTGTAAACAATAAATTTCCGACTTTCCTTAGAGCCTGATTATATGAGGCGAGTTGGCTCGGTGTTGGCCCGGTTGGCGGGTCAACCCGTTTGAAAAAATTACGTATTATATGGGAAAAGTCAACCTGGGTCAAGGCCTACACTGGTGCCGGGTTGAAAAAAAGTGCGCATATTTTTTTAAAAATGGCGGATGCAAGATGTGAACAAACAAGCGAAATTAAATCAAAATTATCTTTAAGTATTTTGGTCGCCAATAATTTCATCATCATCATCATTCTCGGCTTAACGTCCGTTTTCCATGCTAGCATGGGTTGGACGGGGTATATTAATGACCCTCTTCCAATCTGATCTAGACTGTGTTAGATCTAAACTCAACTTCCTCTGTATCAAGTCTGTCCTTATAACCTCCTGCCAAGTCTTTCTCGGTCTGCCTCTGGGCTTTGCCCCAGGAACTATCAAGTCTCTACACTTTCTTACCCAATTATCCTCCTCCATTCTTTCCAAGTGCCCCAGCCAATTCAATCTTCTTATCTGGATAACATCTTTAATTCTACGGAGACTTAGCCTGCTTCTTAGCTCATCTGAACTCTTTCTGTCTCTCAGACTGGCGTTACACATCCACCTAACCATTCTCATATCATTCCTTTCTAAACGGTCAAGATCTTCCTGCTTCACTGCCCATGTCTCACTACCGTACAACATAACACTTCTTACACAGGCCTCATACAACCTACCTTTTACCTCAATTGACAGGACTCTGCTAGTCAACAAAGGAAGTAACTCTCTGAACTTTTTCCAAGCAGAACCTATCCTGCAAGTAACACTTCTTCCAACACCCCCTTCACTGCCCAACATATCACCTAAGTAACAGAAGTTCTCAACTATCTCTAACGAGCCACTGTTGTACATCATTAAAGCTGGAAATACTTCATTCTCTATAATCTCACCTTTGCAACACTTGCATACAAACTGAATATCAAACTGAATATTCCAAATCCAAGGTGTTCTGTATTTGTCATTGCTTCGAAGAAATCGCCTAATACAGAACATATTGACATATTTTTTAACAAAACGAAGGAAACTCCTAAAACGTTTGAAACACCAACAGGAAAATCCACGTAATATGCTCCACAAGTTCTAAAGTCCATTTAAACTTCTTGTCTGCTGCTTCGCTTGTCATTATTGTTTTTCCTCTGTTTTGGATCACAATGCGCATGCTCTTCTTTTTCAACCCGGCCCTGGCTCGGCAAAGTGATATTATATGAACCGAGTCAACCCACCTAACCAACCTGTCCCGGGTTGAAAAAACGAGCCAGCTCGCCTAGGCGGGTTGACTCACCTCATATAATGTTAAATATTTTTTTGTAATGATCTGCCATTATGCCAAGCTGTTTAATTTTATCATGCTGAGCATGTGGCGAGCCAACACCGAGCCAACTCGCCTCATATAATCAGGCTCTTAGTCTCCACCCTGTCGTTAATGTCAAGGTTTTTCAAAATATTGTTGAAATGTTATAAATATCAGTGATTTTTTTGATGGTGAGAAAATGGAATAGAATAAAGGATAAACACTTGTTGATTTTGAGAGGTTGTGTATTACATTTAAAGAAGAAGAAATTCCATTTTAGGTGCAATTGAATGCTGTATTATTTACAAACTTAAAAAAAGGGCTGGAGGACTTTTACCTGCTATAACTAACAGTGACGATGTATTGAGCAAGATTGCAAAATTTTGCCCTGCCGCAGAGAGTATACAGAAAATTTCAGCAAAGTTGTATCATCAACAAGAAATTAAGGACAAGTCGATACCGTTTATATCATTTGACAGAATTAGTGGTAGGTCTTCAAAGTTTTAGCAAAAAATAACGACATGTAACTCAATGTTTCATTAAGCCTGTGTTAAGACTGCCAACCCAACATGTTATGCTAGCGCTTTGTTTAAAATTTACATTTTCCTTTGGTAAAGACGTGGATTGACAGAAGTTTGTTATTTTGTTAGTTTGTGGTCATAACAGAGATTCTTATGAGTGTTTTTTTTTCATTTAGATGAGAAACTGAATTCACCTGAAAGAAAACAACTTAATGGATACACTGTTACTGGGTTTTGCACAAAGTATTTATGGATACGCTTAGCATTACTAGAAAAAGTCATCATACCAATAATATCAGCTCTAATAGACAATGCCAAGTTTGTACTTTTTCATATTTCTTTATGTAGAAGTTTTATCTAATGCTATTTAATTATGTTATTCTTTTCTTTGAAGCAATGTTTTATTTAGTCTATATGAACAATGCATGATGTTATATAAAAAATGCAAGGCGTAAAAATGTGTTCTTTTTGGTTTCGTTAAACCACACTTTGCAGTATTATTTTTAAAAAATACTGTGCTTGAATAAGCAACCTGGGCATTTATTCTTGGAGGCAGTAGCAGCAGCCTCACATTGGCACAAGACAAAGCTCAACAGGTTAATAAAATGTCTTGATTCATGCAATCAATTTTTGTTGTGTTTTTTTTTAATTTGGATGTAAAGTGAACTTACAAAAATTTTTGCTCTTGTGTATAACAGAGTGCTAAATCACAAAAAAACTTGCCAACATGGCACAGGCAACTACAATGTTAAATTGAATTAGAGGCTGAACTGTAACTCTCTACTTTTAGCATTATTAAGGTGGAAGAAACTTTAAGGGTGTGTTCATTGAAGGGGTGGTTCTACAAGACCACGTGATTTGAAGGGGGTTTCTTTCATCTTTTTTGATGTAGGCATTATTTTTATTAGCTGGGCCATTTACTTCTTTCAAAATACACTTCCCATAATACACTGGATGAATGTAAGCAGCTACAACATTGTTTACGCTTCTTTTAGAGAATTTTATGAAAATAATGCATTACTAACAGATCAAGTTCACGCTCCATCACTGGTATGGTTATTAGGTAAGATGATTAAGTTTATGTGTGTTATTGTTAGTGATTGCTGAGCTAAAACTCCACAAACGATGTTGAGTCAGATAAAAAAATGTTGTGTTCATTATGATTTCTTATGGTAATATTTAATATTTGATCACGTAAAACATTATGGAGGGAAAAACTTTTAAGTACTTTTTCACACATCAGATGTTTCATGAAAAGGGGAATTCTCCACATTTAATGGTTCATCGAAACTTTATGCAAAGTTAATATTTTTAAAAATTATTTTATTTCAGACATTAGATAGTTATCAGCCATCTTGTTTCCTGTTGTGAAGTTTTTGTTTTGTTCCTGTTCACTAAATTATTTACTTT
The DNA here is from genome assembly GCA_030067915.1 of Hydractinia echinata. Lineage (NCBI taxonomy): Eukaryota > Metazoa > Cnidaria > Hydrozoa > Anthoathecata > Hydractiniidae > Hydractinia > Hydractinia echinata. The sequence continues at coordinate 538,728 of JASGCC010000012.1, read as the reverse complement.
TTGTTTAACACTTTCTTTCTTTTGCATGAAGCTCTTTTTTATCTTCATAACAGATCAAATATATTTCATAAATAATGCAACATATTTTTTTTCTTTGGCATCAAGAATTTGAAATAATTTAACTCTGTTCTAGATGGACCATGTTCATTAGACTATTCAAAGATGAAAACACCTGAAACAATTTGGATTGACCCATCCGCCGGGGAGCTGGTGCAGCGTCATCGTATATACAGCTTACCTGCGATGAGCAATAGCACAAAATTACCGGATCAAAAAAGAAGAAGATTGTTTTCTGTTTCTGCAGTTGAGAAACAAACAGCTTTGACTGGTGTGCCTACATTGGCCAGAGAGCATGTTGAATCATTACACCAAAATGCAATAACTACATTACTTTATGGAAAGAACAACGTTGAATTATCTCTTGTAAGTAGTTTATGTTTATAAATTTTAGATTTTATTAAATAGTTATTGAGCCTTGCACATAGCATGTGTTTTAATTTTTTTTTTTCAAGTTAATTTTCTAAAATTCTGTAGGCGTGCTACTTGTTTACAGAAAATGTTTCATATGTGTTTTGTGCTGTAGTGGTCAACATAAGCTTTCGCATTTCTGCACATACTGTTTATGCTATGCTGAAATCAGTGTATATGCGTGCACATACAATAACATTGTCTTCCTGTATCATGTGGGTTTTCTTTTATGGAAGAGGGGAAAATGAAAATTGCATATGTGGAATAACATCAGCTGTAGTATATTTCCCACTGGTACCTAGTACATTAAAAACGATACATCTCTCTAACTAAAGATGAAGGTTTATGGTGGCACGTAACTGAATCCTGGTCACTTCCAGACAGTGTGTTAGCGATGCACATAGCTCTAGTCCAATCTCCTTAATTGTTATCTCGTGTCGAGTGAAACATGCTCAATGGAAACAAAATATGACTAAATAAGTTTGGCACAGGTGTAAGAAAGAACGGCTAACAATATTACCAGGATAAAATGAGCATTCATTTTTATTTAAGTATTTGTTTTTCACTTTACTTTTGTTTGTGCCTTATCTATGTCTGCTTAGATTTTAAATCGACGATGACCAAAATAAGAGCATTCAAATTTCTTTTCCATGTGTGTCGCTATAAAAAATATGTGTGGTATTTGTTCTTTTAAATTGATGAATAACTTTCATACTCGCTGTATCCTCTTTCTCTGTTTATTCTGGTCTTACACTCACAATAAGTTCAAGGTGATTTAAAGCTGTGTTTACACGAGTAATGATTCGAACTATTATTTTTTTTTGTTTCTTTTTTTTATATCTGAATGAATAATTAATTTTTACCATCTTATTTTTTGTTATTTATTAATGAACAAATTACAATTTTTTTTCTGCTATTTTTCTCTCATACTTACTTTGAAAAGCTACACATGTTAATAGTACATTTAATACAAATAATGAGAGAGTTATGAAGAGAAGTTTGATTTCGATAAAGTTTACGATAGGTGAAAATGTTTCGAATCTCAGTGTTGCGTACAAATGTTAGTACATTATAATTTCGTCATTTTTTGTAACTTTTCGTTAAAGTGTTAATAGTCTTTTTTTTTCACAATATATTTTTTTCTTTCAGACTGGGTTTGTATCACCAATACATGGCTACCTGTCTCTCCACAAAACATTAGACAGCTTGTTATTAAAATGGACGCCAAATCCAATGCTGCAAGAAGTTGAAAGTGCTGGTGAAAAAAGTGAATTCTGGGATCAAGCCACAACAGTTGATTTAGCAGATGTTGTTTATCTTCACTGTCACAGCGCAGGTAAGGAGTTTTCTAATGATGGGAGGTCAGAAATTTTTTGAAAATAATCCCAAGCCTTATTGAAGTTTGTTTCTTTATGTTTTAGCTAACTTGCAGTATAAGTTATAGAAGTTCACATGGAGTGTAAATATCTCCCCTTTTATTCATTTTTTGTGTTTTTATAGGTGAAAATGGTGGTAATATAGTTCTCATCAGCCAAGATGGAGTGCAACTCTCTCCCCTTCTTTTCCCCACTGGTGGATCATTGCTGTCCTTTTTAACGTGTCTTGAGCAAGGTCTGAGTCCAAATGGACGTTTGGATCCACCACTGTTTAACAAACAAAACGCTATGCAAACGTGGTCGAAATTTAGAAAGAATGTACTCACTGATAAACTGGTTAACGCGTTTCAAGATTTGAAAACAGGGAGTGATGTGGACACACAAGATTTTGTTTTTCGAGTTGTATATTCTTCATCTTCGAAAATAGGTTGGTATTTATTACGAATCTTCGCGAGATATATTGGTTTTCGGAAATTAAATTTCGCGAATTTTGCCAAAAAATGATGTGATGATATTTTTTTCTTCTATATCGCTTTCATGTTTTTGTGTAGGATATGCGAAATATAGGCTGGTTAAGTTGAAAGTCACGTGTCTATTATATCATGCTACTTAACCAGAAGAAGAAAAAAATAGTGCGAATAGTATATTTCACAAGCATTAATTTTGGCGAAGTCTAATTTTCACGATGTGGACAAAAATTCGCGAAATTCGAGGAAAATTATTTTTCATTAGATACTTTTTGGACGGATCGTGAATGTTCAGCTGTTTCATATTTAGATAAAAGTGAACTACGAAAGCTTCTCTACACACAAACAACTGGAGAGACAAGCAGACCTTGGTCGAAATCAAGAACACAAAGAAAAACATTAGTCCCTAAAATGCATACAGTGAATCGATTGAGCAGAAGTAAAGCTATCCCATCAAGGTACGTGTGTGTGTTTTCCCCTGACATTGTAAAAATGCCATGCGCCCAGTCCAGTTGACACGTTCCAATATGAATTAAAATACAAAATAAAAATAGAATTCAAGCTGCTTTATTGAACTTTTAAGCTTCTGTCTACAAGCTAGCTTTCAAAAAGGACGTAATCATGATGTCCTGTCCTTTTGGCTATTTTTTGTTTTGATGGTAAAGTTTACTGTGCTGCTGGTTATTAATTTTCAAAAAAAAAAAAATAACTTTTATTGTTTTTGTCATTTTACTCTCAAAGTAAATGTAGATAATAGTAAGAGAGGACTAAAATGTCTAAACCAAATAGGTCTGCAGTTGAGAACTTCTGGTAGAACATTGCGTCATTTTACAAAACCCTTGTAACACTTTTTGAGATCTACCAAGGGTCTATGCTAAACAAGAATTATGTTAACGGATTGTATATTGTTTTTCTATAAAATTGTCTAATACACCTTCCTTTTTAGAATCGCATTAAATTTAGCATGTGAGAAAATGAGACATCAGATTTTATCGAGAGCTTTTAATGGATGTAAGTGAAGAATTCACATTATATTTCTGCATGCAGAAAGAAAATTTGAACATGAAAATTACTGATTGGATAGAAAAAATGTTTACAATTATTTTGATATATAACTTTTAAAATGTTGTTATTGTGGTAATCACAATGTTAATAGTAACAATCTAGAAATCTTGTGTTACTTGACCAACAAAACAATAAAATGGAGGTGTGTACCTACCATCTTAGGTCGGCTATATGTTGGTATTTGCCATGTGCCAACCTGCATTTCTAAGACTGGAATCAGAATATGTATAATGTTTCAGCCTTGAAAAATTGGAATGGGTTTTTATGTACTTATATACTACTTCTTTACACCCAGGGTTATCAAGTTACCGTCACCTAAAGACAGTAAGGACACATTTAGCATCGTTAGTACTCCCATGGTCGGCTGATGATGTTGTTCCAGAGCATGCTGAGAAAGGGTTGACAAGCGAGAGATGGAAGCAAATGAATTCCGATGGACTGGTTAGTAACTTTGTTACAGATCCAGTGAAATATTTGGTTGTCATTTCTGTCGAAAGTGTACCATCAGTGAATATAACAACAATCAAAAAAATGAAATATGACAAAAAAAATCCTTCGTGTTGGTGAAAATGAGCGAAGTGAAATTTTAAACCAGTGCGAGATTTTAATGTAAATACTTCACCCCGGAGTGAAATGCGGTTGAAACTTCCACTTTTCATTGCGGTGTGAATTTTTTGTCAAGTTCAATTTTTATCATAGCCATTGTATGAACTTTTTCCTCAGTTGCTGTCATTAGAAACAGGGTGAATTTTTTTTTGAAATTCGTCTTTAAAATCTGCCTCATCGTCACCGTTGTCTGTCTTTCTGAAATTATATGAAGAAGATTTATTTTAGCGTCAACATATTCAAGAAATTCGGCAGCTTGTTTATTATGGCGGCGTTGAACATTCTATAAGACACGAGGTAAATCTAAAATTAGAAACCGTTCGTCCGTCCAGTCCAGTCCCGTCCTGTCCGTCCAGCCCCATCCCGTCCCGTCCCGTTTGGTTTGGTTTGGTTTTGGTTTTGGTTTGTTTCGTTCGTTCGTGTATACATAACTTATTTATTTACCAGGTGTGGCCGTACTTACTGGGTCATTACATGTTCACATCGGACGCGTATAAAGTAAAAGAATACGAAAAAACGACACAACAGAATTATACACAAGTGCTTGAAGAATGCAAGTCTATAGAACAGTTACTGCAAGAAAAAGAAAAAGATTTGCTTGCTTTGAATGGTTTCGCAAACGGGGAGACGTTCGGACGCATCAACGCCGGGTCGGTCAACACACACGACTCGACAAATAATGATGTCAGTAATGAAACACTAGACTGTACTTCGCAAGATGTTAGTATTAATTCTACACACTCCGAAGGTGCAGAAAGTACAAACTCTTCTCACGACACGGAGGAGCACACACCTCCAAATAAGGAGTTCTCTGTCATTAAAACTTTACTCGAGACGAAAGACAATTTACGTGAAATGGTAGAAAACGCTTCAGCACGCGGGACAACTGCGTGGAATAACTTAACGAAAAAAAGTAAAAAAAAGAAAAATATCAAAACGGATTTGAAAGAATTTAACGGCTTACCTCCTACGTTAACAAGTGCGAGGAGTTTTGATTTAGAACTAGAATGTCAGTCGTGCGGGAAGAAGATCATTGAAAGTCGTCAAAATGTTGCGGACGGCAAATTTCACGATAATAACATCGAAACTGTCGAATGTTTCGCCTGTAAACAAGAACGAAACTGCGTGACGCAATATGACGCAGAGGTGTCGCCTTATAAGATTGGCGTGAGCCCCACTTCTGTTGTGTACGATCATACTGAAGAAAGAGATAAGGATACTGACATCGTGATGATCAACGGAGAAGGAACGCCGTTACAGAAGTGTTTATCGCTCTCCTCCGTGGGAAGTTCGTACGCTGTAAGTTGTGTTTTTGGCGTTTGCCATTAAAAGGCCTATAAAAACTGTGTTGTGTTTTTTTGTTCATGTTATATTTCTGCTTTCTTTTTTCAAAGGACGACATTTTAAAAGATTTCGCGCTCAACATTCATCGCATTGATAAAGACGTTTTGCGATGTGATAGAAATCATCCTTATTTTGCCCAAGAAAGCAATCTTGAAAAATTAAGAAATATTATGATGACGTAAGCGTATTTTTTGTTGGTCTTCGAGATTTGTGAAAAAAGCCAAAGTTCGACTTTATATTTACCTTTTAGTTACGTTTGGGAAAGACTCAACATTGGTTATATTCAAGGAATGTGTGATTTATGTGCACCACTATTAGTGATCATGGATGACGGTAAGTTATAAGCAGAATTTTTCATTGCGTTGCAGTAAATATATTTGTAGAGAATGGAAGATAAGTTTTTTTTGTTTGTCTTTCACAGAAGCCAAAGTGTATGGATGTTTTCTTAAAATGATGAACAAAATGACGCACAATTTTCCTCACGGTGAGGCCATGGATATGCATCTGTCGAATATAGGCTCGCTTATTCAGGTAGTGTAAATCAGTTTTTTTTAAATATGATTAAATTAAATCATCGAGGTATAACATTTTTTACCTCCATGATTAAATTGAAGGTTATTTGCACGTTCTTGTCTAAATTATTAGGACTCGACTCGATTATTCAAAAGTATTACAACTCCCTTACCTACATATTTCATGTTGTATTGATTTTTTTAGATTCTGGACCCAGAACTGCATGAAATTTTAGAGGCGCATGGCGATAGTACGATATTTTATTTCTGTTACCGATGGTTTTTACTTGATTTCAAGCGAGGTAAGGCCTTGTAACTCGTTCAAATTATCGACACGTTTTTAGAATAAGTATTACATATGTTAATTTTGTATCTAATTTTTTCCCCATAAATTAGAGCTTGTGTACGAAGATGTTTTTCTGGCATGGGAGACGATTTGGGCTGCATCCACGATATCATCAGAACATTTTAATCTGTTTGTAGCACTAGCTATTATTGAACTTTACAGGTCTGTCTTTTGTATTTCAGTCAGGTTGGCCACACCTGCTAAAATCTCCTAAATAAAGAGACCCTTCTAAAACCACTTATAACCTAAATTCTAAACAAAAATATTGATTTCTCCCAAAATTGTTTTTCCTGGCATGCATTTTTATTCTTTTCAAGTAATTATTTTTTATCATGTTTTGAAAAAAGATTATATAGTTTTTATGCTAGAAAAATCTTTATTATTAGTTATTGTACGTTCCCACCCAAAATTTTGTAAAAATCTCCAAAAAATTCTCTAAAAATTATAACATTTTAAATCTATGGTCACACTGTCCGTCCGTCGTTTTATCTTTATATGTCTGTCTGTCTTTCTTGTTGTTGTTTTAGTTTTTGGAGCCCACGATTTTAACACCACGTTTATATTTAGGGAGATTGTTATTGACAATAAGATGGATTTTACTGACATCATCAAGTTTTTCAACGGTATGATTTTATTTGGTCTTTCTCACACAACTACAACGAAAATATATTCGTCTTCGTAGATAATTTAAATGAACCATACAAAGCGGAAAATAATGTTTAGATTTTAAAGAAGCGGCATAATGTTCACTGGAAACAGAAATGCGCGCACAAACTCAAAATGGCGGGATTCGATTTTAAAATGATTTTGACTTCTAAAACCAACAGCTCGAGCAAAAGCGCTTCTAAATATTGCGCAGTATTGAGCTATTTGATGTGTGTGTGTCTGGAACCGACATGCTAAAAGATTGAAGTGAACTTTCGTCATAGATGCGTGCTCACCACTAATACATAGATTTGAAATTTTAATGCGGTCTTGAGCTCAGAATTAATGACCTCGATTGCCTTGCCTCAATCTTTGTGCGTACTATTGTAATTTTGAAAACAAATTCGCATGAAATTAAATTTCGTTGAAATCAAAAATATTTTTTCTACTTTTATTTAGAAATGGCTGAACAACATGATGTTCGCGCTGCGTTGAATCTCGCGCGAAACATTGTGCGCAAATTGCAAGACATCATGCATCCAGGTGAGGTTGACTTGTTACATGTGGTGGAGGGTTATGAAAAATCATAGGAGATGGAGATCAACGACGGTAAATGTAAAAGAAATACTTTGATCCAGCGGATTTGGCTGCTTCTGGAAGTAAACCTATTTTTAACAATGGTAAACGTGACGCCTTTTATGTCGGCGACTTATTTGATAGTGTTAATAACCGGCGACGTCAAGAGGGTTGTCGTAGAAACGACGTAAATAATTTCTTTCATATTTAAATGTTTTATTTTTATATATTTAATTTTGAATATTTCGTTATCTACGAAAATGTATATACATGAATTATATATTAATATAGCAATTATCTAGCCTGTGTACCAACAACCTAGCCTGTGTTTCTTATAAATTAGCACAGAAAGAGTTATCGGCACAGTAAAAATAGTCCGTGCAATTGCGCATATTAAACCATGTTTATACTTGGAGGAAGGTTTTGTATTGGTTGGGTATACATGAATTTTTTCACACACGCTAATGTACAACATTTTGTTACCTACATTTATAGGTTGTCTACTGATCCTCTAAACATGTTATTCTTGTGTTCAAACAAAATTACTAAGGGCGGTAGAATGGGCGTAAGATATATTTTTTTTAACTAAAGATGCTTATATAGTTTTGTAATGAAAAATATGGTAGGATAAATTTTCTTTCATCTCTAGATTATTTAAAAAAGAATTTGATATTTTATTTCTTCGTGTTAAAATTACAAGGTGTGACCACTCAAAAAACTCACAATTGCTCTCCTGTGAGGAAAAATAGCTTTGAGAAACAGTTAGTCTTTCTGTATACGGATTGATTATTTCCATGGACTAATGAGGCATGGGATGCGGAGAGTCGACATGTTATAAAGATTCGACATAGGCAACAGGAAAACGATTTCAAGTTAAGTCAAAAAAATGTTCGTTTGTATCATCCCCAGGCTAGCCTTTGTAAACTACCGAAGCGATTTTAGCAAGAGCCTGGTGATGACGTTGTGATCATTATTACATTGTATTATTTATTTATTGACGGAGCAAATCTTAGTGTTTTAAGGGTATTTATTTTGTCATCTCGCCAAAATTATTTTTTATCATTACACGATATTTACAAAGTATTCGAACCTCTCTTTTGGAGAAAAGAGAGTTTCTTACTTTTTCACGTATTGTATGCATGTATTTCTTCGTGTAAGCGAAAAGAAATTATCGGGACGAAACGTTGTGTTCAGTATTTCTCAGTTACCGTTTTTCTGTATGGAGATTCCAATCAACACAGTTTTGATTAAACGCTTTTTTACCTATGTTTTGCACAAAGGTTTTTCGTCATTTGCCAAATTTTATTACCAAGACACGAGTTTTTAGAATCGCATTTTGGCTGTGTTCCTCAAGAAATCGAAACATTCTCACTGCGGCATTAAAAGGTGTAATTTTTTGGCCATATGCCTAGTGTGACTGCCATGGTATTGCAACGAACAACAACAGCTTTAGACGTAGTAAGTGTGAAATCTTACAAAATAACAACGCTCTAATTAAACTACATAAATTCATTGGAAAAATAACAACTTCGTAGAAAATTTTAATACATCTTTAAGAATGTATCAGATACAGTCAATAAACTGGTCCTTAAAAAATTTAAAATGCATTCAAAATAAATCTTAAAATGGTGTCGTACTATATGAATGGGTGCAGATCAAGAAAATTTCATACCATACACATTTGCAAGATAGAATGAAACATTAGCACTTCCATCAAACAAACTTACCAATGCAAATAATTTTGTATTCCTAAAAATGTCATTTTTATCTCGCTTAAGATCGCTTAAGATCGTGGGGTTAAAAAATAATGACACAGTTGCACACGTAAATACGCAACACTCCAATTTTCAATCCACGCTTTGTGCAGCACCTAAAAAAATAATAATAATCGTACAACATTAAAATTTTGTTTTCCTATCGTAATGCAAAGAAAAGGCTGACACAAGCGGACAACACTTTCTGTTCACTATTTAGAAATTCTTCTACAAGGATTTGACATTGGTTTCGCAGGTACAATAAATTTTGTACATTAAATAGAGGCATCCTCTTTTTGACGTCCGTTGATTAGTGTCGACGGTATTTTATTAGCTTTCAGATTTTATAGAGACAGTCTAGGGCGTTTGACAGCCTTTTAAACACCGAGAAGAACAAAAATAGCTTTGTAAAACATTGACATTTGTGACGAGGGAAGTATTTAAATGTTTTATTTTAGGTTTATATTACTCCATAAAATAATGGATATTCAAGATTTTCAAGTTCACAGTCAGGAAAACCCTCCTCTCACTGTGCTTCTTCCCATGACTACTGCACACACACACACTGCAATTCAGGTGAAACAAAACGGAGAAGAAAAATACCAACTTACTGAAGTTTAAAGTATTCAAGACTTAGTCGAGTTTTTTTTCTTGGAATTAATCTTGACGGGTGCTTCGTCAAGTTCTTCGATTTTATTGACCATTGTCAATATTTTCTTGTCATATTCGTCATCGTCCAACTTAGGTACTCTTGTTGGACAAACCTTGCCTTTTTCAGCAATATCTTTTAACTAAAAGTTGAAGCAAGCTATGAGAGAAGCAACATTTTGACAGCGTCGAAAGAACGCCGGAACAAACAAGACAGGGTGAGCACAAGGATTTCTCGAATGTCTAAAATAATGAAAATATTCGATTCTAACCTTTTGGATGGAAAAATTTATTTTTTTTACCGTTTTCTGTAACATCACTGCTTGTTTCAGAATCGTGTTTAATGCGTTAGAACTCTCCTTCGTTCTTGCATCGTCAGCACCAAACTAAAGATAAGGGGCGACTTTAAAACAATCTGAACAATTCATCTCAAGTGATGCGTTATTTTTCTTAATCAGTAAATTCAGAAAAAAATCAAAAGACATTACTGATATGTATAAAAGCCAAACAGAGTCTTACATGCTTCTGGTAAATGGAAAACGTGGTTTTTTCATTGTTGAGTGCTTTTTTGTAATCACCCATGGAGGAGAGCACACGAGCAACTAAATGATGACCTGTAGCCGTGTGCAAACTATTGGCGCCATAATATTTCATCTGCAGGTTGCAAGAATGTTCGAGATATTTGCATGCTAAATCAAACTCTCTTTGATTGTGAAGCATCAAACCAATGTTAGTCTATTGAGGAAATAGAATGCAAATTGTTACACTAATTTTTATCTATCTTTATATTTTTCAAGACTTGCTAGTTTTCGATTCATTAGTTTGTATATAAAAGAACGAGTGGAATAAATTAGCGATTATGACTTTCTTGTGCAACATTTTACTGTTCATTAAGTCACTCTCAAGCCTCCAATAGAAGAAGGGGTGGTGGAAAATTTTTGACATATTAATAGTAAGGAGAGTTGGTGTGTCTAACATACAACATCAATTTGCTGCTTTTTATGTCGGAAAAACAGAGATAAAGAGATAAATAATTTCCAAAACACTAAGAATGTGCTAGGCAGCAAAGTTTTAAATATTAATAGTACGGAATTAAGAATGTTCTGGTTTGAAACATTTTTAAAAGTAATAGTGCAGAGAGTGATTTTACAAATGATTACCAGTTAGATAATTTATTGAAAATATCAACTTACGTCAAAGGTAGCCATATCTGGGTGGTCTTCACCATAAGACAACATAGCAAGATACCTCGCACGATACATCAGCTTCAATGAAGATGGAACGAGTCCTGCATGGTAGCAGTAGAGTGCAAGGTGAACCTAAAAACAATGCAACTCAAATGATGGCACAATGCTAAAAGACTGACAACAATCTTAGAGCGAACCAAACAAATATGTTTGCGAGAAATTCAACTTAACAAGATCAACAAAGTTAAGGTCTGAAGAATACAAATGTTTTTAGGTGCCTTAACATCAATTTTTGTCAAAATACGACAGATTGAAAATAGTTGACTGTTCGACAAATTAGCACCATTGCATTATTCTCAAAATTAAATCTCCGCCAAATTTAAAGAAAAACTGTCACTTTTTATGGCAAACCTTTTGAGTAAATGTTATATACTTTAGCCCATTAAATTACACTTGTGGTACAAAGTTCAGATATGACGGTCAGCCTGGCACTTAAAATTGGATATGTCTTCTTGAAGAATTTATAAATCAACTTACATATGCCACTACTGTGTCTGGATGGTCGATACCAAACACTCTTTCAGCAACCATGACTGCTTTCTTTTGGAACGCCACAGCCTGTGCAGCATCGTCAGCTAGATAGTGGATGCGAGCAATCGAACGATAGCATATAACAATGTCTGGATGTAGTGGACCATACACTTGGTTGAACATGTTAAGTGCTTCGATCATCAATTCATGCGCCTCGCCAAAAAAACCTGAAAACAAATTAACAATAATCAAATTAACAAATCTTAACAATACATAATACACATACAGGTTTTTGCTTAGAGATGATGTACAATATAGTCACACAGTATTCGAGACTAGCGAACAGAGTCAAAAAGGCGAAAGTCTTTATCCAACGCTTCATCTGTAGAAGTAGGTCACATAAATGGCTGGAATGCTTACGTCCCATTCATCCTGACGTCATTTTTTCACATGACAAATACTGCAATTGCTTAATATAAGGTAAGTCAATCCAATTCTCTGTTACAGTATATCTTAAAAATTCATTTCACTTGTATATCGCAAAAACTCATTTCACTTGTATTTCATCCTAACACAATGCTGAACACAATGTCACGAAATTCCTTTTTTTATCAGCTCAAAAAACGAGTCTATAAATCATGCAAGGAAATAATTACTTTAATTCAACCTTTAACAAAGACCAAGGACACTTTTGTGTTCTGTTAGCTTTGAAAATCACGAGTTCCTTTTGCACCTCGCCGAGACCGACGCCGTTGTTTTTATAGAGACGCGTTTAAAAGAATGGAAACCTCACTTTGTTCTATTATATAGGAACAGTTCTAGAATAATTTCCTATTTCTCAAGAACAAGAACTGGCGAATATCAAATTTCATTTTAGGTGGGTTTTTTTGTTATTCTTAGCTATTCTTTTTCTTAAATTAAGAAGTCTCATGTCAACAATTCTGAATCCAAGAACATTTTTAGAAAAAGCCTTTGAAAGTGGTAACAACAACAAAAAAACATCCAGAACAATTCCAGAAATTCTAAAAATATTCTGATATGAGATACCACAGTGCATGGGAACGGACACAGAAAGCTCTAGAAGAACATATGGAAACATAAAAACGAAATATGAAAACGCTAACTACCTGACTGCAACCGTGATTGCGCAGCTTCAAAGATGACAGACGCATCAACAGCTTTTGGCGTCGCACATTTAACAATAGGAAAAAGATTAAGAATATCTTCGTCGCTAAATGTGGCGTACTTCTTATTATCGAAGTCGTATTCTCGCAGTAAGATCTGAACACCAGTCTTTTTACAAAACTCTCGCAACAGGCTTAACTTTTGTACTCGAAAGTCCGCAACAAATGCATCTATGCTGGCACTAAATATTAAAAAGTAAACAAGAAGTGAAATTTTCCACAAACTATGAAGATAAGTGTTTAGGGATACGTTTCCACTTAGCTCAAAATCGTAAATTATTGTGTAAAAACTTGTACCTTTGGAGTTTATACCCAAAATGTTTTTGTATGTGTCCTGTTATAGACATCCACAAGAAGGCAGGTGATAAAGACATCCATGCAACTAGAATAAGCAAGGCGAAAATGTTAGACTTGATTGAATAACAAAAGCAAACAACTTGTTTAAATAACACACGTAGAAAACACAACGAGAAAAGAGAGGGACTTGCACATACCATTGCTGTTGGATGGAAGATGTGGTAATTTTTGTGTTTTCTTTTTGTTCTTTTTTTTCTTGTTGATCTGAAAGTAATCATTTTTAGTTTAATTGCCAACTAGATTTAAAAGTCACAACACAGCTCTCGCGTAACATTATCTGGGTACATTAGGAACGAAAATTTTCGGGCGAATTTTTTTTGCCCGAAAATTTTTCCGTCCGAAATTTGTGTCTCCCGAAAGTTTTTTTGTCCGAAAATTTTAGTTTTTCTAATTTTTTAAAAAAGGACCAGTGCATAGAAATTATATATAGAGTAATCAGAAAATCAATAAAAAATGCAGTTTTTGAACTTATTATTTTCGTTATTTTCACATTTGCTCTATCTATAAAGTTGGATCCTGAAGACCCTTTTTTAGATCTTGATTGAATATATGTACACTATAAATGCTTCTAGCCTTCTTTTTGTGTCATTTTTTGTAATCATTACTTTTGAATTTTTTGTTAAGATTCGTTCAAAAGAGTTACCAATACATTTTTTGACTTTATAAATCTTGTCCGAAAATTTTTCCACTGAAATAAAAAATTGTGTCAGAAAGTTTTTCCGTCGAAAATTTTAGTTCTTAATGTAGTTCCAGTTTTGTTGTTTGATTCAATGGATGTGACTCTTGCGGAAGAAACTTTCGCGAGCGACAAAAAACAACACGAAATCAACTTTAGATTTTAATTGTATGTTTATAAAGAATACCTGTTGATAGCAGATTTATCTGACCGTGTATATCCTTTTAAAATATTCATGAATAATAATAATAAAGGCATTTCGTGAAAAGCCGCTTTAAATATTTTTCACGGTAGATAACTATAGTGAATGGTCAATTCAAAGTTTTTTTGTTAGATGCTGATAATTTTTGTTCAAAGTCTTGAAATAGCATGTGAAGTTACCATAAAATGCCAGGAACGATAGATTTTGAATCGATTTAAAGAGTTGGTTAAAAATTTATATTAGCAATAAGAATGAAAGTGATTAAAGGAAATTTTTTTATCTCGCAGAATAAAGTAAAATGTCAACATGAGTAGTTTAGATAAACACTATTTGAGGTGACAGATGTACAGAACAATTCATGCCTGGCTCTATTAAAGCTCAGAAATTTGGGAAAATGGATCACGCTGACGCTAGCAATAAGTGATTACGCTGACATCAGCAATAATTATCACACTTTAACACTTTGCATATAGCCAAATAAGCTAACTGGCCAAAATACCACTGTAAATATTGTTTAAAATGTACCATCATTATGTAGAAATAGTACACAGTTACTTCTAGGACAAACTTTCAAATTGTTACTGGCTTAAATTTAGATTTACGTTTTTGTTTAAAAAAAGAAGCTCATTGATTTCCGCCGCGTAAGGCGGAATCTTTAAAATCGCCTTGGAAGATAGAGAGATAGGGACCACCTAGAGCCTGGACGCGCGGTGTCCAGGATAAAGTATTTACCCTGGGCTTGGAAATTGTTTAATTTCTTAAAAGCCAATAGAAATGCGTTATTTGATTTTTTAGCCAATAGGGTCCCAGATTGTCAGTATCTGATATTCATGGCTTCCTGCGAGATTTTTTCTCGAAGTTCTTCGAGTTCCAAGTCCCACAGGCCAAAGTTTCTTGCCCAAAACAGTCGGTTACCGTTCCTCTTGATATGTTTGAAACTCCAAATCAATTTTTGCAAAGCAGGATGTTTGGTCGATGAGACTTCTCAGGTAAAAAAATGCTGTACCTTTTAAGCCAGATAATTTGTTACTTAGCTATGTTAAAGTGATTTACATTTGCGATTCTTCAGAGTGTTTAAAGCTCTTATTTAAGCTACGCAATTCCCTAGCATTTCTGCCCAACTATAAAACGGCCTCCTTATTATATGTAGTTAGGGATCAAGCCCATTACCTTTTTTTAAATATCAGGTGAGCAAGCAAATGACTTACAGTTTGGGAACCAAAACTGATGATTAATAGCCTAAAAGGTGCAGTAGTTTTCCGGAAAGTTTGACCGGTTTAAGCTACATTTGCATGGTACGGACTATTGCATATAAAGTTTCACATAAAGAACGTAAAATAAGTGTTGTCTTATATTTAACATGACCATCGTTAAAATGCAGCATCAGCAGAAGATCAGAATTACACACTTTGACAGGCAAATCTACGGTGGATTTTTCTGATAAAATTCTTTATGCACTTTATGAAAAGGGATGTGTACTTTTTTTGTGTATTAAGATAACAAGTCCTTCATTAATCGCCATTTTGTTTTGTACACGAATATTCAAAAAACATTTTTTTCAAATTTGAATCCTAAATCGAACATTTTTTCTTATATATTTTGGCCTATGGACCGTTACGAGCTTAATTTGCATGTAAGTGTGTCGTAACTTACGTAAATGGGGTCACTGAATAAAAATTCTCCCTGATGTGCACAAAAACATATGTGAATGTAGCTTTAAAAAAGCATCAAGTATACTGTATTTACTCTATTATCCAGCTTCCCTGTTATTCCCACCTCAAGTAATCCTGCCTTTTTTGCCATGGATTGTAAAAAATATTTCTGCCTTTTCAAAATTTGCATACATTATCTGTGGAAGAAATTTTTGTGGAACTTTTTTTGCAGAACTTTGGGCCAAATCCGCAAAAATGTTCCACAGAAATTTTAGAAATCAGTCAAAAATTGGTCAAAAAAATTCTTCTGCAAAATTTTCCATTTCAGCTATCCGCAACAATTCTACCACAAACTTTTTCATTTCTTCATATTTTGATTTCTTTAGAATCTAAGTTATTGAGTTCTATGTTTCTCATTTATAAATGCCCTAACTTCTGATTACTATGTTAGACAAAATACTGATTTTGCCTCTGCTAAAATAACTGAACTTTAGGCACCCAAAAATTAATACCGCACATTTTGTGAAAATGTTGTCATCTGCACAAATATATTCTGCAAAATGAAGCATTTTTGTACCACCACTCATCCACAAAAATAAGTTTCAGGAAAATTTATTGTGCAAATAATATGTATATACCCTTGGCAAGTTAGGCTCTTACAACAATTTTAAATGCATATTAAAATTCCAATTAAAAGTTGTAAAGGTAGTTGCATTGCTTATAGCCTGGAAAAGATTTGAGGTAAACCTATGTGTGTTTATACTTTTTATGCTTCATATTTCCAAACTTTGTTAAAAACTTGCTGAGTTTTCCTAAAAACAATACTACAGTGAGGTTTTTCACCCAAAAATAATCCCACATATCCAGCCTATATATCCTGCAATATCGAATTCCTGCTAAACCACCTTTATTTTGTAGGTTAAAACACTAATCCGGTGGTGAAGTAACAATAGAGTGAATATGGTATTCTTCGTCACTGTTGAATATAACATTTTAGGGATGCTTTTAGGCAGGTTTAGGAACTTTAAAAAAAAATTAAATATTTATGAAACTGCCAAAATTTGTCTTTGCAAACTGTACACGCAGGTATTCTTCTTGGAAAGACAGACATCACAAATATTTGGCGTTTCACAGTATCAAAACCTCAAAAAACGGTGAAAAATGTTATTTTACCTTGCATTTATACCTGTCATCTTTAAATATATAGGGCACAGAACAATATCACATTAATGTGCTAAGATTATTTCGAGTTCTTCATATATGTTTTTTTTAGTATTTTTCTTTCTTTTTTAGGTCAGCCATAATCTAACACAGCCATTATCAGCATTTCCAAAAATATGTTGACAGAGTAAACTGCAAACATTAAATTGTGAAAAATGAATCATCACTAAAACTAATGTATATTTATATAATTTATTTTAGTCTTATTTTGGTTACTTAATAGTATTTACTTCACATTATGTTTCTGGGAAACTCGACTTCTATGGTTTTCTTTGTCAATATTACAGAATTTGTATCATGAAATTTTTAGAACTTTCCAGGTAGATCCCCAGTTTTTATACTTTTTTAGAACTATGTGTAAATCTGTATATTTTTGTTATTTATTCATATTTAATTAAATTAAAGTATATATAAATTGCGTTATTTTTTCGCCCATATTTAATACTTTTCAGTCCAGGTTACTTTAACCCCTGTTTTTTTTATATAAGAACAATGTTATAAGAACATGAACCTCAGACTCAAAACCCCAGACTCAAATCATTGTTTTTACAACTAAAACTACTCAAGAAATGGAATAGTCAAAAAGCCTCAAAAAGCGGTTAAGTCATATAGTTTTGCGCAATTATTCAATCATTTATCCTGTTTATAAATTAGAAATCTCAGCCTTGGGTCGATCATTAAACGTTATGCTCTGAGGAAAGTTTCTCTTGACAAGGCGGAAATCTTCAAGCCCTAAGGCTTCTTGTTTAATATTAAAATGGGATCTTCACCCTCGTGAGTGTTTACTTTATCATAAAAAGTGCAAAACTTGGAAAATAAACCAGTTCTCAGGTTAGAAAATATTGTGTTGATATTTGGAAGTGAGTTTTTGATCGTAGTAGTTCACTGGTCAGTATTAAATAAATACCATTGTGGAACAAAGTCATTTTTCGACAAAATCAGTCCAAAAACATAGTTTACTAAAAAAATGTTAAACTCAGTCATGTTTTGATATCTGCATTAAACATGATTGGTTGTAAATTTTGAACTCTTTGGTCTCCCTCCTTTCTTCATCCTCCCCCCCCCCTCTCTTAATAAAATTTTGGTTGGCCCTGAATGCTTTTAAAGGACATTAATCTAGATATTAAAGCTTACCTCTTCAGAAGGAATGTGTGGTTGTGGTATATTCATTGAACTCTATATAACGAAAAGAAGCTTTAAATTTGATATTTGCAATGGTAAGCAGTATCTGGAATACAGCCATGTTTTACATGCTTCAGATCATACTGTGTGGCTTTAAAATGGTATTTTATGCACCTCGATTTGTTAGCATTTTTGTGGGACTAAAATGTGAATATATGATGCGAAACCCTAGTGAACATTCTTGTAAAAGACTTTCAATCAATACTTTAATTCTCTTAAAAAAATCTTCTTATACTAAAAGTTTTTACCAAAAAACAGTTCAAGAAATGACTGACAGCTGCTGACAAACATCTTTGATTGGCTAAAAAAAATTTTCATTGATGATCAAATAAGAAAAAGATCTTGAAAAGAGAAAAGTAGTATTTACTTGTTTTTAACTTACCACTTTGCATGCAATTTTTAAATTGTTTTTTCGCACTTCTCAAAACCATCTCTTTCACAACGATTTTCTATGTAAAATAACGCACACAAAAAATAATCACACACAAAAAATAATAGCAGCATGTTTGGTGGACGATCGGGTGTAGGCAACAACTAGTATTAAATAATAATATTTGCAAAACAACAAAGCCAACTTACTGTGATATGCTCTAAATTTTCTCTCTGCGAACACATTGTGGCGACCTTTCCTAAGTATCGCATGTTTATACCACGTGAGTGCATGGTCTCTGTGAGAGCAATACCGTCAATTGGAGATGTAGTCAATGAAGAGAAATCATCAATCAGTTTGGGAATGATGGTACTGGACAAGAACAGTGCAAGATCTTCAACTAATGCTTTCTCTAATTTGTCAGCTTCTTCCTTTATAAAAAAAAAACATACTGAATAAAGTATTAATGCGATTAGGTTTACGAATATCCTCTTTTCATGATCGTCCTGTCTATATGTGTGGAAATGTGGAAACAAAACGAGACATTGAAACACTTACTTCTGATTTACTCAACTTTACTTCGGGTACATATGCGTCAGGATTGAAACGAATGTTGAATGCTAAAATGTGAATCAATTAAAATTTACAAATCGGAGTAAGCGTTGGGATTAAAATAAATGTAAATGCTAAAATACAAGTAAATCAAATTCAGTAACACAAGAACTTTATATTGGAAAGGAAACTTCATACAAATATAATAATAGACTCCCTTAGAAAACTCTTTCATCAAACTCATACCTCTTGGATTTAATGAACCTATGGCTTTAGTGGCTGCTTCAACAGCTCTGATATCTATAAAGTATTGGAAAACACTGGTTTATCCTGTGCCTAAAACAGTAATGCTTAGTTCACAGCAGTGGCTTAAACCTTAACGTAGCTTAACTCACTCAGTGAGCTGTTTTAGGCACACTAAGTGAGTCGAAGGGTACAAAAAAAGATTGCAAATCTCAAAGAAAATAGATTTTTTACAGTACAAGCCATTAAAAACACAGAATATCATAAAAATGAAAAAGAAAGATGTGAGTTCGGCTGAAATTTCAAGCACAGAAAGAAAAGGACATGATCATATTTTGGTTAAAGAAATGTGTCTTTATTAATATTTTATACAAGGATGTGGGCACAATTTTTCTTTTATATAAAATATAGAACATTATCTCATAATATTTTATTATATACATTATATTCTATATTTCATAATATTTCCATGCATTGAAAACATTGCAAAAAATCTCTCTCTCATGTTACTCACATTATCAACTTTTATTTTACTGCTGAGATTTCTTTTGGTTATTTTTTAATGAGCTTAGAAATTACAATTCACATTGAGTTAAGATATTAACTCAGTTTGAGCTTAGTGCGCCAAGGCTTAAGCAAGCGTGTAAATGAAGCACCAAGATTTTATAAGAAAGTATCTTGGTTAAGTTGCTTAAAGTTGCAAATGCTCAAATTACCAGGATTCAACAGTTTTTTTATGTTGCTACATCCAGTAAGAAAAAATGTTGACACATGATCATAAATTTTGAAGTCCGTCACCACAAGTAGTAATCTCAGCTATTTCTATATGAACTTGTTAATGTTTACAGCAGACTTGTTTTTGCAACTTTCAAAACTGCCCCAAACAAATGCTGTTGTGTTAAATGTTTTGTTACGCTGGTAGGTGCGCTGAATAATAATAAAAAAAATGGCATATACAACTAACCAGATAAATCTTCTTCTTTTTGTTCCTGTGCTGCTTTTTCTTCCTTTTCTTCATCTTTCACATCAGATATACCATTTGTTTCAACTTTGTCACTTATCTCTGTTCCATTAACGTCTGCATCCGTACCATTTGACTTAAAAAAAAATGAAGATGAAATAAAAACTCCAAAAGAAAACTTCCTGTAAATCATTTTCATGTTGCTAAGTTACCTCGGATTCTTCTTTTACTTCTTTACTTTTTTTCTCTTCCTTTTCTTTTTCGTCCTGAAGTTTATGTATTGCAATAACTTTCACAAAAGCCACATACTTGTAACTAAAAAATTAAAAAAAATATTTCCACTGGCCTATTTAACATAAAGCGTAACAGTACATTTTTTAAAATATCTTACAGGTCTCAAAATTCCATGAAAACTTAATGCAGGTTGTCCTTATTTGTTGTTTTTGAACCTATAAATTCAATAAAAATTTTTTTGCTTATAACTATGAATGTATTCTCTAAATATTACAGAACCCGGATGTCTATATCACTGATGAGCAAACAAAATTTTATTTCTTGATAGACAAATGTACCATGATCTTTCATTTAACATGCTACAAAACATTGTACTGCTTGACACAAAAACGTTTTTATTAGTGGCTTAGTGCAGAGACAATAATTTACAGTAGAAGCACAGTACTTAAAACTTGAAGCATTACCCAATAAAAGCCTCCAGAGCAGTGGGACGGAATGAAACCAACTGCTGGGAATGAGGTATAGGATATATGAAGTCAGATTTGTTTCTGTTATTTTTCAACTCTTCTGGAAGATGTTCTCCATTTATTAAAGTACGGTTAACTTTGCAAACTGAAATTTGAAAACTAGGTAAATTAGTATATAGCTGGCAATTCACACCAAAAAAATCAAAACAAACACATACCATCTAAAAAGTTGATATCTGGAGGAAATGTGCGAAATAAATCCAAAATGTAATGTCGACCGTCTGCTCCAATTATACCCTAAAACCAAGAATAATCGCATAAGTTACATTTTAAAATCTCTTTAGATGCTGTGATTTTGAAAAGAGATTGGTAAGAATGCTGACCTTGCATTCTATTGATGAGCACAGTTCAACATCTTCTTGCTTCTCGTTAATAACCCTAAAAACATTTTGAAAAAAACAGATAACAAATTACCAAGCAACAACAAAAAAACAACAACAAATGAACCAACAAAAAAACAACAACAAATGAACCAACAAAAAAACAACAACAAATGAACCAACAAAAAACAACAACAAATGAACCAACAAAAAACAACAACAAATGAACCAACAAAAAACAACAACAAATGAACCAACAAAAAACAACAACAAATGAACCAACAAAAAACAACAACAAATGAACCAACAAAAAACAACAACAAATGAACCAACAAAAAAACAACAACAAATGAACCAACAAAAAAACAACAACAAATGAACCAACAAAAAAACAACAACAAATGAACCAACAAAAAAACAACAACAAATGAACCAACAAAAAACAACAACAAATGAACCAACAAAATAACAACAACAAATGAACCAACAAAAAAACAACAACAAATGAACCAACAAAAAACAACAACAAATGAACCAACAAAAAAACAACAACAAATGAACCAACAAAAAAACAACAACAAATGAACCAACAAAAAAACAACAACAAATGAACCAACAAAATAACAACAACAAATGAACCAACAAAAAAACAACAACAAATGAACCAACAAAAAACAACAACAAATGAACCAACAAAAAACAACAACAAATGAACCAACAAAAAAACAACAACAAATGAACCAACAAAAAACAACAACAAATGAACCAACAAAAAAACAACAACAAATGAACCAGGCAGGCAGGCAGGCAGGCAGGCAGGCAGGCAGGCAGGCAGGCAGGCAGACAGACAGACAGACAGACAGACAGACAGACAGACAGACAGACAGACAGACAGACAGACAGACAGACAGACAGACAGACAGACAGACAAATAAAAAGAAAATGATGTTTAAACATACTTGTGTGGTCTGATCCTAAGTGATGTACCAGCAGTTTTCAACTAATATTAAATAACAAAATACAACATGTAAAAACTGAGTAGGGAAACACTTAAACCCACATATTCACTAAGACATACCTTATCCAAAAATTTTTCATGAGTTGAAATCGTCTTTCCTCCATCAACACTTCCATAAACTACAGAGTTTTCTTGTTCTCGTTGTAAAATGCCAGGAATTATAGACTGTGCAATTATTCTATAACCTCGATAATCTACAACAACTGTTCCAAGTGTGTACAATCCTTCTAAATCAAGTTTATTATAGATTTCAACTCCTTTTAAGTCCAGACTTGCCGCAGCATAAGCTGCTTCATCACCGCCATACTTTTGGTAATGTTCTCTTGAATCGCATGCAAAACTGAAGAATATGTTATTCCATATATACATTCTCATTCTGAAAAAAGAAAAAGTTTTTGTTTTATAATGCTCAAAGAAAAACATAGCAGAACAAGTAATTAAATGAAATACTTTTCTTCCTCTCCAGGGTTTATCGCCATAACATTGCCATCAACAACAGCAATTGCGCCTCTTGTGGCAGCCGCAACAAAATCACATGTAATCTAATTTAAAAACAGTTTTTTTGGATTTAGTCGTTTTTATTTAATTTGCTTAAGACAATTACCAAAAAAATGTATACTTTGTATAAGGCTCTGTCCCGTAAAATTCTTTGATGTTGAGTCTTTTTGGGCAGTTCCTTTGCAGATTGCAGCTCCTCATTCCAGTCGCGCAACTGTCCGGGAATCTGCTCCTCATAACCGATACGATTAGTAACAGCTGGACAATAAAAGGGCAAAGGATTTTTAACTCAAGCTTTTTATTTTAAAAAAATACATCTTTAAAAAATCTATTTACCATCCTCAGCTCTGAAAGGATCCATTGTATGCTCAAATTTTGGTGATAACCAAGGGAATACTATAAAAAATTTGTTCGAGTTAATTTGATTCAAATTACATCTATAACTTTAAATCTGTAGACATTTTGGCCTAGCAGCATAGTTTATTTAAACATGAGATCAAATGAAATTTGTAGATAATGATCTGTTCCTACATTTTAGTACATATATATAGTAAAATGCAATGGCACTTTTTAAAAAAACACTTTAAAACCTATTTGGGGCCCAAATTCAGTTGATTTTGCCTTAAATGCTGCCATTATGAATTTTTCAAAAATCCAAAATCGTCACTTTCTAGCATTTATTAATGAGTAACTTAATGCAAAAAAATCCAAAAAATCACAAACATGACAAAGGATGCAAAAAACCCCCCTATTTTCAACTAATTTTAGGCAATTTTTGGTTCCTTGTCTAGCAACCAAATTTTTCCTGCATACAGAACCAAATAAAAATTGTAGATAATGATATGTAACATATAAAAAGCAATGATAATTGTTTGAGAAAAAACTCAAAAAACCCTTTAATTGGGCCACATTTGGTTTTTTTTACCTTAAATAGCACCATCATGAATCTTTTTAAAAAACAAAAAAATGTCTCCTTCTAACATTTATTCATAAGTAATCTTGGAAAAAAAATCAGAAAAAACTAATGAGTAGATCCAGAGAAAAGCCTGGACGTACAAACGTACAGACAAATAGACGGACATACCCTAATTTATACAGGGTGACCACTAATGAAATGAAAACAAAAGTAAGGATATTAAGGAGAATTAAGGAGACAAATTGACATTTTTTAAGGATATTTTGCTGCAAACGAGAATAAAAAAATAAGGATAATTAAGAAGAAAACCAAATTTTAGTTCTTATCTTTAATGTTACATACTATGTTCTATGATAAGAAAATTATACATTATTATACAAATTATGCCCTGAAAGATAAAAAATATAGGATTTCAGGTAACAGAGAAATATGTCTTATTTCACTGGTGATGAACAATCCATGAACACATTTCCAAAAAAGTTACGATCAGAAAAATTAAGAAATAAGGAGAAATTAAGGAGAATAGCTAAAATTTCAATTTTTTTAAGTATATTTAAGAACTTTTAAGGAGGAGTGGTCACCCTGTTATAGGTCACTTCGCTATCGAGTGTGATTAAAAAAATACATAAAAATAATTTGAGACAACATAATACCTTGTTGGGGTGATGCAACCAATTCCAAAGGGTGCTTTTTAACGCTGAAAAACAAATCAGGTTAAAATGATGCCTCCACACGCAAACTAACTTTTAAAATTGCAAGAAATGGATAGAAAGTAATACATACCTAGACCTTTGTATGTTAGAAAAGTTTTTCTTGAAGAGGGGACTAAGCTAAAATTTAAGATAGAAACTATTAATAAGTGTTCAAATAAAAAAAAATGTGACAACAAATTAAATAAACTCATTACCATAATGAGCAGTCCAGCTAATGTTTGGGACCTGTATGCTTCATTGCTTGGCTTTGGATCAAAGTTGTACCGTGACGATCTGGAAAACAATATTTAGTGAATTACCTTCTGATACAGAATGTTGAAAAACAATACTCAATAAGAAAATACCTGTTAACAAAAAATCCACTTGAAGATGAAGTAACATGGTATGTAAAATCTGGATTTTCCAATGTCACAATTTCAAGATACAAAAGATCTCCTAAAGAGATAAAAATCAATGTAAACAAAATTTCTGAGATAAATCTGACAATTAAAATTCTCCTATTAAAATTACAAAAATAAGGTAGAATGAAGACGACATATACAACAACATGAGAAAACAACAGAGTGAATTTAAATATGAAAAAACATTGCTCAGATTCCAAAAACAAAACACAGGGTAAAAACATCTAGAACTTTTTTTCCTTCTTCACCAGATACTCTACTCTACTGCATTTCTAAAACAAGAGAGCTTAATTGCAATCACTTAACACCACCATAACGAAAACGAAAACAAAAAAGCAATTGAATTTTGAATTTTGTTATTGCAAAGTCCACATGCAACCGCATTGTGGCAGCAACAAATATGCCATGTGAATTTAGTAATAAAATATGTGCAGTATGGCCTCTTATTGTCACAGAGAAATCATCTTGGCAGGAACGGTAAAATCTTGTTGACATCATTTTTTGCCATATTAAGGAATACATATAACAGCATTTCAGATAAATTGCTAAATAACATTGTGGATTCTCATGGTTGGTAAAACTATCATACTTCTTGAGAACACTTTTAAGTGTTTCAGAATTTCCCTATACCTGCAAAATTGTATAATATTCCAATACTTCTTAAAAAAATACACACTAAATATACCTCACAGTGTATGTATTTAAGAATGCCAGTTTTAAATGCTATGGATATGCGTATTAACATTGTTGCGATGGATAAGTCTAATGGTTTTTTCTCCCCAGACTATTATTTTCAAAATACTTTTTGAAAAAGCTTTTGCAATATACCTGCTAATTTTCGATATCCAGGTGGAGGATTCCAGGCAGAATAACGTAGATCTTTGAGACATTCCAGCAACTACATTTAAAAATAACAAAATCTAAATTTACATGTGCAAATAGTATTCAGAATTTCCATTATGGCGACAAAATATTCACCATTGGAACTGTGGAATAGCAAAGACAACTTAGTAAGTGTTCTTCAGACACATGATCTTATATACAATTTTAGATGAATTATTTTCAACCTAACTAAGCACCATTCATCATTTTTGATTTTTAAGCATAGAACTAAGATGATAATCGAGTAACAAATTCTTCCATTTCGCTATAGTATTAAAGGATGTTATCGATTCAGATATGCAACACCTTTCTCCATTATGAATTTTATAATTTTTTTTAATTTTGTGAAAGCAAGCAATAAATGGAGGACAGATTTTGTTCTTAAAACAGTTTTGTATGTGGTCTTGTATGTGTTCTGCTATATGCTTTAGAACTTTGTACACATTTACATTTTGTTTTTAGGTGGCATTAAAATAACTGTGGCTACAGTACAGTCTGAATGTAATCTACCGCGTACACGCTAATATCACACCTTTGCGTGGAGGACGGCAGTCGTTTGTCTTTTGTTATAATTAAATCCCTTAATGGTTTTGCGAGTTTATATTTGCGTGTTAAAAAACAATGCGCTCGCGAAGAAATATTGGAGCAATTATATTTCTTGTAATAGCGAGATGCATTGTGTAAATGTATTGATAAGCTATTCCCTTAAGTATTAGCGTGAAGTAATTAAATAATAAAAATCTTTCGCAAAGTTTTATAATACATTGTGCGAGAATGTATTGTTGATTTGCGAGAATGTATTGTTGATTTAATTACTTAAAAAGATTCCAGCGCGTTTAATTTAAGAAACATATGAGAAGCATTGTTCACAACTATTAAATGCCGCTTTTCGTTTATAAACTTTTAAAATGCGATCTAAAAAAACATTTCTATCACCGCTTTTCCTATTTAAACTTTTAAAATGCCATGTAAAAAAACATTTCTATCGCCGCTTTTCGTTTATAAACTTTTAAAATGCGATCTAAAAAAACATTTCTATCGCCGCTTTTCGTTTATAAACTTTTAAAATGCGATCTAAAAACACATTTCTATCGCCGCTTTTCTTATTTAAACTTTTAAAATGCCATCTAAAAAAACATTTCTATCGCCGCTTTTCGTTTATAGACTTTTAAAATGCGATCTAAAAAAACATTTCTATCGCCGCTTTTCGTTTATAAACTTTTAAAATGCAATCTAAAAAAACATTTATATCGCCGCTTTTCGTTTATAAACTATTATAATGCGATCTAAAAAACATTTCTATCGCCGCTTTTCGTTTATAAACTTTTAAAATGCGATCTAAAAAAGCATTTCTATCGCCGCTTTTCGTATTTAAACTTTTAAAATGCCATCTAAAAAAACATTTCTATCGCCGCTATTCGTTTTTAAACTTTTAAAAAGCGATTTAAAAAAACATTTCTATCACCGCTTTTCGTTTTTAAACTGTTAAAATGCAATCTAAAAAAACATTTCTATCGCCGCTTTACGTTTATAAACTTTTAAAATGCGATCTAAAAAAACCTTTCTATCGTAGCTTTTCGTTTTTAAACTTTTAAAATGCAATCTAAAAAAGCATTTCTATCGCCGCAGACAAATTTAACTTTTCTAGACAAATGACATTTCGTAAAAATAAAATCGCGTCCATGACGAAAAAGTATACACCAAGCAAAAACTACGAATACGCTTTTTTAACTTGATAAAACCTGAAACAAACAATTAATGAAAGACTTTTTTGAAAAGAAAAAAAATTAAATTATACTGGCTATAAAAATCGTGGAGCTCGCGAAAATAATCGTGGGACACACGATCCTTCGTGGAGATAACTTTTATATTTAATTACTGCAATTAAAAATTTCAAAAGAGTTCGCGCAAAATAGATTGCTAAAATTGATCTTGCAACCTATTGTGATTAAACAATCGATCGCGTGGGGTCATTGTTTATCAGCGAGGCAATTATTTTCTTAAAAAAACAAAAGCTATCGCAATGTTATTGTTCTGTGTAACTATTCATGCGAGTTTCGCGTCCGCGGTAGATTACATTCAGACTGTACTTTACATGAATATATTTTGGTTTTCCACCTCTACAGCTAGTTGCAATAGTTTGCTATTCCCTAAGAGAATGGTGAAAATGTAAGAGAAGATAATGGAAAACATCTGTTGCACTTTATAAAAATAAAGTGCAACAGAGGCAGGGGCATAGAGATATGGGCGTACTAGCACACACCTGAAATGATCATGCCTGAAATTTAGAATTTTTTTAAAGCTCTAAATAAATGTCCAAAGATTTAATTTTGTGACAACAAGACGGACGACTTTAAATAGTAAGTTTATAGGGTATGCCTAATTGGTATAGGAGAAGTGACAGGCCTTTACACACATGTCCACACAAATGAATTTGGCGTGGTATCATGAAAAAGCCACTTTAACTATATTAGAGTTTGACTAATGTAACACAAAGAAATCATACATACAGTACTGTGAAAAGGTTTGTTAACATCGTGGTTCGTGTTTATTTCATGTTACGCACGAACCACGATAGCCCACAATGCATATTTTTTTAACAATCGTGGACCTCACGATCATGTTTCGTGGACTACACGAACAAAAATTAAACATTACACTGTGGTGTCCACGATAGATAACTTCTATTGTAAAACAACAAAGACCGTATTAGTTTATCAATTAAATCAAAAAACCGACGGCAAAAAAATAAATTAACCCTTGTTGTTTTATTTCGTTGTCATAAAGCTAGCTATTTAATAGATTTTAATCGTTTGTGAATCAAAATGCGATGTAAAAAAACGTTTCTATCGCCGCTTTTCGTTTATCAACTTTTAAAATGCGATCTAAAAAAAACATTTCTATCGCCGCTTTTCGTTTTTAAACTTTTAAAATGCGATCTAAAAAAACATTTCTATCGCCGCTTTACGTTTATAAACTTTTAAAATGCGATCTTAAAAAACATTTCTATTGCCGCTTTTCGTTTTTAAACTTTTAAAATGCGATCTAAAAAAACATTTCTATCGCCGCTTTTCGTTTATAAACTCTTAAACTGCAATCTAAGAAAGCATTTCTATCGTCGCTTTTCGTTTATCAATTTTTAAAATGCGATCTAAAAAAACATTTCTATCGCCGCTTTTCGTTTATAAACTTTTAAAATGCAATCTAAGAAAGCATTTCTATCGCCGCTTTTCGTTTATCAACTTTTAAAATGCGATCTAAAAAAACATTTCTATCGCCGCTTTTCGTTTTTAAACTTTTAAAATGCGATCTAAAAAAACATTTCTATCGCTGCTTTTCGTTTATAAACTTTTAAAATGCGATCTAAAAAAACATTTCTATCGCCGCTTTTCGTTTATAAACTTTTAAAATGCGATCTTAAAAAACATTTCTATCGCCGCAGACAAATTTTTTAACTTGATAAAACCTGAAACAAACAAATTAACTTTTTTGAAAAGAAAAAAAATTAAATTATACTGGCTATAAAAATCGTGGAGCTCGCGAAAATAATTGCGGGACACACGATCCTTCGTGGAGATAATAATATTAGCGTGGTGGCCACGATAGAATGTTTGTTATACGTAAAGACAACGGTTTTATCGTGGTTCATGTGCACCACGCTCGTTACACGAACACGATGTTAACAAACCATTTCACAGTACTGTAAAACACTTGACATACTTTTTGCTACACACCTACAGTACCGCCTGAATGTAACTTTACATGTACACGATAGTTATCACCTTCGCATGAGCTTTCGGTAGCGTCAGAACTTTCGTTGTTATTGTTAACCTATTGTTAAATACATGAGCTATTTTTGCATGTTGAAAACAATACAGTTCATGTCTTGTTCGCGAAATTTAATTAGCTCATGTGAACTGCGTGTGTCCCATTGTTGTATTTAATTACTACAGTCGTCAAGAGATCAACGAAAGAAAATAAAATTTAACCAAGATTTAAGTATCTATTGTTTTTACTCACGAACGACAATGTTATAAATTTTTAAAACGGCGATAGAAAAGCTTCGTTAGATCGTGTTTTAAAAGTTTAAGAACGAAAAGCGGCGATAGAAATGCTTTTTTAGATCGCATTTTAAAAATTTAAGAACGAAGAACGGCAATAGAAATGCTTCGTCAGATCGCGTTTTAAAAATTTAAGAACGAAGAACGGCGATAGAAAAGCTTCGTTAGATCGTGTTCTAAAAGTTTAAGGACGAAAAGCGGCGATAGGAATCTAGCTATATCTCTACATGTGACAACAAAAGGATTCATCAAATCTTATTGTTATGACTCGCGCACGACGATAACAATAGAATGCAATTAAGTTCGTGTGTAAACAAAAGATATGTGAAGGTTCTTTATGTAGACATGAGATCGTTACATGAGGTCGTAAAACTTGCGTACATAAAGTTACATTCAGGCGGTACTGTACTAACATTTGTGAAAAAGCTGGAATAGCCAACAAAAACCATTAATATTCTACCTGCACTTCGTTATCCAGAAGTATAAGTGGTTCCAGAAGTGTATTGCTAGCTTTATTTAAAGATGCATATTCAGGAGGGAGCACACTTTCACTTGATCTTGCTGCATTTGGTTCCTTTGCTTGTTTCCATGCTTCCTCCTCCACATCAATCTGTGTAATCGAAGAAAGATACGAGAGTGATAAATTATCGGTAGCTGTGAATGCATTTGGTTCAAGTAACGTCACCAACAAATCTCTAAGACGACGGATATGTATTCTAGCTTCGCGTATACTGTATGGTTCTAAAAGAAGTGGTAAGTTAAAGCAAGAAAGTAAACAAATGACATGCTTCATAACAAAATTCAAAGTTTTACCGTCAACAACTTTAATTATAGAATCATCATTGAGTTCTGGTATGTCGTGTAGTTCCATAAAATCATCCAATCTCGTTTTGCCTAAGTAAAGTGAGAAACAAGTGCGGTAACAGCATTCAGGTTTTTCCAGAATGACTTGTCGGATGTCTTGAACTGTGTCATGATTGGAAAGCTGCACAATGACAAGATCACTGATTCCATTAATTAAAATTTTGATACCAAGAAATTTCATTGGAACATCTAAAAAGAAAAAAGAAATAGGTACAAATGTGAAAGACAGACTTTAATTTCCATTTTAATAGAACAGTATGAGCAATAATCTAATGAAGCATAGGAAAAAACTATTATAATTCAAAAAAGTATTAAAATATTGTTTTCTTCCTCAAGAATTGCATCTGCATTCTTCTTTTACGCTTTCAAGTACCGGCATTTAACTCAATAATAGCTATTATCATGGCAGTGGCGTATCCAGAGGGTTTTAGACGCCGGTATACCGGTTTGGGCGCCCAAACTATTGAAAAGTGGTTGAAAAATGGTTTTCTTACTTAATCCAAAAAACCTTTCCTGTAATCATTTAACGGAGTATAAGAAATCACATTAAGCCTGAATAAACTCTTTTTGGCAAAAATAAACTGAAACTTAATTAAGCTATTTTATTTAACTTAATTACGCTATTTTATTAGCTTGCATGAGTGCGTACTCCCTCGTAGTTGAGTTGGATTACGCGGACTGGTTTAGCATTGCGCTGGCCCCTCAGGGTGTCAGGCTACCTGCCAGACATCATTACAAGTGGCTAGCTATATATAAAAACACTACAATATTAGTTGTAACTAATATAATATAATCAAGGAGACCATAACTTTTGATTTTATGCTTTAATTTTGAATGCTTTTCAAAGTTCCATTTTGAAACACATTTGAAGGGCAATTAAATTTATTGTGAATCAAATGCTATATTTCAACTTTCTATTCATGAACTGTTTTCAATTTTAATTTTAATGAATTTCAAGCAAAATGTATCATTCAGACTTACTCTTTTGCTTACCTAACCTGCACATCTGAAAAATATAATTTGGTGAGGGGGTAAGGGGGGAGGGGGATGGGTTACATAACTTTTTTCTAGTTTTTTTTTCAATAATTAATAGCAACACATGAAGATGGAAATGCTTAAAAAAGACATTTGTTTTACAATTCCATCACTACTGCCAACAGATTAAATTTGATTAAAAGGATATACTAGATATAGATAACATAAAACTAAATACATATGAATTATGTGATTAAAAATACACATGACCTTGTGCATGTAAAGTTTTTAAACACAATATTGGTAAAAATAGCAATTAGCATTTTTATTCATGTGTGGCAAGTTTCATATGTGGATTAAAATTAGTTTTAATTTGTTTATACAAAAACTTTGCAAATAATATAATTAATTGTTTAAACACCTAAAATGGCTACTATACGGGTGTTTGAATTAGGAATATGTCATTTATCCCTTGGTAATGGTTATTTTGATGCCACCATGATAAAAATAATTTTAAGATTTCTTTGTAGTATAAATCGCCAAGACGGCATTTTGATTCGCAAATTTCAAATTGTGATCTGCAATTCAAACCATGTTTATATGTCCCCATATAATGTTGCTAATAAGAGGTTTGACTGGTTTGTCTGTATATATATATATACTGACATAGTGCTAAATCAAAAATGATTTTATGAACTTGTGACGAAAGCCTATAACGTACATAAGAAAAAGGTCTTTTTTCTTCATTTTTTTTGCATTTTTTTAATGCTTGCATTTTTTACAGCAAAGTTTCTCGACTAATATCTGTATGGCAGCCAAAAGTTTTTTTTAGGCCATTCGGTGAAGCAAATGTAAATATTTGTTTGTTGAATTAATTCAACCTCCCAACCATCTGTAAATATATCTAAGTATATATGCCACACTAATTTGTCATTTGAAATTTCTTTGAAGTCAAATAAAAAAAAAATCAATACTTACCAGATTTTGTTTTCTCAGTTTCAATATCAACAGCATCTTTGGTCATGTTTGTGTTTTCATCAGAAGTCTTTAAGTTAGTCTTTAAGTCATCATCAGTGCCACTGGAGTCATCACTGCTGCTGCTGGCATTTCCAACCAATTTAGTTTTAGAAGTTTCCACAGCAGCAACTTGGTTGTGGTCAGATTTTCCAGGAGAATTTGACTCAGAGTGTGGTTGATTTCCAATGTTTAATTCTCCAGGCATGTCTTGACCTGAGCGTAAATTTTTAAGTAAAATTACAAATCAACAAAATATGCAAAATGTCTTTTTAGTTTTAGCAAAAAAAAACAGTAGGCAAGCATATAGGAAACAAATAGATGAATTCCATTGTTTACATTTTCAGTGGTAAGCTCTTTTGGCTCTGGCATCTGCATGGCAGTATTAAAGATGGGGACACTAGGGGAAGCAAAGTTATTAGCAGTCCATTTTATCACACAAAGGCATTCTTAGGACTTTGAATAAATACACCTTTTTAAATGTTTACATTTTTCGGGGTAAGCCCTTTCGGCTTTAGAAATTGCATAGCAGGCAAAGATGTGGGCGCTAAGTAAGCTCCTGCATCTTTCTACCTGTCACACAGTTGTTAGAGCCAGGAAGGGCTTACCGCGGGAATGTAAACATGCAAAAAGGTCTATTCATATAAATCAGAAGGCATCAATCTACATTCAATAATACTTTAAAACCTCAATCAATGTTTCCGTGAGAAGAAATCCACAGGAAAAGACCTTTCTTCACCAAATCCTAGCATCTTTTTTTTCTGACACGCGAATGCCAGAAGCAAAGAGCTTACTGCTGAAAAGTAAACAAATAACGTCACGCTGGAAATCTATTATTACATGGAACTACTGTAATGGTATTTTCATTAAATAAACTAATCCTTAGTTATAATTCTTAGTTCTAGACGCAGCTAGTTGATTAGCTAGCTAGCTGCTGCGTTTTTACGTGACAAATTATGTATAAGCTAGCTTAACATTATTAGTTTTGCTAGCTGAAAATATCGTCAAAGAACACGCAGTTACTACAAACAAACTAAATACTAAAAAGTTAAGAAACCAGTATGAATTGACAATATTAAGACAAAAACTACATTTTCTGTTTTGTTGCAACATCCACATTTGCTCCACATGTGTTTGGAAAAGCTCGAAGTCCATCGCGTTGGCTAGCATTGCCCATTGGGGCGTTTCATAGACAAAGGTCTAGCCCAAAAATTCATTTTAAAAGTTTCAATTCAAATGTTATTATAATCATAAAACTAAAAACGTGGAAATGAAGAGAAAAACAAAATTCTCACTCTCAAGAACAAAATACTTTTGCAAGATAATTGAGGAAAACTCTTATAATAACCCCCTTAAAATAAAGGAATTCCCTGGGGTATATTGGACGAAAATTGTTGTGTCCGGCTGGAGGTGTGTATGCGCAAGCGGGTGATATCCTTTTGAAATTGAATTTATTTTTTTATCTTTTTTTTTTTAAAATGGCCGTATCGTCCTTCGATTTATGAATTTGTTTATTTATTGTGCAGAATGTGTTGTGATTATTATGCGGCAGGAAGGAATGGAGAGAAGAAAATGTGTTGTAAAACAAGATAAATTTTAACTTGTCATCTTAATTTAATAAATACTGTACCAGCATCGAGCTATTGTTTCAGGACTAGGACAAACAGCAGTCTTTCTTGCATGCATTGCATTATATGAATATATAGCTAGCTATATAAAGCTGGAGGACCTGCTTGAACATTCATGATAATGTGCCATATTCTTAACAGCCAGACAATAACCAAGTGTTTTTATACTCTAGTTTCATTATTGTGGACCAGGGCATAAATAATAATAATAATAATAATAATAAATATTTAAAGTGGCTAGCCCAGAAAATCACAAAAACCTATAGTTAGTGGATTGTTTCCATGGGGGCCACTAGAACAAAAAAGAAACAAAAAATGATAAACCTTAGACTGCCTCAGCTCAATCAAACATAGTAACATTTATAATCTGTGAAAATTGAAAAGAAAAAGAATAAAAAACAAAAATTAAAAAGTTAAAAAGTGATCTCCATTAGAATTTGCCAAATACATTAGAGATGGAAGTCTTAAACGAAAGCAGACTTCCATCACAGGTCACTTGGTCTGGAAGATTATTCCACACTTTTGCAGCTCTAAATGGGAAGGCTTTTTTGCCAAATTCCGTGTTGACCAAGGGAAGTGTGAACCTGTTTTTTGAAGCTCCTCTTGTTTGATGATTATGACAGTTTTTTGTCAAAAGTAATTTTGAGCGCATGTAATCAGGAGCAATGTGATTCATGGCTTTGAAAACTAATATGGCATCGTTTTTGATGAGTAAATTATTCATTGAATATTCCCTCTCTTTCCCAAGAAAGGTACGGACACATTTTAATCGTTTTTCTAGTTTTCCCAATCTACCTTGGGTGGCACAAGCCCATGCAGAGGAGCAGTAGTTGAAATATGGAATGACAAGTGCATTAATTAAAAGGTTTTTTGTGTGAGGTGTTAAACAGGATGCAATGGTTCTAATTTTAGAATATTTAATTAGTATTTTTCTATTTATGTCATTAATGTGCTTTTCCCATTGCATTTTTTGATCAAATGTTACCCCAAGATATTTAACTTTTTTGCTCCTCTTCAAAGGAATACCCATATAGTTGATAGTTTTGTTCTCAACTTTTTTTAACTGGCTGTGGTTGCCGAAAAAGATTGTTTCAGTTTTGTCCGTATTAATAGTCATTTTGTTATTATTCAGCCAGAGGTCGACTTGCGAAAGTTCTAACTCGACCTGGGAGACAAGGGTATCCAAGTTTTTATGAGACGAAATAATTATTGTATCATCTGCATATAGATGGTGGTAGTTTGAATTGATGACAGATTTTAAGTCATCAATATACAAAAGAAAGAGCAGGGGCCCCAACACAGATCCCTACGGCACCCCAAAAGCGTCTTCATGAAGCAGATCTGATCCTGTGTCGTTTACAAGAGTCAGCTGCATTCGGCCCGTTAAGTAGGACTCGAACCAGTCAAAGGCAGCATCTCTGATGCCAAAACACCATAGTTTTTTTAACAAAATTTTATGATCAACAGTGTCAAAAGCTTTTTTAAGGTCAATGAGCACAGCACAAACAAAATTATGTTGGTCGAGCTCAGTAAGAATAAAATCAGAGACATCGACTACTGCAGTTTCTGTGGAAAAGAGTTTTCGAAATCCGGACTGTCTGTCATTCAGGAAGTTGTGCTCAGAAATAAAATGAGACATTTGCTCATGCACTAACTTTTCAAAAATTTTCATAGGAATTGGCAAAATGGAGATAGGCCGATAATTAGTAGGATCTGTTTTATTGCCACTTTTAAAAATAGGCGAGACCCTTTTAGTCTTCCAACATTTAGGTACATAACCAGTAAATAAAGATTTGTTTAAAAGACTTGATAAATAAATACTTAAAACTGACGAACCTGCTTTTAGCAGTCGTGAACCAATTCCGTCCAAGCCTGTAGCTTTATTAAGTTTTAGTGAACTAATTATTTTCTCGACACTTTTGGTCTCAATACGAGCCCACCGAAAATCGTGTCTGCTAACAGGTGGATTAACATTAGTAGTGTCAGAAGAAAATTTAGAGGCTAGTTTGGCACCAACACTGACAAAAAATGAATTGAATGTGTTGGAAATTTCTTTTGGGTGAGAAGTTTCTGTACCATCGTTTTGGACTACTCGTTTTATCGAGGTAGTATTGCCTGACTTATCAGGAACCAGTTTTTTTAGGGTTTTCCAAAGTTGTTTTGGCCGTTTTTGAAAGTCCTGCAAAACATCATTATAGTACTCATTTTTGAGTCGATTTTTGAGACCTATTACCTGGTTCCTTTTTTGTTTGAAAGCTTCCCAGTCTATGATGGATTTTGTTTTTGATGCTTTCCGTTTCAAGAAGTCTCTTTCTTTGATGGCTATTATTAATTCATCAGTGACCCATGCCTCAACACGGCCAGAAAATCTATGTGTTTTGAAAGGGGCATGTTTGTCAGCCACTGTTTTAACATTTTTATTCAGTTTCTCACATGCTTCATCAAGGTCATTATAATTATTAAAATATGACCAGTCTAAATTCCTGAGGTCCTTCAGAAAAGCCTCTTCACTGAAGTTCTTGTAGCTACGAACCTTGCATGTTTTAGGTTCAAATTTTGGCCTTTTGAATTTTCTGATCACATAAACTAAATTGTGATCACTGATGCCTAAATCCATGACACCAGTTTTAGAAATACAAGAACTGTTAGGAAGTATCAAGTCTATAAGAGTGCTACTATTTTCAGTAACACGAGTTGGCTCCGTAATATGTTGTTTTAGGAAAAGAGTGGAGCATAATTCCTTTATTTTGGAGGAAAGAGCATATTTTGAAAGCATGTTACAGTTAAAATCTCCCAAGATAAAAACTTCTTTTTCTTTTGGGAGCTTGTTAAAACACTGTTTAAAATGACTACACAGGTTTTCAGTACTCTGCAAATCACTACCTCCAGGTGGCCTGTAAACCCCACACACGTAAATAGGTTTAGTTTTTTTCAGGCACACTTTCACCCATAGTGATTCAACATTTTCGAAGTAAAGGTGTTTCAAAAGGTGGCTATCCAAGTTTTCATTAACAAAAATCAGAACACCCCCACCTCGTCTATTCCGATCATTCCTATAACAAACATAGCCATCAATTTTAACGTCATTGTCAGTGATGGTGTCATCAATTTTGGTTTCACAGATGGAGAATACATCAAGTTTTGTTTGATGTAGCAGAAGTTTAACATAGTCTAGTTTGGATGACAGACCATTAATGTTGAGATGGGCCATTTTTAAGCCCTTCCCATTTCTGATTGCCTCAAAATCAAAGTTTTCATCAATAGTAATATTGATGTTGTCCGGAATTTCGTCACCAAATGACTCCTCATTAGCAAAGGGCAAATTACGAGAAAGACAGGGACTGCAAACGAAAAACAGTTTATCTTCAGGAGTCTTCATAAATTGTTGATATTTTTTATCAGAAATGCGCTCACATTTTTTATGAGCCCATAATCCACACTTGTCACAAGAAAGTGCTTTGTGTGTTTTTGCCACAGGTTTTAAGCATGAAGAACAGGGATACTTAACAGGACCTGGGTTGAGGCAGATGTCCCCTGACAAGAGGATTAAAAAATAGAAATACTTGTGCCTGCTTGGTTTAAGTTTTGATAAAGCCATTAATTTTAATTGGAGAGTGAGCTGGCTTTCAGAAACTCTATTGCAGGCATCAAGTGAAGAGATAGAAAAGAAACTCCTATCTCATCACCATAAAGCAGCAAAAAAGCTTGGGGGCCTCTCAGCAGGCAAGTTTGGCGTTTTAAAAACAAATCCAAAT
Organism: Hydractinia echinata; assembly: GCA_030067915.1. NCBI lineage: Eukaryota > Metazoa > Cnidaria > Hydrozoa > Anthoathecata > Hydractiniidae > Hydractinia > Hydractinia echinata. The sequence goes on along the minus strand of JASGCC010000012.1, from coordinate 500,797 downwards.
TTCACCCGAAAAAGCCCACATCCATTTCAAATTTAAAAAAAACAAACTTTTTAATGGTAGTATAAAGCATCAATGCTTTATCTTAAAACCCTACGGGAACTTTATGTCAGAGAAACACACAGTTTATGTCAACATTATTTTGTCTATCAAAACAAGAATTGCATGGGCTAAACATGCCATTCCTACTGTAGTGACAACAGGAGTGTTCATTTACAGGGGTTTTAACAGCAGGAAATCAAACTTTTTATCGCTAAAGTCGGGCACATAACTTTGATGGAAAACATAATGGCAGATGTACTGTGACTGATGGTATTGTTCTGCCCAGATTGCAAAAACGGCCTGTTTACAACCGGGACAGCCGGATTATGTACGCATGGTCTGATTATGTTTTATTTGCACTGGTTATGTAATGTCGTGGTGACCGGATTATGAACGCTGATTAATGGCTGGCCAGGCAGGCTGTGATAGGCATTTTTTTCAAACTTTTGTGAATTAAACATTCTCTGGAAGATAGAACACCCCTAAAAACTAGACATGGCGATAGAAAAAAGTCTCGACGTAATTCTTAGTATAAACTACTCTTGTAGTAAATACATTTCAACATAATATACTTTGAAGTAACTAAATTTCACGGAACCTAAATTATTCTTTTTGCGGGAATTAAGTTTGGTGAAAAGTTATTAAACTTGCGAATCCCAAAATTTAGTATTTGCCACGAAATTTCGTTTCATTTGAGAACAACAACAACTTTGCCACCAGGGCTATTTGCTTGTCAGAAGTGATGACGAATGATATAAAAGCGGTCGGGCCCCGATTATATTTGTTCTATAAGTCTCGAATAATATTTGACTGTCATACATAAGCCGGCCTTTCCCGATTATGTGCGTTCTATAATAAGTGAGAAATAATATAAAAATATCGTATATAAGCCGGTCGGCCCCGATTACGTTCGTTCTATAAGTCTCGAATAATATTTGACTGTCATACATAAGCCGGCCTTCCCCGATTATGTTCGTTCTATAATAAGTGAGAAATAATATTAGACTGTCGTATATAAACTGGCCTGTCCTGATTACGTTCCTTTTATAAGTGCCAAATAATATTTTTTGAGTAATAAGCCGGCCTGTCCTGATTATGTTGCCCTGATTATGTTGCCCTGATTATATGTATTTTCTGCCCTGTTCTTAACCGGGGCAAGCTGCCGTACTTAATCAGGGCAGCGTTTATTATCCGGGCAGAACAGTATCACAAGCAAGAGAAAACTTTGTCGAGAAAGTTTGTTGGCGTAAAGTTTCAAAAAACGGCTTTATTTCATACAATGATAATAGTTTATAATAGTCCATATAACAATTCTGTAATACTTAAGGTCAAGAAAATTGAAAGCTCTGTTTTGTATTTCAGGAATAATTCGGCCAGTTTGGGAATAATTCAGGCGAGTTCAGGAGTTATTAGACCAAAAGCGTGAATTTTAGTAAAAAAAGTTGCGAAGCGTGCCCTTATATATACAGATGATTTTAGCAAGTCTGCACCCTTGTCGTTGTAAAAGATGTTCAATTGAGGAACCAAAACCAAGTCTCGAAAAAATTAACGACATAGATATTTTTAGCTCAGAAATAAACCAGGTTAAACTACAGCCCCAGAATTTAAAAAGATTTTTGCCTTGCAAAAATCCAAATTATATATTTCCTTATTCATTATCGAAAGTAACCTTAATTTTTTTTTTGCAAAATATCTTTTCCATTTCTTTAACTGAAATTTTTTTCTTTTTCAAGATGTCCTTATAATTATATAGTAATAAATATTTAAAGTGGCTAGCCCAGAAAATCACAAAAACTTATAGTTAGTGGATTGTTTCCACTGGGGGCCAAAAAAGAAACAAAAAAGGATAAACCTTAGACTGCCTCAGCTCAATCAAACATAGTAACATATTTTATAATTTGTGAAAATTGGAAAGAAAAGAATTAAAACAAAAATTAAAAAGTGATCTCCATTTGAATTTGCCAAATACATTAGAGATGAAAGTCTTAAAGAAAACAAACTTCCATCACAGGTGACTTGGTCTGGAAGATTATTCCACACTTGCAGCTCTAAATGTGAAGGCTTTTTTGCCAAATTCTGTGTTGACTAAGGGAAGTGTGAACCTGTTGTGTGAAGCTCCTCTTGTTTGGTGAGTGTGGCAGTTTTTTGCTAAAAGGAATTTTGAGCACATGTAATCAGGAGCAATGTGATTCATGGCTTTGAAAACTAACATGGCATCGTTTTTGATAAGTAAATTATTCAATTATTCTCCTTTGTTTTATTAAGGTCATGTTGTTATTAATCTTTTAAAATTTGTTTCCTTCAGGAGACCTATAATTTCTTTGCACCAGGAAATCAGAATAGTTAAGGTTAGATGAATAGATAGATGTGCATATTTTACATAGCTAGCCTTAAAAATATCGAGGGATATACTCTTTCTATAATTCCAGGAGGGGCCATGGCTTAGATGGGAAGTTCTAGAGTTATTTAATGCTCATTTAGAGCTATGCAGACTCAATTTGGGTCTGCGTTTTTACCAGACAACTCCATGCAACATCCAACAGCCCACACAGTGTGCCATCTTCCCAATTTCCCTTACATGGCTTGGGTGTTAACCCAGGGCTATGGTAACATTCGCACGCCCATATTGAATCGCCACCAAGGGGAAGGTGTTAAAAATTACACTGGTTTCAAAATCGCTTCTAATATAACACATGTTTATCACACATTGTCAAAAAGAAAATAATTATCAAATTATATATTTAATATTTTTTTCTTTGTCAAAAACCAAACCAGATTGCAGAAAGACTTCTTCTTAGATCGTGTAAAAAGCACCAAAACGGGATCATAGAAGGCGAAAACATTGACATAGATTATTTGAAAACCACATCAAAAGGGGATCCTAGCAAGTGAGACCATAATATGGATCCTTTAAAAACCATCATACTGGGCTCATAGAAAGTGACAACATCACCATAGATCATTTAGGAATCAACATAACACGGTCATAGAATGCTATAACATCGCAGTAGATTGCTTAAAAAACAACCATCAAAACAGGATCGTAGGAAGCCAAAACACAATCAAAAGTCATTTACAAACCACTAAAAAGTAAAAACATCGACGTAGATCTTTCAAAAATCATAATTGCAACAATCGTTTCCAAATCGTTTCAAATCGCTTTACATTTCTTTCATAAAACAATCTGTAAACAATTTAAAACAATTATCAATTCGTATAAAAAGTGAAACAATGGTGAAAACGATCCCTTACTTCTATTGTTCTTTGCTCATATAATAATTATTTTTAATTAATCATCCTTTTAATTCTGCTACTATACTATATATACTACTATACTATTTTGTGTTTTTGGTAGATTTGAATAAGTGATTTTGTGTTTAAGCTTTTGTATGAGTGAAATTGAATTATGATTTCCTCGACGAAAGTTTAGTTATCTAGGCTACTAACGGTAATGTTTGCGTGAAGAATTTTACTAAAAATGGACAAGTACGTATACCACAATGTGCACAAACAAATTTCATCGCATATGAAACAATGGTAAAACAATCTGCTGATTCTTCCATCAATATAACAGATGTGGCTTCCTATTCACTTATTTGATGTGGTTTTTGCTCTATCAAAAATATAGTGTACAGAGAGTATACAAACATTATGTTTGTATGTGTTTATGTACAGTGATTTGTCAACCCCTTGATGTTTTATAAGGAACAAAGATTAATTTTTGTTAAATGAATTTTATTATTATATCACTGTTTATGCATCACAAAGTGATATACATATTTTAAATTTATTTGTTAATAGTGAAAATAATTTTTCTAGGATGAAGATATTTCTCTTAATTTTTATACTATGTGGTATGGAAGCAAGAAATCACACTTCCTCCCATCCTACTCCCAGTATCATGTCATCACATACTAACCACAGCCAAAATTTTACAAAGGTATAGCATTTTTTATACTAACAAAACATCTTTTACAATATTTTGTATATGCAAGAACCCCTTTAGAGTTTTTGTGCAGGTTTATGTGTTTTCTTAACAAGCGATAACTCTTATTACATGCATGCTAAATCAGGGAATCTAATTAGTCAGGCTAGTTTATCTTAAAAACTTTACATAACTATCATCTTCTTGGAAAAAAGTTGAAATACGACTACTGTAGATATAAGCTTATTAAAAAAACAAAAACAATTTTCTTTGCAACAATTTATATATTTTAGTGCATGGTGAGCACAAATTTTAAAAGCAGCTTTTAATCCCAAAGATAATTCTAAATTTTAGAAAAACAATTTCATATATACACATTATATTAATCTTATCTTCTTATTTCTTGTATAGACAACACTATCAGCAGTATGCAATAACCAAATTGATGGACAGAAGGTGAGTGTTTGATGAAAAAGATTTCCATTTTGAACTGGAAGCATTTTTCAAATCTTTATGACTGATTAAAAAATGTTTATACATCTACAAAATTAAAAAATGTCAAGTATCTAAATCTTGAATTCGTCTTCTCTATTCTCATTCATTTTAAAAGTCTTTTGGAACATATTAAAAATACACGCTGATTTGTAACATTTTCACCATCACTCTTCCAATTTACAATAGAAGTTGAAATATTTGGCCTACAAATTTTTGTCTAAAGTCAAAAAAAATATCTTTGAGATACCGTTAACTGTTTTGATTTTAGGAGATTTTTAAACTAGGGGAAATTATATAATCAACATCTCCCATTTTACATAAAATTCTGAACATATGATATACTTAGGAAATTTTACCAATCAAAGGAAACCCTAAAAATGTGCATTTTTAATTTTTGGAAATTTGTTTAGCCAGGACATTCTTATTCCACACCCCCTACTACCATTATTATTCCACACCCCCTTCTACCATTATTATTCCACACCCCCTTCTACCATTATTATTCCACACCCCCTTCTACCATTATTATTCCACACCCCCGTCTACCATTATTATTGGAAGTTTTCCCTCCCCAGGATGATTTTAGTTTTTTGAAAATTGTTAACTTACTATAATTTTTGTTTTTCTGATATAAAAATTGATGTACTGAATGCTTATCATCTTGTGTTATAACACTTACTTGCTATTGCTTTATGAACATATGTTATATTTAAGCCATTCAAGATGTTGTTTTCACTAATTTTAAAGATTTCAAATGTTTTAAGTACACTAGATAGATAGATAGATAGATGTGCATATTTTACATGGCTAGCCTGTCTATTATTTCCAGGAGGGGCCATGGCTTAGATGGAGAGTCCTAGAGTATTTAATGCTCATTTTGAGCTACGCAGACCCAATTAGTAGGGCCCACGCTCTACTAGACAACTCCCGGCAACATCCAACGGCCCACACAGTGTGCCCTCTCCCCAATTTCCCTCACATGGCTTGGGTTAACCCGGGGCTATGGTAACATTCACTCGCCCATGTTGAATCGCCGTCAAGAGGAATCGAACCCCGGTCTCCCGCACAGAGTACGAAAGCTATAACCACTAATCTACGGCGCCACTACTATTAAAAAAAACAAAAAAAAATCACCCCTATCCCCCCACTACTATTTTGCCACAGGAATACTATTACTATCCTAACACTATCCTGCTATTGGAGACCTGAGAGTATATATTTTTTTTATTTTCTTTATTTACATTAAACATAACAAATGGCAGCTCGTGTAATTAAGATTATTAATATTGAAAATTTCGATTCATTAGTTTTGACATATCGCCACAACATTTCATGTACATGTTTAGGATGTTTTAGGAAATGATGTTTCAAATTGATTTTATGTCAAGTTAAGTTTAGTTCTATTCAGTATAAGGTTAATAGCTTGTTGTTTTTATAATTTTAGGTGTTGGTGAAAAACATCACATGTCATTCGCCAGCGGATGTATGTCTTGATTAACGCATTAAATTAATTAGTAGATTAGTTTGACTATTGCAAAGTCTGAAAAGTTCAAGAGATTTTTCTTGTTACAGCAAATTTTTAAATAGCGTCTTTTTGGGATTGCTAAATAAACACCTATGATTATTACTAGGTCTCACCGATGCACCTCCTCCCCCACCCCCTCCATGGCCATTTTTTACTCTATAGGGAGGCCATCAACTAATGCATCCAGTGACCACTATTTTTGTCCGCAAAACAAGAAAATAACTGTGTAGGATGACTAGACTATATACTTTCTTTACAAAAATGGCAAAACAAACTACCCTTTCTTTTTTACCGGAAACAGCGACCGAAGTTAGCCGTCTTACAGTTGTGATTTATCGGACGACCACTTGCTAAGACCACCACTTTTTTCAGACCCCACAGTAACCTTCTTTCACAAGTTTAACTGTAATTTCAAATTTAGCTTTACGTTTAAATTGCCTGTTTTTTTATTTAGGCCATGCATTGTTTCCATGATCCAATATTTTGTGAAAATTATTTTCCACGGTAAGTTTCTTGATGTTTGCATCTTTTGTTTTCTTTTTCATAGAAAGTGGATTCCTGCAATATTGTTATGCTATACTACGCTTTCATCTACTTAATTTAACCTTTTATAATTTGTTATGAATATAGAAGACGAGAACTGGCTGATGACGATCGACCAGCATACGGAGAATACAGTTCATTACATCATAAAAACTGGATACGAATCATACAGGTGTGCTATTTCAAAACCTTTTATATTTTTATATTTTCTGTTTAATAATGCTGTCGGTTAAAAAGTGTTTTGAATTTTGGATAAAATGTCTCAACTATCGGATGAACGTATGCAGGTTTTTTATGTAAGATTAGTTGAAATTATTTACTCAGGATAGTCTCTTCAGTTCCTATTAGTACTGCTATCATCGAGGGTCCTGCGAAGGGGGTCCTAGTGTATTTAAAGCTCCTATTTGAGCTACGAAAGTTTTGCAAGCACAGAAATCGCTTAACTAGACAACCATCTAAGATATCATTCCTATTCTCATGCTGAACACTGAGCAGAAAGGATAGATTCACACTTTTATAGTCCCTGGCATAACTCGGCCGTGGTTTGAACCCAAGACCTCCCGCACTGGAAGCAAACGCTCTACCACATGGCTACCAGTCGGTTTGGGTCAAAACTAACTTGCCAGGCTAAAAATTTGAAAAGTTAAAGCAACTAAGATTTCAACAAGGATAATTTATAACAAGCAGCATATTAAACAGCTCTTTAAAAAAATCAAAAAGTATTTTAAAGAAATGGTTTGTAGATAACTAACATTTAAATGCAAAGATAGAAATGATAGAGCAAAAATCTTGTAAAATTTGAATATCACTGTTAGCAACTTCTCAGCAACTATGAGACGTAAATGAACATTTTTCCTTAGCAAGTGATACTGAAATGAAAAATGGAGTTGTTTATAAAAAGAATGTATCAAGTATCAACTGAAAAATATTTTGTTACCCCTTGAAAGAAATGTTTAAACTTTGAATCCATTAAGAAATCATTTTGATTTAGCATTTCATGTTTAAGTAAAAAGTGAAGACATTAATTTTCGTAAATTTATAAATCTCAAAATACTTTTTTTCACTTACATAAATGTTTAAGGGAACAAAAACAAAAAACAAAAATAAGATTTAAATTTGTTTTTATTTATTTTTAATTATACACATTAATTTGAATCTGAAATGAAGTGAAGTTGACGGACCGATCTAAAGTCACGTTAGAATCAGGATTTGATTTGAATCGATTTCAAGTTAAAATTGCAAGCAGTTATAAAAAAGGCTGCGCGAATATCTACTTTGGATGGGCGCGTGAAAATTGCAGCACGAAAAATACTTTAAAGGTAGATATTTACGCGAAGATTTGTTTCACGACGCAAAATAAAAATTTCCATAGAAACTTTCGCGAATTGGCCTATTTTGGATTTTTTGCGAAAACTAACTTTCACAAATTCATGCGTAAAACGAAAAAAATGTATTATTTCAGAAAAAATAAATTAATTATCATTTCACACTTTTTTAAGAAAATATGTACAAATTCAAATGAAGTAAAAAAAGCCAGCTAATCAAACTTTTTCGTGGAACTAAACTTTCGCAATTTTACCCAAAAATCGCGAAAGTTTGTTTCGTGAAAGATTCTACCTTCAAAGTAGTGTGCAAAAAGTGAAGTGTTGAGGTTTATAGTTGAAGATTATTGTTTTCATTGCGAGTCCACACACCTTTCTTATACTTCACATCAATGATGTACTGTACTGACTTGATTTTATTGTATTTGTAACATGTATTTCTTAATTTTTTGTATATTTTATCCGTTTTTTATGTTTAGCATGGTGGAATCGCGTTTTTATACCATCCATGTCTAAAAAAAGTCGAAATAAACAAATTGAGAAAACTGGCTGCTAGCTGTCTACATCGTTATGTGTTAGCTCCGTATGAAAAATTATCGGAAAAACAAGTAGGTTCGGTCTTTGCGTAAGATGATATATGTTGCTAGGTAACACTTAGTTTATTAATATTCTGGCCAAGCGAGTGTCATCTTCCGATATTTTGCCATTCAAATTTTTACTGGTTGTGATTTATAACTTCTAAACTTTGTAATAGTTAAACAATTTTTCAACATTATAGTACGTCTGGAAATTCGAATATATCAGCCCTCGGCTGCCGGTTTAAAAACGGTGTGCTTCAGTGTTCGATTCCGTACATTTGTTATTCTAAAGCATTTGAACTGTCTGCACGGAACAAAGAATCCTACAAGTTTTAACCCGTAAATGCATTTTTCGAGCATTTTCAGAATTCCGGCGTACTGTAGCCTTTAGTAGTCAATACATATCGTAAGTTGGCCGGTTTTGTTTGAAGTTGGCCGGTTTTGTTTGCTCCAGGGTTTTGTTTGCTCCAGGGTTGAGCATTCTAAATCTAATCAACACCTCAGGAGAATAATAAAGTTTATTTACTTTCTAGCCTTTTGGTATCATAAGTTGGGGATGCTTCTATATCTCATCACTCGCCAACGTGACTGATATGAAAACGTTCATTCGTGAGAAAGCAGACAACGGACCAGCTTCTCATGTGAAAACAAACGGGAAATTTCAGACGAATTTAATCGAACCATCAGCAGTTGTGACTAATGAGAGAGACCAAATTCTTTGTCCTACAAAGAAAGAGGTGAGAAAACATGCAGGATGGCGGGATGAAAATAAATTTGCACCAGAAAGTTGCGGGATTCCTTATTAGGTCATGGTTGTTTTTATAGTTTCTCATCCACAAAATGTGTTTATGTATCTACAAGCAAGCTTTATAGTTTAAGAAGTTGAATATCTCTCTTAGCGTTTAGCATTTTTTAAGGACCTGGCCTTTTTAAAATGAAATTAAGGCAAAGTTTACACAAAAAGAAGAAATTTAAAAGATGTTTTCATAAAATTCACATGAGATTTTGTTGCTCAAAAGTTATCAATGTCTAAGTCAGGCGATGGAGGTTGGGACGAACGTTAAATTTCACATTGTATGTTTTTGTGTTACTGTATTCTAATTTATTTCAGAGACAATTATTCACCGTTCCACCAGTAACGAAGAAAAAAAAAGATCCAGAATCTATAATCCAAAAACGTTTGGAAACTGCACTTCACAAGCGAGACAAACCGGACATAAACATATCCGCCAATATCACGCTAACGAAAGTGCAGGCTGGGAACGCAGTGTGGGCTGCTGGGAGTTTAATATTTTTGTGTGGTATTCTCATAGGTGTTCTCTTGTATACAAAGATGTGGTCACACGAAGAAAAACAGCATAAATATAATCGACTACAGGATTACTCTGATGGATTCGAATACGGGTCTGGCCACAGCCAGTTTAGTTTACTTAAAAGTAGTCAAAAATTTATGAGCGTTTTTAAACGAGAAGATAAACATGAACCTAAATTAGACTCGATGAGTCGGATGAACTTGATGATTCCTATTGATGAAGAGGATGAGGAGGACGAGACAATATTTCAAAGATAAGAAATGTGAATTTATTTATTTATATAGGATAAAAAGGGAAAACAGTTTTTGTATATAGTTAAAGAAAATAATGCATTTAGAGAAATTTATACAAAAATACTTTGACGATAGTAGGTGAAACCATGGTATAAAGGTACTTTTGTCTTTTATACGTCCATGGTCAAAAGGTCTGTGTAGTGTACTTTTCTAACATTTTGAACTGGCAATAATCGTGTGTATATTTTAAAAACAACTTACTTTGTAACAAGAAATATAGAAGGCAACAAAATATCAAATCATGTTGCGTCGACCATATTCTACTTTATGTTGGAATGTCAAAAAATTGTGTGTTACTGCAATAACAGTACAATAAACAATTTGTGGAACTGCTAACCATGTAGCATTCTGTTAAATTCAAAAACTTGTTTCGACTTCTCAAAAACAAATTTTTCATTCTCTTAAACGAAACATTTGGACCAATTAAGAAGTTAGTTTAAAAATCTTCTAATAAAACGAACAGTAACTTTTTGTGTATATTTTTGGTATGGTGTAAGTTTTTGTATATATTTTTGGTATGGTGTAACTTTTTGTGTATATTTTTGGTATGGTGTAAGTTTTTGTATATATGGAACATAGAAATATTTAAGATTTGATTGTTAAATATGTTATTATAATTTTTGTGTTGCAACTCCGACTCAGGAAGTGTCAAGTTGTTTTGTGGAAAACCAACTTGCACTCCACCAAGAAGACTGCAATTGTCTCCCTCATTTATTAATCAAACATGTTGAACGTATGACCCGCACTGGCCAACATATCATAGTAAGCTTGAAATGTGTGCGTAACTCTAATTTCCAAGTAAGAAAAGTGAATAAGCTTGCACCTAATTAGGGAGACTTTAATTGTGTTCTACCTGCTTCCTCATTTATAAATCAACCATGTTGAACGCGACCGTAATACAAAGTTAGAATTAGTTCTTGACTTTAATTTCCGAACTTCCATTTCCAGGAGTAGTGCATAGATTTGACTAATAAAAAATTCAGTGTAGATAGCTGATTCTCTTTTTAGAGTACTTATGTATCGCCGATGATATTTCCGAAAAGCTTTTGTTCAAAACCTCAAATGTAACTCCGCACTGAACAATTGCTGCTCTTTAGACTAGAGTATAGAACTGATGGTGCATTACTCCTAAAGACAATTTGTTTTATAATTTTAAACATGTTTCTATTTATTTGCTCAACATTTTAACTTATGGCGAATACTAACGCAATTTTTAAAAAACTCCATGAATTCATTTGTCCAACAGTATCCTAACACTCCAGTACATAAATAATTTGTTATAAAAAGAAATCGAATTTGTAACCACGAATAGAGCCTGCGAAATTGTGGAATCGCAAAACTAGAAATTTTCGTACACGGTATGTTTTTAGCTGCACAATATCAATAAAACCCTCAAAAAGATGCGTTTTTTCATAAGCAAATTCATTTTTTATTTAGTTGCCAAGCTTAATTTTAAAATTTTACAAGATTTCAATCTCCACTTTGCTTAATGTTTTTACTTATTAGAAAGACTTTATTTATTTGAAGTTTTGTAGGTTGCTCGTTAGATTAATGAGATGGAGGCCTCAGTTAAGTATGCTGTGTCTTCGATTAAGAAAAAAATATATATCCGTAAAGGCCGATATACACAGAAGAATATTCACAAAGAATATTCACTTTTTAAATATTCTTTTAATATTCTTCTAATATTTTTTTGGTAAATACACGTAAAAATATTAAAAGAATATTTTAACACCTGCCTACTAATTTCATATTCTTTCGTTATTTCTCAAACATATACACGGAAGATTATTACAGTCAGAGTGCAACTATGGATAACTTCGAGGAAGAAGCTGCTCTTCTCATTACTATCATTGCTACTTGTAATAGCGTTATTAAAAATAGTAAAAGAAAAAAGCCTCGTAAAAGCGCACAGTTTGGGTTAAGGAATGGTTTAATTGCTGAACTAAGACTCAGAGATTTTAAAAGTTTTAGACGTTATTTAAGAATGAATACTGCAGCTTTTGAGGTAAGCATATTTCAGACGCATAGTACTTTCTTTCTGCAACCTCGAATCTATGTTCCATTATGGGTATGCCTGTCGTTGGGCAACCTCGAACCCAGGGTTGTATGGCTCTTGGAGGACCCTGGGAACGAGGTTACATCGTGGGTTTCAAGGGTGTACATCCCTGCAGGGAGGTAAAATGAGATAAAATTGCTATGCTATAACTCTATCGATGCTATAACTAACAGACATTTTCACCCTCTTCTAGAAACTTGTGGAATTGGTGGGCCGAAGTTGGTCAAGCAAACAACAATGATGAGAACGTCAATTTCCCCTGCAGAAAAATTAACTATTACTCTTCGTTTCTTGGCCACTGGCGAGTAGCATGAAAGGCTAATGGATCCGAAATTGATACATAATGTATCAATTTCGGATCCATAAAACAACTATTTCACAGTTCATATTTATTCCACGTAAATAATTTTGAAAATAATTTGGATTACCATTGCTCGTCATTTTTTTTTAAAAAAGCTGTGTTTACTACGACTTTACTCAACAATAATTGAAGTTTCTTTCACAGCTTTTCATTTCATGTGAGTAATAGCGCAGTTTCGAAAGAAAAAGTGTCAATGACGTCATATTTCAATAGAAGTATGCTAATGCTGTACACAACTCATTGTTTGAATATTCTTTTTTCGCTGAATATAATCAAACTGATTTGATTATATTCAGCTTGTTTTTTATTCAAAGAATAACGAAAAAATATTCAAGAATTATTATTCTATTCTTCTAATTATTCTTCTGTGTATATCGGCCTTAACAGATTATATAACAAATTAAGAACCTTATTCCACAAAATTAACGAGACACAAAATTAACGAGACACAAAATTAACGAGACACAAAATTAACGAGACACAAAATTAACGAGACACAAAATTAACGGGACACAAAATTAACGAGACACAAAATTAACGAGACACAAAATTAACGGGACACAAAATTAACGAGACACAAAATTAACGAGACACAAAATTAACGAGTCACAAAATTAACGAGACACAAAATTAACGCGAATTTGTAAAAATTCGCGTTAAATAAATGTCGCTTTAAAAGTGTAACGTAAATATCCAGGGCATTAAAAAATTTACTAGTTAATTTAAAACCTTCGTGTTAATTTCACGGTCGTTAATTTTGTGTCGTTTAATTTCCTGGAATAAGGTTAATTATGTACATTTTAAAGTAAAAAATCTAAATTGATTGAAACGCGATGTACAGATTTCAGATGTGCAAATATACAAGTTGTGAACATGAAGCGTCGCAAATGCGACAAACTTTCCTTTTGTGGAAACAAAATTACAAAAAGTACAAAAGTAGCATTTAAACAATAATTAGGGGCTGTCCTCAAACAGTTTAATTAAAATAGATCTCACAATGTTTCTTAACTTGAGGCTGGGACCGAATATAGATTTAAAGTACACTTGTACTGTTAACTCGCAAAATATTTAGAAAATTGAAAAAGTAAATTAAAAGATTGACAATCCTTATCAATCTTTTAATTTACTTTTTTAATTTACCTTGCTAAAAAGAATTTTAAGGGTATAAAACATGGGTTTGACTCTTTTAAAGTTAAGAAACATGCAAACCCAAAAAGTATGTTTCCTATAAAAAAAAGTGTATTTAAAAATATAAAAACTTTCACAAATATTTGACCGCTTATGACTGGTTGGCGGGTTCGCCTTGTGCTCGCCAAAGTCTCTTGAAATATTATTACTAAAAAATAATATAAAAAGTATTATTAAAGAAATTATTTAAAATAATTAAAAATTTACATCTATAAATGGAAAAAATTACATTTCTTTTTACAATTAGACGTCGCAGTTACGTCAGGTTTAGTAACTTTGGACTGAAAGAACAGCGCATGCGGTGAAGAGACGAAACTATTAAAAATGTAGCAATTTTTTATAAATCTTGTGTATAAATTTCGCAAAAAATTGAACAACAGGTTCTGCAAATCACGAAAATAAAGGTAGTAAAATGCTGAACCTTTTAATATTCCTATGCTTGACACTCACAACACAACAACAAACACATTTAGAGAAGACAAACATATCTATTATGCGTTCCACTCGTGTCATGCGTTCCACTCGTGTCATGTGTTCCACTCGTGTCATGTGTTTTACTCGTGTCATGTGTTTTACTCGTGGGTGAGTAAATATTACTTCTTGGATCAATGGGAAGTTCACTTGAAATGCTCGATCGGTTCTGGAAGTTCGGACTTCCGATCGACAAATTCATAATCTTTTCGAATAGTATCGTACGCTTTTTTATTGACGCGCCTCATCTTACCGTCGATAACTTCAAAGCCCATCATGGAATTCCAAACGCAAACTTTTCCCTCCTTCGACGACGAGCCGGTAATCACGTGACCTTCCCGCGTTTCACACATACTCTTCACCAAATCAGTATGCGCGTGTAATTCGCGTTCAATTTTCCTGGTGTCTGGAGTAAGTAAGACAACTTTACCGTCTTTGTTACCTATCCATATACTTCCTTGTGCGACTACCATACTACAAATTTGAATGCTGTTCTCCAGCTGCACTGTTTCATGTGTAAGCTTCTTGGTATTCCAAACGTACAGCCCTCCTTTAGATTTCGAGCCAACCCAGATTTCAGTGGGACTTACTTTTATTGCATATTCTAGCAGGACAGGCATTTGGTAATCGTCGTATACAATAAGCTTTTGTAGTACGGGACATTCCCTTGACGAAATATCAACGATTAAAATTTTATCGCTTGTAACGCACCACAAGCTCGTGTCGTTCACCAGTATGATTTGTGACAGCGTGCGGACTTTTTTTAACATTAACGAGTTGGTCGCTTCGCGTGTTTCCGGGTCCCAACAAACAATCTGACCATTGTAGCTCGAACTCCATGCAACAGTCTTCTTCTGAGAGATTGGATCTAGCAAGAAGAGAATAAATGACTTGCCGATGTTTACAAAAACTTTGCGGATTTTTGTACAAGCGCACATATTGTTTTTTAAACTGATTTATTAGATTTCTGTCGTCCGTTGTTTCTATTTTCTATCTACATAAATGAGTGCGCATGTCTGTTGTTCTCAGCGCAGAATCAAAACATTCACTAGTAGTAAAAATCCACGGGTCACTCCTCCTTTAAATTCTACGGTAAATTCGCCCCTCGCAAGAAATTCGATAAAAATATATCGCATTTGCTATTTCGTGTACTCGTAGCACGTTTTTCTTCCGCACACGCACACACAGACAGCACAGGTATTAATATAGAAACTAGTTGTGAGCTCGCGGAAAAATCCACGGAATTCGCACCCGAAACAAAGTAGATAAAGTATATCACATTTGCTAATCCGTTTATCCATGGCACCACCTTTTCCCGTTCACAGACAGATTATTATTAACATGGAGAAGAAGAAGACTAGTCTGTACCCTGCGGATAAATCCACGGAAATAAAAAACTTGAGGGTTCAAATTATAGAGTAGAACAAACCTGTTTTAACTTGTGTAATAATATCCGATACAAAATCCGTATGATTTTGCAACTGCTGTTCGGATTTTCGGGTTTCGGTATTGATGACGTATATAACAGAATCAAAAGAGCCAGCCCAGATTTGATTACTACCCACGAGATTCAGACAACTAATTCGGTTTTTCGCATACCTAAAAATAAACAATAAATCCGTGTACAGTGTACATGAATACACATGTTGAAATAAACCCTTGTTTTGTATGCTTGGTAATGAAATAAAAGATTGGAGTATTTAAAGAATAAAAATAATTTTTTTAAATATAATTATTTTATTTATTTCGCAACGGTTTTGTTAGTGACATTGTGACTGACCTTAATTCCGATACACAGTTCCACTTATCCGTCTCATAAACCATAATGGCTCCCGATCCCATTCCGCACCACAACGACGCAGATTCGTTCAACGCAGTATTACCCGGTACATAGGCGATACTCATGACGGTCGTGCGTTTTGCCTCACGCACGCATGGGTCCAGGCGCATCTCCAACGCTTCTTTTGTTTCTTCTGATAAACCTTCGCATTCAGCAGCTTTTCGTTTCAAAAAGAAACAACCACCTGAGATGAAAATATGTAGATTAGAAAAAAATATTTTCGCTTTCCTGTTGCTTTAAATGCCAGCTTCGATATTAAAAATGTCAACTTTGCTATCAAAAATGTCAACTTTGCTGTCAAAAATGTCAACTTTGCTATCAAAAATGTCAACTTTGCTATCAAAAATGTCAACTTTGCTATCAAAAATGTCAACTTTGTTACCAAAAATATCAACTTTTTTATTAAAAATGTCAACTTTGTTATCAAAAATGTCAACTTTGCTATCAAAAATGTCAACTTTTTTATTAAAAATGTCAACTTTGCTATCAAAAATGTCAACTTTGCTATCAAAAATGTCAACTTTTTTATTAAAAATATCAACTTTGCCATAAAAAATGTCAACTTTGATATCAAAAATGTCAACTTTTTTATTAAAAATATCAACTTTCCATAAAAAATGTTAACTTTGCTATTAAAAAGATCAAATTTGCTGTTCAAACCTACCTTCTACCGTCTTCGGCGGTACATTCATTTCCAGTAAGGCACGCGCAACAAGAACATTATTCACAGCTAGATCTACCATTTTAGGATCTCTCATTGCTATGGATGATTTATGAGCGGCAGTCATTTCGTTTAAAAACAACAACCACACATCTCTTTCTTCTTTTAGGCAAGCATAACAAGGAGGTATATTCCGGTCTGTAAAATATAAAAAGGGAAAGAAGAATTTTAGACAATTTAGCAGATTAAATTTCCATTCAAGATTGCAGTTGCACAATTTTTGTACTAAGAATTGGTATAAAAGATGGTGTAACAAATAAAACAGATAAAGGTAAAAATTTAATACAAGTTCGTTGGAGAAAGAGTTCATTTAGGTTCATTTTCGGGATTATCTAAAAGACATATCAACAGAATACGAAATAAAAGTCTGATCAGTCGGAGATTGAGAAAATTTGATGAGAGATTCTTACCACTGTTAATGATTCTTAATGCTTGCACACCAGTCCAAAAAACGGAGGAGTGCTGGTATTTTATGATCTCCTTGATGTCGCATAATGGTGTTATCAATAAATATTCTCTCGCGCCATCGCGAACAAAGAACAATTTATTTGATGTCAACACGAGACGTCCCATACCAAAAATACTACTAATCAAAGATGAAACGTGCAAGATTCGATCGCTCGTTTTAATACGCACACCCGATACTTCTCGATTTTCCGAGTGTTTATCGATATCAGAATATACTTTGTAGAGCAGGGTGAATTGATGTGGATATATATATTCTCCATCTGTTGTGAGCGTATCAAACAACCAGTCGATTAAATCTGAACTGACCGCAATTTTAAGCGTTTTAACGCGTTTCGTAAATTCGTGTCGATTGATCGGACCTGTTGGTAACTTTCTCGATCCGTTTCGTTTTCGATCGATTTCTTCTTTGTTGGTGAACGTGCGGAACATCGCTGTTTGCTTATAAAAGGCCTCTCGTTGAAGCTGATCTAAATCTCTCGGCGATAGATTACTAACTACTTCAGCTGCGTACTCTTTTGGAAACAGCTCTGGCGCGGACGAGTAGAGCGAATGAAAATCTCGCAACCCATCGATCGGTTGGCCACAGGCAATATGCGCGAATCCACGCATATACAAGTAGGAGGCCTTTAAAGTTATCGATTTGCTATCGATTTTTTCCAAATGCTGTGTTAAACTGCTCAAGTATATACGAAAATAACTATCACTCGATATGCTTTCATCAAGAAACAATGGTATTGTAAAAAAATCAGTTTTTCGATTGAATAGCGGGGAAATATTTGCCGAATGCTTGATGTGTTGAATTATCGATGAGCTTCGACTGCGAGATGGCGATTTTCGTTGCGAAGCGATTCGTTCACCCAACATCGCGAACGCATCTCTACGTTCATGATTTTCCATTCGCTCCTCGACGAATCGCTCAAACGAATCAGACGAAATGACTTCGATAAAAAACGAGCGTTCATCATCGTGTCTCGACTGAAGATACGCATCTTTATCGAAAAATCGTTCTCCGAAATTCATGTGATTAAAAATATCGCCAAACAAACTCACAAGCATATCTAAGAAGGTATCTTTAATTTCCGCCTTTAAATCTTCCACCAGATCCTGCCTTTGCATCATAAGAGTTTCGTATGAAAACACAGAAGGCATCGATATAAGCTTTAAATCAAAGTGTGGCGATGCTTTTTTTAGACGCACTAAAAGAGACTGGGCCACAATATCAGGCATGGGCGGAACGTTATTATTCTCACCGTAGTCGATCTCTCCTTTGTCAATATTGACAAGCACTATACTGGGCGTCTCTGGCTGCTTACGAACTAGTTTCACCTGACATTTTAAAGAGCTGTGAACGCCCATAATGAACGGACCAGGAGCTTCGATTAAGTCTCCTAGACTGTTCGGTAAAACAGGCACGTATGTCAAACGCCATTTTATAGGATCTATATATGTCAAAAATGTCTCGATTACTAGCGTTAGTAAAGAATAAGACGAAGACATAAACACCATGCGTTGCTGGGTAAGCAAGCACGTAATCACTTTTACTATTGTTTCTGCGTTAAATATCAACAGTGGAATATGTAGGTCTATATCAACAACACGTCGATCGGCTTCGTCTGCCGGATAAACGGTATGACAGCATCCAAACAAAGAAAATTTAATAGCAAGTGGTCCAGCTGGAGGTACTGGAATCGATGTGACAATGTTGGATAATTTCATAAACGATCTCCAAAAGTTTGACGAGTCAACGGTAATTTGCGGTAAAAACGAGGACAAGCAGTCCTTCATCACATTGATATATGGGTAAAAAGATACCAAACAGATGCACATAGGTACGTAAACAATGGACATTTTTCCCTGTGTACAAAATGCTGAGTCAGATACATTCGCATTCGAAAGTGAAAACTTTCCTTTTTCATCTACACTTTCAACGGTCATCAAAGGACGTGTGCATGTAATGCACACTGAATACGTTCTCTCTCCCTCCATGTTTGTCAGCACTAGGTATGAAACTTCTGGTGCTTGAGGTTTCTTAAAAACATAACCTCCTGATGGGAAGCAGAAAGTGGGCAAGCTCTGAATAACCTCTGTGGAGAAAGGTAAAACTCTTTTAGCATCTGGTTTATAAGAAACAGATCTGCGGTAACCTGCGGTGGATGTAGATAATCCCTCCTCGGGAGTGATAGCCTTTGGACAAATCACTTGTGTGTCTTCATAAAATGGTTCACCTATAAAAACGTGATATGCAAAAGTTGGAGGATCGATGCAACCTGAAAAAATCTTAATCGGTTTCGCTTACAACAGTGAAGAAGGATGCATATTCCGAGCGTGAATCTTTTTAATCTCCAAAAGAGGCGCTTATCTGGATGTGAAACACTTTTTAAATTTCAAGAAATTCGCACGACAAATAAAAAGACAAAGAAATAAAAATAAAGATAGAAATAAAATCTTATACAGGCTGAACGATGCAGAACGTATACAGGCTGAACGATGCAGAACGTATACAGGCTGAACGATGCAGAACGTATACAGGCTGAACGATGCAGAACGTATACAGGCTAAACGATGCAGAACGTATACAGGCTAAACGATGCAGAACGTATACAGGCTAAACGATGGAGAACGTATACAGGCTAAACGATGCAGAACTTATACAGGCTGAACGATGCAGAACGTATACAGGCTAAACGATGGAGAACGTATACAGGCTGAACGATGCAGAACGTATACAGGCTGAACGATGCAGAACGTATACAGGCTGACCGATGCAGAACGTATACAGGCTAAACGATCGAGAGCGTATATGCTGACCTCAACCTCAATAAATATTGAAATATAAAAAAAAAAAATATTACCTTCAATCTGCACGGTTGATTCTGGAAAATAAGCTACATTTTCTGTGAACACGGCAAGCACGTGTTGTTTATACGGCCCGTATTTTTCGTGATGTTCAGCATTCATAAGCGGGCCGCCTGACATGTGAATCAATTCAGTGTTTTGGTTCACACCAACCACTACGCAAGCATCAACTAGCGTATTTTTAAGTTTCGGCATGTTACAGTTTTTATAACTAGAATGCAATTAAAAACTTTAGGTTACAAAGAAACAACTTAGAAACTATTTTAAAACTTCAGACTGTCCACTCAATATCAACTCTTTTTTCTGACATTTTCTTAACATTTTCTTCACTTTTCCAGCTATTTTATCAGGGAGTGAACATCCTGAGCTTGACATAAAAGCTATCATATATTTAACAGGATATATTAAAACCTAAATAAAACTGGGTCACAAAAATCAACGAAATTGATCTATTTGCTACCAATCAACGTAATGGTGACGTCAGTGATGAGTAGCAGCGTCATCAAAGCTTAACCATCATGTCCGAAAGAAGGCGATCTCCCTCCGTAGCATAGCAACACTAATTTGTTTATCAACGAGGGAGAACTAACTAAATAAAGTCCTCTGCGGAAACAATAAAATTTTAAAAATAACTTTAAAAAATCTGTTTTAAAATATTAGATTGACTATGCGTTTTTGCATATACCAACAAATAAATAAAAACATAACCATTTGAAAGCTCAAAACATCAACTTTTGTATCGCACACTTCTCTGAAAGTTGTAAGCAATTCGAATATATACAATCATTACCAAAACGTAAAAACAAAAACAAAATATAATTAGATAAAACAAAAAAGACTCAAGCACGCCATGTTACGACGCAACAACAATATGTTCACTGTTTCCAGGAAATTTTATCAACAACTTGTGACCAGCAGTACTATAGTCACGAAAGCTAACAAAGTGTCGCGACAAAAATTACTTAAAAACCCTCCACATTTATGTAAACAGATACGAACTTAACATCTATCTAATTTTTTAAAAACAGCAGAAGTAAACTTTCTACAATTAAAATAACTTTCGCATTTGCACTTATGAATAACAAATCAATATTACAAGTGAAACCGGGTGTATGATCTTAAAAAACACTTTGTTCTAAAAGTTTTTAAGTTACAAATATAAATAAAAAAACTTTTGGGTGAGAGGAAATTCGAACATCAACTATATCTGTGATTTTTTAGAAAGTCAAATATATACTACAGATAATATATACATAAAAAAATACAGACACAAAAAAATTAACCACCCCCGGATAAGCACTTGACATTCAATTGAAACATCTGACAGTGACCATGCTACTTTCAGTTTTAAGAAAAACGTGACAACTTTAAACATTTCTGGGGAATGCAACAACACTTAGCGTGTGGTTTTGTTAAAACAAATTAGTTGGATAATTATTTCTCAGAAACTTTCTCCATAATAAATACAAAAATAAATACAAAAATATACACGATAAAAACACAAGTAACTTCTATTTAAACAAAATGTTTCCACATTAAAAACCAAGAGTTGGAAGAAAATATTTTGAAGCATCATACATCTTTGACACAGCTGCGGTACGTTTTCCTTCTTTCAAATGTAAGAAAAAAAACATGGAAACATTGTTTATGTGCGCGAATTTGAAACACACACAAACCAGCGGTACGTTTACAAAAAAACGTGTAAATGTTACAAAAATCAACATTTGTTTTGATTCCCTAACAAATTCTATAAATACATGATCGGCTTTTCCAGAACTTCTGAAAAAACATTAAAACACCACTCCCCAAACATCACGTGATATGACGCCACGACGAAAGTAGCTTTAAACCATAATAATACAGATAAAAACTGCTTTGCTCGAATATTGTGTGATTTATTGTTTTAAAGCGCACAATTTTCTTAGATAGTCAACCGGATATAATGTGTCACTTCCTCCAGGTCACGTAGACATCAATATAAACACAGTGACACCTGTTGAGGTCCTGATGACAGCAGCTTACCATCTTCAGTGAACGACAGTTGATGTATTTCATCAGTGTACGCTTCCAAAGTCTTCACAAGTTGGCCTGTCTCTACATCCCATATTTTCACGGTTTCATCATCCGACGCAGACGCTAAAAAGAAGCCGCTAAGAGAGAAAACACACGCTTGTACAAATCCAAGATGGCCACTTAAAACATGCAAACAAACACCTTTCTTGGTGTCCCAAATACATAAATTACAATCCCAAGAAGCTGACGCCAGCAAATTTTGACAGGAGAACGATACAGCTTTGATATTACTTGTGTGATACTTCAGCACCATGGCCTTTTGAGAACGTTTGTTACGCTTGACTGACGTTAGTTCCAATCTTGATACACATCGTTTAACATCATGGCAACCGGTCATTTCACTGGATTCAACATCGTGGGAGCTGGTCATTTCACTGGATTCAACATCGTGGGATTGACTGATTTCAGTGTATTCTTTTATATCGTACAAGAGAATCTTGTAATCCCACGACCCTGTAGCAAGTAGGTCACCATTATGTGAAAAACAACAACACTGCACAACACTCTTATGATCATCCAGAATTCGCAATGGACAACCACTTTTTAATTCCCACAATACAGCAGTGTAATCCCATGATCCAGTGCAAACAAACTGCGCACTTCTGGAAAAACACACGCTTTCAACACTCGACACGTGACCTTTCAAAGTTTGTAATAAGATCCCTGTCTTCACATCCCAAATAAAAACCAACCAATCAGCTCCTCCTGATGCTATTTTGTCATTGTTATAAGAAAAACAAATACATTTAATTGACTTAATATGTGCGACCATGGTATGAATAGCTTTATTTTCGATCATGTCCCAAAGTCGGAGAGTTGCATCGTCAGCTCCAGTTGCGAGTAACTTCCAATCCGAAGTAAAAGCACAACATGACACGTCGTCATGGTGACCAACAAAAGATTTGACAGTCACTGTGTCAAGATCACAAAGTTCGTCTTCACTCATTCAATGTAATTTATTTTCTCAATGTACACACAGTCGATATAAACTATGTATTATTTGGCTTATTCCTGGAATCTTTCTTCATTCTTTATAATCTTCTGTAGTTTTTAGCCATACAATATTCACGAATTCGATACAATATGCCACATATCCTAACTTTATTTAATCACAGTGAAACACTAAAAAAATAAAAATAAAATCACATATCAGTACCCTATCAAAAATATACTGGTTAAGTTGTACTAGGACGGGAATAAAAAAATCTGATTTTTCGAAACGCAAAATCTATCCCCTCGTGCAATATGTCTGTTAAAGTCTGTTATCTGCACCAAAATGAATCAATAAATTTGTTGAAACAAGATTAAAAAAACGTGTATAATATATTTACATTTTCTTACATACATGTATATCTTACATAAGAAACAAACAAACATGTATTACGCTACCTATATACATAATTTTTATTTCTTTCAATAAAACAATATAAAACCATTAATTCATAAATAATTACAATATAAAGTAACATAAAACATAGAAGATTTATTTTACGTATCCACGCCATATAGAATAAAAACGCATTTTTCATAACGAGGACATGGAAGGCCCAGCAGACGCGAAAAACTATTCTTGTAAAACTGTAACGTATTAGTCATAAATGGTCACACCTTCATAAATAAACTTGTAAAATTATATCGTCCTAAAAATTAGGAGAGTACGTGGAAACAGTAGGTGATTTTTACCTTTACTAGTTAGTCCACATATTTCGGATGGTACTATTCCACTACTATAAAAACAACGACACACACGGGACCTCACACATTCTATAAATTAGTTGGGAGGGATAAATAAGTTGGGAGGGATAAATAAGTTGGGAGGGATAAATAAGTGGTCCTTTTTGAGAATGAAATTCTAAAAAATGGATCCTCAAGTAGGTCTGCAAACGATCAGTGACTGCGTTCAAAAGAGACGATAGCACAATAAGCGAGTGAAAAGTAACAACACCTGGAGAGCACGAGGGTAATAACATTGATAAATCAAGGGTAAGCAAGGTGAGAACATTGATAAACATGGGTAAGCGAGATAAAGGGTATCGTTGTGAAATACTAATGATAGCAATAAAAGTTCTAAAATATTAAAAGCATTTTTTAAAATTCCATCATGAAACAGAAGTAAAAAAAAAAATTAAAACTATATACAGTTTCTGTGGCTACTCTTTAGAATACCATTTTCTCAGTGTTCGAATGGTACTTCGAGTTTCATCCGGTCAAAATATTGAAAATATCTACTTTGCTTTCATGTATGAATAAAGCTAGTCCGAAATTCGATCTTTGTGAAACTTTCTCCTCAACGTATACTAGTATAGCATCATCTAAGTTCCATCTGTTCAAATAACATCTCTCTACCACTGTATCTGACAATATCATCTAAGTTCCATCAGTTCAAATAACATCTCTCTACCACTGTATCTGACAATATCATCTAAGTTCCATCAGTTCAAATAACATCTCTCTACCACTGTATCTGACAATATCATCTAAGTTCCATCAGTTCAAATAACATCTCTCTACCACTGTATCTGACAATATCATCTAAGTTCCATCAGTTCAAATAACATCTCTCTACCACTGTATCTGACAATATCGTTTAAGTTCCATCAGTTCAAATAACATCTCTCTACCACTGTATCTGACAATATCGTTCACCTTTGATGATATTGATGATTTTGATAGTGCATCACAATATCACTTAGATTTTTGGCTAAATGCGTTTTGTTCACAGCTCGAGTATATTCACGACCTAACAAGAAAGAAATAAAAATAAAGTCTGGATAATATTATAAATTCAAGACAGCTACAGTAAAAAAATAAAACAAGAGAAATATCTAGCTACACGTTATTATCTACTTCATCCCGTTACGTAACCTCATTTTCTGGCGATCTTTTCAGATGCGTTGAAATATTATACATAACAAATCGTTTCATGATCATTATGTTTAAAAAGTTCATCCTCATAAAAAACAAAATTACTGACCGTTCCAATGTTCTGAAGCCAGTGCATCGTTTACTCTTCTTGAGTCGCCATTATGCTTCAAAGCTTCCAAAGTTAACATGCGTAAAAAATCTTCGAACGTTGGACTATCTAAGTGACGAGAAATTTTTAAATGATACAGTGGAATCCTATTCCATGTACGGTTTATTTAAAAAGAGCATCTACAAATTCAACAGCGGTGTTTGAATCGAAATATTGTTATAGAAGGTTCAAAATATACCAGCTAGTTCAAGGCAAAAATGATTTTTTGAATGTTTCATGTTTTTCGTCCCCTTAACTTTGTAACAATATTTCTATCCTTGATGTTCCACGCTTCGTCTTGGCCTATCGACATATCCCTTCCAACGTTTTCTACTTGTTCAAGTATTAGACTTTTCATAGCAACATTACATTATATATAACAGCACTTTTTATTTTTCATAGCAACATTACATTATATATAACAGCACTTTTTATTTTCACAGTTTATTTGTATATTTTCTTCTGATTAGAACCATGTCAAATCACCATTTTCTCTTCATCACTTTGAAAGTGTATTGTTTTCTATATATCTCTGACTATACAATTTTGATCAAGGAGGTTTAAAGAGAGAGTCTCTTTTTAAATCTCCTTGATTTAATATATAGTCAGAGAAAACTGTACGTACGAAATAATAAGACCAGCACGTGGGCACTAAGATAAGTAATATAACAGACTATGTGAATCAAGAATAAAATAATATGTATATGCGAAACTTAAATTTCGAAAAACGTGAAAATCGACTCAGTTCTGTAAAAAAAAGGGTAATTTGGTTCACATGTAAAACTGCTTTTCATGCCCACCTTTCATAAAAACAAACAGAAAATATATAAGTAAAACGAAATATCTGAACACACGCGTAGACCAGAGCGTAGCGAAGTAGGCGATGTTTACAACATGCAAGGGTGTATTTTTGTGTCTGCTGATTTTTTTTACAATAAAGTAAAATTGCTAGTTATATAGATTTATACTTGGTCTAACATGTTTAGAAGAAATTAAAGAGACAAAATGTTTCACCAATCAAACAAAAAAGTTTAAAAGTGAGACGAATAAAAATAAAATATTGGGGACAAAGAGATAGGGAAATGTATGTTCTAGCGCAGGCGCACGCGCACGCCCACAAACGGCCACGGTCAAACACAACAAATCCAGTACCCTGCGGTACCATCCAACATAGGTCCCATATTATACAGCAAATGAGTCAAAATAATTCTAGCGCACTATGTAGGGGGAATTCCCTGACGTCATCAAAAATCAACGCATGCGCAATAAGATGCGTTAGTTTTGAACATTATGAAATCCCCTGGCAAAGTAAAAACTCTATATAATAAATGGAGAAGCTTACAATGAACCAGCTGAGGGAGGTAGCAAAAGGTCGTGGAATCGCCGGAATCAATAGATTACGCAAAAATAAGCTGGCCGCCAAAATTGAGGATGATATTCAGGCTCAAGATAGGTGGATTAAAATGGTTTAAAAGGATACCCGGCAGCTCATGTATATACAGAATCGGTTCATAACACAGGAAATGTGTAATAAGGTCGTTGAAGAGAGGGCCCACATGCTCTGCTATGTGCCGGATAAGTTCAAGACGCAGGACATGTGCAACAAGGCTGTTGAGGAGGATCCCTGGACGCTTGATGATGTACCAGATCGGTTAAAGACACAAGACATGTGGAATAAGGACGTTGAAAAGGATCCCCGCATGTTAAGGCATGTACCGGATTATTTCAAGATGCAAGGCATGTGTAACAGGGTTGTTGAGGAGAATCCCTATACGCTAGAGTATGTGCCAGACCGGTTCAAGACGCAAGACATGTGTAACGAAGCCGTTGAGGAGGATCCCTACCTGTTCGAGGATGTGCCGGACTGGTTTGTCACCCGGGACATGTGCCTCGGAGTTTCTGAAGATGAGCCTGGATTACTCTCCGCCTACCATCAAAGGAAGGCGGGGAAGGCTAGAATTAGGGAGGATCTTCTTCCATTGGCCTGGCATCCCGACAGGGCCATTGATTGGTGTTTTTCAGAGGATGAAAAGGCAGACCTTGAAAAATTGTGGGGTTGAATGTAGGTGAAATTCATAAGTTATCTTACAACCCTTCGGGGTTGTAAGATGAAATCAACCACTAATAAAGATATGTGTCAGAGAAAATTTGATATTTTTGGAATCGTCGTCATCATGACCTTCGCGACCGGCATCGGTCTCTCCCTACCACTAATGGCCCTAACCCTGGTACAAGAAGCAGAGAAGAAGGAGAAGGAACGAAGAATTCAAGACTTATGGGATCAATACAATGCCCTGGAATCATAAGATAAATGGAACAATGTAGGACTGTGAACGTATGCTTGATGAATATGACAGATGTACCTGTGGGCGCAGGTTTGAAATAAATGCTAAACTGTTATGCTGGCAGTGCTACCAGGAATATATCACATATAACGGGGGTGGATGTGTATGTACGATGACATGCAATTCTCTGAAGTCGTTCGAATTACAATAAAACAAGATGCTACAATTTGAGAAAGAGCTCGTCAGCCCTAAGCTATTCTACTCATTTGCCGCTACTTTTACAGATATCAATGATATCAACGTGGACTGCCTGACAGTGTCAGATCCAGTACCAGCCAACGGGGGCAAGGATCAGCGGTACATCATAGGGTACCATACAATAGACCTCGTGGTAGCACTCAGGGTAAAAACACCTAAAATCTGGTCACCGAATGGAGTGACCCGGTACAATGCCAATGCCGTACCAGCGATGAGTCTTGATTTTGAAGAGTACCCCGACTGGGTTGCGAAGTATCGTCTAATATGGAGCAAAATCGAAGAGTTGATTTCTGAGCAATTGACGACGGAGCCCGTGAAAAAGGACCGTTACGTGAACGCCAAACTTAAATATTACAAAGACGCGATCACAACCAAATTCCACGGTATGCCGGTACCCTATGATGAGCCCTGCCAAGCCAGTGCAATCATGGCCATTTCATCGGTGTACGTGCAGGGTAAAAACCACTACCCACAGGTACATGTCGTGGAATGTCGGTACAAGGACTTCAAAAAAGAATGGCTGCTGAATGAGGATTAAAAACCCTATATTTTATAGGCCTTATGGTGCCTATAAAATATATTAATTAAGGCTTATACTCAGGTGGGGGTTCTAGGTATTGCTTACATACTGTACAGACCTCACGTTTTTTAAAATCTCCTCGCTTGCCTCCTGCCTACCTTTCGCAATCAGCTGGGCCCGCTCCTCTTCATTGAGGGCGTTCACGATGCGGTTGAAACGTTGCCGCATTTGTTCCTTTAGCATCATATACCTTTGTTTTTCCTTAATGATCAAACCGAATTCATATTTATCAACCACCCCATTTTCAACGGCGGTGGAAATAAGGTCAACAATAGAGTTAAGTTTTGACTCGGCAAGAAGTCTTATATTCTCATGTTTCTTGGACTTAACGCCCATTTTTTTCCCAGCAGTTCTCAGACCCGCCTGCCCTACCCCTACAGCCACGGTCAGGCCACCCATTGCCACGGCTAGCGGTACACCCATTCCGGATAACATTGTTCCTATGCCAATACTTGAGGTTATTACACTGATGCCCAGCAGACCATGGTCACAGTAGCGTACCCAGGTCCCATGCATCTTAAACTTTTTTGCGAGTTTATCTCTCTCCTTAATTTCACTTCGCAGATACTTCTCAATTTCACCAATCTCATCAAGTCTATACTTTTGGCTTTCCTCCTGCATGTCGGCGCTTTGTGCAGGTGCACTTGGTAAATTTGGGTACAGCTTCGTTATATCGGCCATTTATTTATTCTATCAATAGCTGCATGGTTATACTATTGAACGAAACGTTTTTGTCGTGGTGGAATTCGTGTGTTAGCATAAACTCGAGACGATCCGTGGACCCCTTCAAGGGCATGTAAATTGGAGTATCAAAAGTCCAGGTCAGCATATCCCCCCAAGCGTTTAGCTCCTTGGTGGGAAGTAGGGCCAGAATTTTAGACTTTTTACCATCCAGCAGGGCATCACATTCATCCAGCTGAGGGCAAACGAGTCGTAGCCGAATGTAGATGTCGGTTTTATAGAATGCATCATGATCACCCTTCATATAATATTTTTTACTAGGATCGTAGGGTAGGCCCAAGAGCTCCTGCAGTTGTCGATGAATCACCACCGTGTACCCGTTTTAAAACAAAGATGAATATCTACTCATACAACCCCAGGGCAAAGTACAGATCAAACAGGTATAACCAACCTGGAGAATCAGGACCTGTATGTATCGACAGAATCACACATTTCTGTGGCATTCCCCGAGTTTACCAAATACCCCATCAAAATTACAACTACCTATCTGAATGACCCTGTGATCCAGGGATGGACAAGAGGACAAGCCCTGGACTATTGGAATATTCAGGTTAACTTTGCAACCCATTGCGCAACCACGGCCTTGGGTATATCTGCCAAACATCTAACAGGCTCCGTACCCCTTGTCAACTCGATCTTCGAGTTACATGTCTATTACCACATGCGTCGAATTCTAGCAAGAATGAAGGTACCCATGTCTTTCAATGATGGGTTTTCACAATACAAAAACCCCTACTTAACCAAGTCAGTATCGGCATCATTGACTAACGGAAGATGGTGGCCACAAGTTGAGGGTGATTGGGCCAAATTCATCATACCCACAAGTCAAGGTCTGACATCGGAAGGTCTCACTAAGCTAAGCGAAAGTATCCGGGTTTACGTGATCTTGTTGCTCCGATCGCAGGCAGGGGCCAAGGCATCCTTAATTGGGTCCAGTGCAGACAACTACACAGCAAGGCAGATTTTGATGCAGAAATTCGAAGCCATGGTGCAGCGTCAGGAAAATGTGGGGCATGATATCACGGAATTCCAGAAGGTGTTGCAATATGCCCGGACTCCGGTGAATTTTGCTGTATGCCCAGCGTGTACATGTTGCCCTCGGACATGAATTTACGTATAGGTAAGATTGAGGGGTATAACAATAATATTTTGATCGCACCCGCCAATGTAAATGTGGGGGTCCAGGTTGATGTAAATAACAAACCTATTGCTAGGGGTGCGGCTGCCGCACCCCTCAGGCATACTATCAAAATACCTATACATACCACACCTCCAAAGCATACTACACCCCCCAAGCATATTACCAAAACGCCCATACATACCACACCCCTTAGGCATACCGAGCATACCATCAGACATGTGGCAGATATCAACCTACCTCCCGAGCAAACCCCACAAAACCAACATGAGGATACCAAGGCCGCATTAATCACGACGGGGGTAGGAATAATCATTGCCTATATATGGCTTAAAAAATAACTAATATTAGACCCCCTAACATAGAACACGGCAAACCCGGCAGCGGCGGTGATGGCCATATATAGATGCCTTGCAACATATTCCACGACCGTTGTCGCTACCCTTAAGAGGAAGGATACTACGGTACCGATGATGCCAGGCAATGCGGCACCTGCCTTACCTGCCAAATACTTCAGGAATTTACCCAATCGTTCCAACTGTTTCTCCACGAAGCCCTTTCCGGCACCACCCGCGGCACTTCCTCCTGCGGCGCCTGCCGCGGCACTTCCTCCCGTAACGGATAATACGATGGTGCTTATCAGTAGACCAATAGCCGAAACGATGCTAGCTATGGTCACACCCTGTTCCTTGAACAAAATATTAAGCTTTTCAAGCAGGGACGTGTCATCTGCGGCAATTTTCAACAGAGTGTCCCTGATATGTCTCAGCTGGCTGTAAATCTCACGGTGGAGTTACTTAACCTTTTCCTGTAGGGCATTCCTTCCATCCTTCATACTTTTTAAGTTTTTCTCAAGTTGTTCTATGGTTTTTTGATCGTTTTCGGTATCTCCCCGATTCTTGATCCGTTTCAGACTGTCTTCTGCATCCTTAATTTTATCATTATATGATATTATTTCATGTTCTAGACCCGTAATGTGACCCTGATAAGTTTGAAGTTTAGTGTCAAGTCCTTTCAACTCGCGTTGGGTGAATCCAGTGAATGAAGTTTCATCTGCAAAGGTTCCTACATCATGCACGACCTTCCTGATATTATCTATAGTCTTCATCTCAATGATCTCACCCGGGTCCTCTCTCCCACCCTAATTAATAAGGACATTAGCATCTATCGCGAGCTCCCGGGGCATTGACCTCTTATTAGGTGTTTCAGGAATATCAAAACCCATAGCTCTCATACGCCCCTTGCCTAAATTTGTCTCGAGCACCCCAATGGTTGGAAATTGACCATTTTTCTTTGTGATCCGTTTTTCCATATATGTTTCACCACCCACTTTAAACTCTTTGATAAACAGTTGTCCATCCCTTTCAAAAAACAAATCATAATGATCTGCATTAGATATATATCCCGTATCATTCATAATTTTCGTATATAGATCCGTGACCCTATCCTCCAGCAATTTTTGCCTCTGCCCTGAAAGGAGATCCCCCGGAGCACCATGTCGTCCCGACGTTGAGGCCGCCGGCGTTGATGGAAGCTGATGTGTTGATGGGAGTTTTGACGTACTATCATCATGCCCACCTCCTTTATCATCCCTCCCAATATCATCTTCATGCGTAAATATCGGATTATCACCCATTTTATTAAAATATTTCCGTATATATATAAGAGTGGTAATAGCCCTCAATTTTACATATAATTTTCACTACGCACAAGAGTAGTAAAAATTGTGTCCGGATGTAGGTACCTCCTGAAGGTCTACAAAAGCGTTACCTACCGGTTCCCCCGCAGCGGAACATCACTCATTCCGCGAGCTCTAGTAGACGTTCATGTGTGTAGTGTTCGCCAAGCCTGAAATGTCTAACACGCTCAGGGTTTACCTCGATACATCCACGTTCTCGAAGCCAGTTGTAATGGACAATAGAATTCGGGGTCTCCGCCAGTACCACAATCTCACCCTTGGGGTAGTCAACAAGCTTATTCCGAATCTTTTGCGCTACATAACCCTGCTGGCCACATATGGCCAGGGATCGTCGTTGTTCTTCTGGATAATTACCATACTATTATCTTTTCCGGGATCCTCGAGATGGGGCACGGCACGTTGCTGTAGCTCCTCAATTTCATCGCCCAGCACCATGAGCTGACTATCCCTGTCCTCAATTTCATCACCGAGGAAGGCCAGGGCATTATCCTTATCCTCGATGGCCTCCCGTAATTTTTCCACCCCCTTCCCGGCCAACCATTTTGTCAAAGCTACGGCCCTGGGCTTTCTTGACCTGACGGTAATTTCGAGGGCCCCCCCTAGCGTAACGAAGACGTCATGCGGATTTTTCCCTCTTCCAAGGGGGTCGGTGCCACCGCCCCCTCCCTCAACCCCACAATTTCCTGTCTTTTTTTAGTTTCTTCGGTCAAATATTGAAAATTAGACTTGATATTAGCAATATTAAGGAAACGTCCAAGATCTGCCCTTTTGAAGAGAGGTTGATCTTGTTTGTCGAACAAAGTCTCAATGGCTCCTGCGGGTATTGCGTTGAATAGCGAAAGCTGTGAAGACATTTTCTATTATAGCAACGTAGGCCAGAGGTTTTCACCGTGCTCACTCCAAAATATTCCAAGCTCTGGGGTGTTCCAATCTCACGTACAAGCAAGCGTGTTTGGATTTTTTCAGTTCAGCCTTGATATCATCCCAGTCCGAAATCATGTTCGTCTCTTCATCGATTAGTCTCATATCTGAGCGCTCATGTGGGTACCATAAAAACAGGGCTTTTTTCTGCCTCCTCAGATTCTTGGGTAATGCGGTATAACTCTGCGTCAATAGCCACAAACTATGTTTGTGATGCCTACCACTAATGGCAAGCTCAAGTAGGGGTTGTCGACGCTTATCGAGGCTTTCATCGGATATCATGTCATCCACGACAAACAACGTCTCCTCACCTGCCAGTAACAACGACAATTTCGCTATCCATTCAAAAAGCTCATTTCCGGGGTCTATCAGGAACACATACTTATCATTCCAGAGTGAGGCCCTTTCAAGGTATGTCTTATTCCATTTCAAGGTCGGGCATAGTAAGACAATATTGTTGAAGTGCCCCTTATACTCATTTTCCAGAAGGTCCATGACACGTTGCGTCTTGCCACAACTTGTGGGTCCCGTGAAAATTGCTGTATGCGGGTCCCGCACAATATTTAACATTTTATTCAACAGTTGCCCCACTTCCTATCATGAATCTTTGGGTATAGCGCGGCACAGTCGAGGCAGATCAGCACACCCTCATGTTTATTCTCTAAAAGACCCCGACAGGCAGGGCATAGCTTGGTATTTCGAGTAGAGTAATCTATGGGTAGTGGAGTATATGTTAATTTTCCCTGTAGGCATTGCAGTACCTTGCGATATTGTTTAATGAGTAGCTCTTTTTCAGCCTCCTCATCAGGTGGTGCCTCAATGAGTTCGATGTACCTGGGTAAGATGTTGTATGTCAACAGGGTGTACAAAAGTAGATAATTCTCATCCTGATTAAGCCCTTGAATCTCCCTGTCTATTCCGATGGGGTCTACCTTATATTCGATAACAGGGTCCTTACATTTTGTACCCCGCCTAGCCTTAGCTTTATCGAGGCAAATTATACAACTCTTAGTTTGACTATTCCCTCTAACCCTAAACCTGTCAAGGGTTAAAACGTGCTTGCATTTGTAACAACATTTTGCCTCCATTTTATTACCTTGACTGTTCGTCCAATACCCTGGTAACATCGGCAAGCGTCGGATATCTCCCGGTTTCTATATATTTAAACGGTACCTTGTGATCAATATGAACATACTCGTAGTGTTCCCAGGTCATTCCTTCGGAAAACTGGGCTTCAATATGGGCCCTACAGATAGCTATGACATCCTTGTTTTCATGTAGAGGTCGGTTGTGGGGGCGGCACCTTGCGCGATCCTTTGACGCCTTGCTGGAAGCGAGGCATGTGATGCATTGCCTTAGCATTGAACCACTACGTTTCACCCTGAAATGGTTCAATGGGAGATAGTGCTTGCAAGCGGTACATATTTTTCCCTCTTCCATTTACCTCTTGGGGCAAATAGAAAATTTTACCGGGCGCTCTATTTTTTTGGTACAATACTTGCGGGTAGCCAACCTTTTTTGACGGCCATTTCGCGACTCGCCCTACCTGCCGAGAAATATGCTATCACTTTGAGGACGTCATTCATGTCCATTCTGGCAGATGGCCTTGTTATGCCCAAAAATTTCTTACCCCAAGGGCATAAGCGAAGGCAAAACTAAGGTCCACAACGGTCTCATACAGCATATCCAAAATCTCCTTTTCTTTCGGGGTTACATTGCTTGTTGCCATTTATTACAGCATTTTAAAGAATTCAGGATGAGCCTTGCCCTTTTGTTGAGGTTCGGGGGTTGGTTTGTGGGTTTCTCCGCCATTTTTGCCACCCCTGCCAAACTTATACCAGATGCCAACAGCTATCGCAAGCACGGCAAGCGTACCTACACCATAAAGGTATACATTATCCATGGACTTGCTAGGACGTGCAACAGGTTCTTGTTCATCCTGTGAAGTACCTTTGCCCACGTTCTTCTGTAAGTCGGCCTTGTTCTTTCGGTTCCATTCGGCAAGTCTCTTGCCAGCAGCAACACGGCCCTCATTTTTCTTGGTTATGAGCCTCTCCTCTTCTTGTTTCTGCTGAATCTCTTCACTCATTTTATTATAGTACCGCCTGAGGCTCTTCCTTATCCTCCTCCACCTCATTCTTCTTTTTCATATGTCTTGCGGTATGCCCTGCTACCAAGAGGGGCGCTAAACATCTACCGATCGTACAATACACAAGTATACCAAGATCTGTCATGGAGTCTCGGATTATAGGGTCCTCTTCGATATATCGACGTAATTCATCTACATTGTCGATGTCCACGAAGTTCCCAATCATGCTAGCATATAAACTGATCACGTGGGTAGACAGTGCCCTTGCAGTCCTCTCACCCCTTTCGTGGAGTTCTCGTTGAAGGTACTCAGTATGTACTTTATCAATGGCCTCATTTGAGGCCTTATCGACAAGGTCCTCTGTACAACATTTATTTGGTAATAGATGCCCCTTGCCCTTACGCAGGGCCTCCTTTAAAATTTGGCGCTTATCGATGGGCTTTTCAATATTTTCATATTCTGCAGAGGCATTGTCAAAGACTTGTGCAATGTCAGACATTATCTTTATTATACGTCTGTATCTTAGGAAGCAAAATGCGATCATGGCATAGGGTAGGATTATAGCGACTAGTGTGCACACCTCCATTTTATTCCCCTGTAGCCTCTGGCAAGCGTCGTAATTTGATCGGGTTGCACGATCCGCTTGTCATCCGCCCTATTGGGTGCCAATTTGTTAACCTCCTGGGTATATATCTTATGACCCTTGTTTTGAATAAGCACCTGTTTTTTTGTATATATCCACGCCCTCTTCCAGACATCGCTGATAATCATCGAAAGTTATTGATTTTTTCGTGACACATTTCTTCACACCCTTCGCTTTGCGATCGCCGCCTTCTTTGGTAAGGCTCTCATAGGCATAGAGCTTTGCCCTCAGGGTGATGAACTCGGTCATGACCTTCCCTGCTAATTCATCCTTCATAAGGCCTACCACCTTCTTGTTTCTTCCTATGGGGAGAGGCCTATTATCGTCCTTGCTATAGGCACTCGTATCGAAGCGTGCCTCAACATCGTCGGCTATATCCCTGTAGAGGTCCTCCGTTCTGATGTGGTAAACGAAGCTGTCCGTATCCATGTAACAGAGTTGCAACTTGCTACCGTACTTAGGCTGCATGTAGTCATAATGAAACTCGTACATGACCAGCTTCGACATATCCAATATAGCCTGGCCAATGTATACGGGCTTATTCATCTTCACCTCGGTCTTGCCCATTTCAACGCCTGCCAGGTTTTTGCTGAATCGGCACCCACCCTTGAAATTTGGCTTCAGCACAAGCTTCGTATACTTGTCTTCGTTTGTGACTAGTTGGATGTTGCGGTGATATTCTCCATGGTCTTGCCGAACACTGAGAGGTTCATGAGCTTGTAGAAATCCTTCTCAAACCCGTTTTTGGCGTTTGTTCTCAGCCTCGTATTGTGATCAATATAGCCCTTCAACCACGCCTTTTGGTTGAATCGGATCACTCTGCGCACCTTCTTGAGCTCAAGCCCATGTTTTATAGCCTCGTGAAGGGCCCTAATATGTACCACATATTTAAGCTTATGCTCTAAGTTCGGTATCAATTTCTCGACCTTATGGACCGTCCTTCGTTCAGGCAGGAACGACAGCTCATTATGCTTGTCGTGAAGGGCCTCCGGGTACTCAATATCAACCTCCAAAATGTAACCATGCCTATTGTCCTCAACGAGCTTCCTGATCCGCCTTTCGGTGAATGCCTCGACATTCGATACCCATTTGAAACCATCCGTTGGGAGATCTTGACGCATGGCCAAGCCGTATAGGTTGTTGGCATCCAGATATTGCAGGTAGGAGGACTCCTCATCCCGGTTATACTGATCCCCATATACTTGTTATTGGCCTTGGCATACCGGTGTACAGCCTGGGTTATACCTCCACGGATGCCTTTTTCGAACATGAGTAGCATGTCGGGGTCCGTAAGGAGCTCTAACCTAATTCCAGTAAATTTGAGTGCTGCCTTCCATGCCAAGCCAGGTGCGGAGTAGAAATGGGCAGGGTCAAGCTTATAATTCTCCAGGCAGACGCCTCGAAATGTCTTGAAGATGTCGGCCAATAGCAGTACGTCTATGGTCAGGTAGATGTCATGGTAGTCCCCCATAGTAACGTTATCACCCTCTGGGGTAATGACATTCCATACCTCTTTCGCATATGTATAGTCCCTATCGCTGATGCCCTTCATATTCAGCTTGCTGTAAAATGACTCCTTGGGGGGTAGCTCCATCTCCTCAAATCGCTGCCATCCATCCATGTATTCATACGGATACACGCCTTTTCTCAGCATCAGCCTGAAGGTATCATCTTTGTCGATAAATTTGGCTATGGATGGTACGTTTGCCTTTACCCGATTTTGATGAAGCTGCTTGGTGGTACTCGTCGATTCACAATTTTTACACCAAAATCTTGCTATATATTCAGCGTCTATGTCCTGGAATTCTAGGCATGTATCTGCACACTGCTTACATTTCATATCTGCAGCGTTTGTACCAATGAGGTTGCTTACCAATTTGTCTAGCGATGAGGGCATTAATCGACAGGAATCGATGAACCTGATTTCGACTGTCTTATAGGTCTCGCCATCACCATATCCCATGCCTCCAAGGGGTACCTTAATTTTCACGTTGAAACTGATATATTTCTCCGTGTTCTCGGCGATGCAGCCAATATCCTGAGTATCATATTTTTCACCCAGTTCCCGGATGAACAGGTGTGCATCATACCCCGAAAGGTTATGGAAGATGACAGGGATGTGGCCGGGTATCTTATATTTGAGATTACAGCTGTTATGCGCTGCACCTCTATATAGCCCGGTATAGTGGCAGTGGTCCCTGACTTTACGGTTATTCTTGCTGTCATCGAAGGGTTTCAGACAGATATGACATTTCGATGCCTCGTCATGTTCTCTTTTTAGGACATCCGTTAGAGGCTTCATGTCCTGCTGCGGGTAGGTATTATAGAGACGTTTCACCTCATCCTCCAGATGGTTGACGAAGCGGGTAACACATTTCTAACCCCTGTAAACTTTTAAGGGATCTGGTACGTACCCATAGGCAAAGGTACTATATGTACACCAGCCGGACGGTACATGCTTACTCAGCTTTTTAGTCTTTTTGCCTCTTGTATCTTCTACTGGGACCAGCAGACTCTCGAAGTCCGCATAAATAGCAAAGGGTACTTTGAATTGCTGTTGGCCATCCCTATAGTATAGCCATTTTTCGGCCTCCGTTGGCATTGTGATCTTGACTGCCTCGTGGTCCTTGCAGTAGCCATGGTGCTTGTCCCTCGATTCAACCGTGGGGAAGGCTTGTAAACAATTTAGGCAGAAGTGCATTTTTGCCGTATTTTTTGAGGTATCACTACCAAGGAGCCGTGAGAGACTTTTTACGGCTGTATAGTGAGTCTTTTTGTCATCCGTAAGGAGCAGTAGATTCACCTGCTTACCCCGTCCGCTATAATGTGATCGCCTCAGGATATTGATCTTCTTTCCCGTCACATACAGGACATTCACCGCAATGCCCGGGTTATTATCCTTGAATTTGTATATGCTCTATACCATCCCAGTTATAAAGGTCTATGTAGGGTCTCAGTTTGGTGATTCTTTGGGGGTCTCTTTCAATCCCTGTATGATGTAGGCCAGCGATGATGCCCCATTTGAAGCACTCCTCATCCTCATTTTTCGGGTTAATAATGGCCTTCTTTGAGGCTATCCACTTAGGTGCTTGTATATACGATGAGCCCCCCGTTAGCCT
This sequence comes from Hydractinia echinata, assembly GCA_030067915.1. Lineage (NCBI taxonomy): Eukaryota > Metazoa > Cnidaria > Hydrozoa > Anthoathecata > Hydractiniidae > Hydractinia > Hydractinia echinata. Next base: position 462,241 of record JASGCC010000012.1, on the reverse strand, counting down.
CAATTTGTGAAAGTCTACATCAAGGTATAGGATTTGAGAGATCGTAAAGCCACTCTGGGATTCTCCACATGTGTTTTAACCTGGGCAAACATCCTATCTAGCACATCGTCTACATCGCTACCCTGGAAGACCAAGGCCATATTACTATGGAATACCTTCCGCACCTTAATATACTCCTCGTCGTTGGCCCCCTCTATATTTGATGGCTTCTTCCACATGATCCATAGTGACAGCTGTATCTTCGCTGACCCCATATCTTCCACCTGGTCCCCAACCAAGGTTTTCACGTTGGGTCTCACCATTCCTATATACCCGTCAACGTCGGCCCCTCCTATGCCGGGAATTCGGAAACTTCGGAAGGTCCTGTGGTGAGCATGTTTATGTTCCTGGGGTGTAAAATCTTGCCCCGGTTGATTGTAGGGATTTTGAATGTCTTCAATATAGTCTTCCTCAGCCTCTTTTTCTACCTCGTTATGAAGCGTAGGCCCCATGTTGGAAGTCCTATTATAGAGCCCCATCACCCTACGCTTGAAGGCTGCATAGGTTCTCTTGACTCCCTCTTTTATAGGCTTTGGAACTGCGTTCACTAGCCAATTATACCATCCCTGCATCTTGGTTTCCACGATGGAACGATTTTTTGACATTTCCTGCCTCTCGAAGAGATCCATGGCCTCCGGTGTTGGTACTATGGTCACGGGCCTGATTGTTTTTCGTTGTCCGGCCCCTCTAGGTGGCCTCTGTGGTACATCCTCCAATAAATCTATTAATTCGGCCTTGCGTAGTCTATAATACCCCGTAAGTCCACGGCTTTTCGCAATATCACGTAATTGTTTGACTGTATGTGTATTCATTTCTCTTTATTGTATGATTTTTCGATTTACAGAGAATTTCATCCTACTCAAAACTAACGCATCTTTATTGTGCATGCGTTGATTTTTGATGACGTCTGGGAATTCCCCCTACATAGTGCGCTAGAATTATTTTGACTCATTTGCTGTATAATATGGGACCTATGTTGGATGGTACCGCAGGGTACTGGATTTGTTGTGTTTGACCGTGGCCGTCTGTGGGCGTGCGCGTGCGCCTGCGCTAGAACATACATTTCCCTATCTCTGACAATGTGACCATACCTTTCTTATCAATAGGTGGCATGTAAAGAAAGGCGATCATATCCCGAAGTGCTTTTATTCCAGGCGTTTCAACAGCTGATGAAGATCTATGTGTTGCACCCACTTCTTCAAGAGGAGGTTCAGATTTCTTCTTACTAAAGTATAATAAGAAAGTTAAGTTAATTTATCCGCCATGCTTAACACGAAACAACAGGCCTACACAGATTTCCTTTATACTAGTCGATTAGGCCCGTGGAAAAATCCACTTAGGCAGAAAAACAATTGAAAAGTTCTGTCATTTGAATTTTGATGACATCAGCAAATGTTTCAGTATATTGAATACTGCCTTTTACCAAAAAAAATAATCTGAAAATGCATAAAAAGAAATTAAGTCATAATTTAACAAAAACGTTCTTAAAATCTAGTAACACAAAATATCAAATGTCAAATCGCATGAAATCCTCCCAACAAAACTTCAGACAAAATATAAAAAAAAAAAAAACGTTGTGCAAGGTGTAAAATCTAGTTGGTAGAAAGTGACAACATTGACAGTCACAACCCAGACAGTTACGACAACAATAATAATAATGTCAGAAATAACACATCTCAAATATGTATACATCTTATTATGTGATTATGTTGAAAACTTTCAATATTTTAATCCGAAGTGTCGAAAAGAAAGGCTTGCAACAGTAAGCACAGATCTATGAAAATAAGTTGTTTACGCATTTTAAACATTGTCTTTTCCCTAAATGCTTAATACAACAATACAACCTGAACAATATCAAAAAGCCAAACTTAAACAAACACAAAACACTAAAAAACAAAATGTTAAACTTTGAAAAATCACTTATTCGGCTGCATACCATCCTCTCGCGCAAAAATATGCACAAAACAATTTTTTTGTCTAATGATCCATACTGACTTTACCAAACATTTTAAACTGAAATGTCGAAAAAGCAATGAGCAAGGAGTAAATTTATTATTTTGAAAACATTGAAAAGTTTACAATAAATGTAGAACACAAAGGTTTCTGAGGAGCAAATCAAAATATGAACAAAAATCAGTTCAATTGGCATGTTCTATATATTGTCTTCACCCATAAAATCTTCCACAAAAAGGATATGAAACCCATCAAATTCAACTCGGAAAAAGCAGTCATTTCAGTGCATACAAAAATACAACTTGGAAAGTGTAGAATATCAAATTATTTTTTTAGTATATATACTTGCATACGGTCCTCCCTCACAACAGTTACACAGTCTGAACATTCAGTAATTTTTTATCATCACCAAATATTTATTCCCGCAATATTTTGTGAAGTTCTTAATAAAAACAAAAACGTGAAACCGTGGACTTTTCTTCCAGCAAAACTGACATTACTTACAGTTAGTTTAAAGTTTAAAAAAAGTTTATAACACAAAATATAAAAAAAATCAACTTACACAACAGCTCACAGTCTAATTGTACAAAAATTTGTTCTTTTAGTGTTTTGCATGTGCTCTTTTTCCACAAAAGTTTACACAGAATTTAAAAAACAGCAGTTTGCAACACAAACAATATAAACGGCAACCATACTATTCTCTGCTGAGAAATTTTAACCACAAATGTCAAAAACCCAGGTAAATTTCCCCAATTTTTTTAAAAAAAACTGCGATTTGGAGCACATCAAATTTAAATAGAGAAGGATCAGTCATTTCGTTATGTTGTACAGAGTCCTCGCCGGTAAGAATTTATACAAAATATAGAAAACACAGCTTGCAATGTGTAAAATCTAATTCTTCTTCTGTGTATGGTCCTTCCTCACAAAATAACATAAATATATAAAAAAAAGTTTCAGTTATAACATCTAAAACAACAAAAATCAGTTCTATCAGTATATGTCATGCCATTGTCTTACACAAAATGTTCACCTTAAAGTTTCACAAGGCACAGCCTGTAAATTAAAAACAACTAAGATCAGGTATTTTGGTCTATTTCATACCATCCTGTCCCAAAGAATTTATATAAAATGTGAAAATTGAGTGGTAAAACAGAAATTTGCAAAATTCCAATTTTTTTATATGCATATTGTATATGCCTTCTGCAACAATAAGTGAATCCAAAAAGTCAAAAAGAAGAAAACAATAGCTTACAATGAGTATAAAACCAAAATCAACAAAGTAGCTAACTCTTTTGATGTATATATTGAATATGGCCATATTCACAAAAGTTTACACTAAATGTAAAAAACAGTTGTGTTTAGTAATTCTACGTCAACAAACGTCAGTTCTTTTAGCATGCTGATTTATGTCTTTGCCCACAAACTCTTACATGAATATGTCAAAACCATAAATTGGAAGAAATTAAATTTACATTTTAAAAATAAGTATTTCTGTACTTTATTTTTAGAAATCTTTGCAGGAAAAGAACTTCGCAAGTCAAAAAGAGAATCAGGAAAATGTTTAAAATTTTCAGGGTTAATAACGTTTGATGGATTTTGTGGGAATTTTACATTTTGTATATATAATGTCAGTTGAATTTCTCATTTTAATATAAAAACTGGAATGGCTTGCAAGGTGTAAAGTAAAATTCTACAAAAATTAATTAAGCATGTAACCGATGTATATAAGTTTAGTTACACAAAATGTGAAAAATACATTGTTTGCTTAAAAACAGTCCTTAAACTCTTCTTAAATATTATGTAATACTGTTTTAAAAGTTGTTGTGGCTTGTTAATTTAAGCTTAAAATGTCAAGTGAAATAAAGTTACAGTCACATTCTTAGCAAAGACCACTAAGATAACACTACGGTAGCTAGCTTACATGTAAAAAGCAACATAAAACTGAAGCTAACATAAGCTAGCTACAGCAGCTAATAGCTGGTCAGTTGAACATAAACTGGAGACTTAGCTAGGTATAAAGAACATGGCTACATATTTATAAAGTCCAAGCTATAGCTAGCTATTAGGTTGTTGTTGGTGTGGTTGGCTTTATCATGCTAGCTAACAAACATGTCTCGCATCAATAATATAATCAAAACTAAAAAAAAACATAAACAAACCTTTAAAACCTTGCTATACTTCATTTACATACCATACCCTTTTTCAAATGTTTTTGTAGATTTATTTTGAAGGCAAGAGAAGACAAATGCTTAAAAAGGACAGCCATCTTTTTTTGTAAACACAATTTCCGTTACTTTGTGCTAGAACTTCATTTAACAAACCACAAAAAACTCGCGGCTTTTCACGACAAAGAAGACATATATTTTACGGCAACATCAAAGATTTTTTTCGGCGACATCAAAGGAAAATGAAGATATACACTTTGCCTGTTACAGACACACAAACAGACACACTCTCCGTATTATTATAAGAGACTAGTAGATTAGGCCCGTGGAAAAATCCACTTAGGCAAAAAAACAATTGAAAATTCTGTCATTTGAATTTTGATGACATCAGCAAATATTTCAGTATATTGAATATGCCTTTTACTAAAAAAAATAATCTGAAAATGCATAAAAAGAAAGTATATAAGTCATAATTTAACAAAAAAGTTCCTAAAATCTAAAACAAAATATCAAATGTCAAATCGCATTAAATCCTCCCAACAAAACTTCAGACAAAATATAAAAAAAAAAAAAACGTTGTGCAAGGTGTAAAATCTAGTTGGTAGAAAGTGACAACATTGACAGTCACAACCCAGACAGTTACGACAACAATAATAATAATGTCAGAAATAACACATCTCAAATATGTATACATCTTATTATGTGATTATGTTGAAAACTTTCAATATTTTAATCCGAAGTGTCGAAAAGAAAGGCTTGCAACAGTAAGCACAGATCTATGAAAATAAGTTGTTTACGCATTTTAAACATTGTCTTTTCCCTAAATGCTTAATACAACAATACAACCTGAACAATATCAAAAAGCCAAACTTAAACAAACACAAAACACTAAAAAACAAAATGTTAAACTTTGAAAAATCACTTATTCGGCTGCATACCATCCTCTCGCGCAAAAATATGCACAAAACAATTTTTTTGTCTAATGATCCATACTGACTTTACCAAACATTTTAAACTGAAATGTCGAAAAAGCAATGAGCAAGGAGTAAATTTATTATTTTGAAAACATTGAAAAGTTTACAATAAATGTAGAACACAAAGGTTTCTGAGGAGCAAATCAAAATATGAACAAAAATCAGTTCAATTGGCATGTTCTATATATTGTCTTCACCCATAAAATCTTCCACAAAAAGGATATGAAACCCATCAAATTCAACTCGGAAAAAGCAGTCATTTCAGTGCATACAAAAATACAACTTGGAAAGTGTAGAATATCAAATTATTTTTTTAGTATATATACTTGCATACGGTCCTCCCTCACAACAGTTACACAGTCTGAACATTCAGTAATTTTTTATCATCACCAAATATTTATTCCCGCAATATTTTGTGAAGTTCTTAATAAAAACAAAAACGTGAAACCGTGGACTTTTCTTCCAGCAAAACTGACATTACTTACAGTTAGTTTAAAGTTTAAAAAAAGTTTATAACACAAAATATAAAAAAAATCAACTTACACAACAGCTCACAGTCTAATTGTACAAAAATTTGTTCTTTTAGTGTTTTGCATGTGCTCTTTTTCCACAAAAGTTTACACAGAATTTAAAAACAGCAGTTTGCAACACAAACAATATAAACGGCAACCATACTATTCTCTGCTGAGAAATTTTAACCACAAATGTCAAAAACCCAGGTAAATTTCCCCAATTTTTTTAAAAAAAACTGCGATTTGGAGCACATCAAATTTAAATAGAGAAGGATCAGTCATTTCGTTATGTTGTACAGAGTCCTCGCCGGTAAGAATTTATACAAAATATAGAAAACACAGCTTGCAATGTGTAAAATCTAATTCTTCTTCTGTGTATGGTCCTTCCTCACAAAATAACATAAATATATAAAAAAAAGTTTCAGTTATAACATCTAAAACAACAAAAATCAGTTCTATCAGTATATGTCATGCCATTGTCTTACACAAAATGTTCACCTTAAAGTTTCACAAGGCACAGCCTGTAAATTAAAAACAACTAAGATCAGGTATTTTGGTCTATTTCATACCATCCTGTCCCAAAGAATTTATATAAAATGTGAAAATTGAGTGGTAAAACAGAAATTTGCAAAATTCCAATTTTTTTATATGCATATTGTATATGCCTTCTGCAACAATAAGTGAATCCAAAACGTCAAAAAGAAGAAAACAATAGCTTACAATGAGTATAAAACCAAAATCAACAAAGTAGCTAACTCTTTTGATGTATATATTGAATATGGCCATATTCACAAAAGTTTACACTAAATGTAAAAAACAGTTGTGTTTAGTAATTCTACGTCAACAAACGTCAGTTCTTTTAGCATGCTGATTTATGTCTTTGCCCACAAACTCTTACATGAATATGTCAAAACCATAAATTGGAAGAAATTAAATTTACATTTTAAAAATAAGTATTTCTGTACTTTATTTTTAGAAATCTTTGCAGGAAAAGAACTTCGCAAGTCAAAAGAGAATCAGGAAAATGTTTAAAATTTTCAGGGTTAATAACGTTTGATGGATTTTGTGGGAATTTTACATTTTGTATATATAATGTCAGTTGAATTTCTCATTTTAATATAAAAACTGGAATGGCTTGCAAGGTGTAAAGTAAAATTCTACAAAAATTAATTAAGCATGTAACCGATGTATATAAGTTTAGTTACACAAAATGTGAAAAATACATTGTTTGCTTAAAAACAGTCCTTAAACTCTTCTTAAATATTATGTAATACTGTTTTAAAAGTTGTTGTGGCTTGTTAATTTAAGCTTAAAATGTCAAGTGAAATAAAGTTACAGTCACATTCTTAGCAAAGACCACTAAGATAACACTACGGTAGCTAGCTTACATGTAAAAAGCAACATAAAACTGAAGCTAACATAAGCTAGCTACAGCAGCTAATAGCTGGTCAGTTGAACATAAACTGGAGACTTAGCTAGGTATAAAGAACATGGCTACATATTTATAAAGTCCAAGCTATAGCTAGCTATTAGGTTGTTGTTGGTGTGGTTGGCTTTATCATGCTAGCTAACAAACATGTCTCGCATCAATAATATAATCAAAACTAAAAAAAAACATAAACAAACCTTTAAAACCTTGCTATACTTCATTTACATACCATACCCTTTTTCAAATGTTTTTGTAGATTTATTTTGAAGGCAAGAGAAGACAAATGCTTAAAAGGACAGCCATCTTTTTTTGTAAACACAATTTCCGTTACTTTGTGCTAGAACTTCATTTAACAAACCACAAAAAACTCGCGGCTTTTCACGACAAAGAAGACATATATTTTACGGCAACATCAAAGATTTTTTTCGGCGACATCAAAGGAAAATGAAGATATACACTTTGCCTGTTACAGACACACAAACAGACACACTCTCCGTATTATTATAAGAGACTAGTAGATTAGGCCCGTGGAAAAATCCACTTAGGCAAAAAAACAATTGAAAATTCTGTCATTTGAATTTTGATGACATCAGCAAATATTTCAGTATATTGAATATGCCTTTTACTAAAAAAAATAATCTGAAAATGCATAAAAAGAAAGTATATAAGTCATAATTTAACAAAAAAGTTCCTAAAATCTAAAACAAAATATCAAATGTCAAATCGCATTAAATCCTCCCAACAAAACTTCAGACAAAATATGAAAAACAACGGCGTGCAAGGTGTAAAATCTAGTTAGTAGAAAGTTACAACATTGACAGTCACAACCCAGACAGTTACGACAACAATAATAATAATGTCAGAAATAACACATCTCAAATATGTATACATCTTATTATGTGATTATGTTGAAAACCTTCAATATTTTAATCTGAAATGTCGAAAAGAAAGGCTTGCAACAGTAAGCACAGATCTATGAAATAAGTTCTTTATGCATTTTAAACATTGTCTTTTCCCTAAATGCTTATACAACAATACAACCTGAACAATATCAAAAAGCCAAACTTAAACAAACACAAAACACCAAAAAACAAAAAGTTAAACTTTGAAAAATCATTTATTCGGTTGCATACCATCCTCTCCCGCAAAAATATGCACAAAATGTAAAAATTAACCGGTTAACAAAACAATTTTTTGTCTAATGATCCGTACTGACTTTACCAAACATTTTAAACTGAAATGTCGAAAAAGCAATGAGCAAGGAGTAAATTTCAAATCAACAAAAATCATTATTTTGAAACTGTGATTTGGAACGCATCAAATTTATAAATAGAGAGGGATCAGTCATTTCGGTATGTTGTACAGAGTCCTGCCCGGTAAGAATTTATACAAAATATAAAAAAAACCTTGTAATGTGCAAAATCTAATTCTCCTTCTGTATATGTCTTCTGTAATGTCAAAAAAAGTTTAAGTTATATATAACGTCTGAAACAACAAAAATCAGTTCTATCAGTATATGTTATGCCATTGTCTGACAAAATGTTAACCTTAAAGTTTCATGATCCAAACATTTCAAAAAACACACAACAGTTTGTATATATTATATATATACACTATGTATATATATAAATGAAAAGTTACCCCAGCCTTTCATGTACATTTTTTACATTTAGGATAAAAAATGTGAATCCTTCCGCTGCCTTTCCCAAAAAAATTAAAATAAAAAATAAATAATCAACAACCCATGTAAATACTGCAACAAAATCAAAAATGTGAAAAAGCTACGTAAAGTTTCCCCATAATGTCAAAAACCTCTGTCAAATAAGAATTATATAAAAAAAAAGTTTTTTCGGTGTTGTACTCCCTCAAAAAAGTTGAAACTTAAGACAAAATGTCATAAACAAAAACATTTTAGTCAGAACATCTAGAACAACAAAAATCACTACACTTAAGGTACCAGAATTACTACATGTTAAATAAAAATCGTTTCGTCATATTGCATGTAACCGATGTATATAAGTTTAGTTACACAAAATGTGAAAAATACATTATTTGTTAGAATACAAATCGTTTCGTCATATTACATGTAACCGATGTATATAAGTTTAGTTACACAAAATGTGAAAAATACATTATTTGCATATATACACAAAATGTGAAAAATACATTATTTGCTTAAAAACAGTCCTTAAACTATTCTTAAATATTATGTAATACTTTTTTAAAAGTTGTTGCGGCTTGTTAATTTAAGCTTAAAATGTCAAGTGAAATAAGTTACAGCCACATTCTTAGCAAAGACCACTACGATAACTACGGTAGCTAGCTTACATGTAAAAAGCAACATAAAACTCACATGTTAGCTAGGTACTTGTAATCTTAAGTTTGAAGCTAACATAAGCTAGCTACAACAGCTAATAGCTGGTCAGTTGAATATAAACTGGAGACTTAGCTAGGTATAAAGAACATGGCTACATATTTATAAAGTCCGAGCTAGCTAGCTATTAGGTTGTTGTTGGTGTGGTTGGCTTTATGATGCTAGCTAACAAACATTTCTCGCATCAATAATATAATCAAAACTAAAAAAAAACATAAACAAACCTTTAAAACCTTGCTATACTTCATTTACATACCATACCCTTTTTCAAATGTTTTTGTAGATTTATTTTGAAGGCAAGAGAAGACAAATGCTTAAAAAGGACAGCCATCTTTTTTTGTAAACACAATTTCCGTTACTTTGTGCTAGAACTTCATTTAACAAACCACAAAAAACTCGCGGCTTTTCACGACAAAGAAGACATATATTTTTCGGCGACATCAAAGGAAAATGAAGATATACACTTTGCCTGTTACAGACACACAAACAGACACACTCTCCGTATTATTATAAGAGACTAGTAGATTAGGCCCGTGGAAAAATCCACTTAGGCAAAAAAACAATTGAAAATTCTGTCATTTGAATTTTGATGACATCAGCAAATATTTCAGTATATTGAATATGCCTTTTACTAAAAAAAATAATCTGAAAATGCATAAAAAGAAAGTATATAAGTCATAATTTAACAAAAAAGTTCCTAAAATCTAAAACAAAATATCAAATGTCAAATCGCATTAAATCCTCCCAACAAAACTTCAGACAAAATATAAAAAAAAAAAAACGTTGTGCAAGGTGTAAAATCTAGTTGGTAGAAAGTGACAACATTGACAGTCACAACCCAGACAGTTACGACAACAATAATAATAATGTCAGAAATAACACATCTCAAATATGTATACATCTTATTATGTGATTATGTTGAAAACTTTCAATATTTTAATCCGAAGTGTCGAAAAGAAAGGCTTGCAACAGTAAGCACAGATCTATGAAAATAAGTTGTTTACGCATTTTAAACATTGTCTTTTCCCTAAATGCTTAATACAACAATACAACCTGAACAATATCAAAAAGCCAAACTTAAACAAACACAAAACACTAAAAAACAAAATGTTAAACTTTGAAAAATCACTTATTCGGCTGCATACCATCCTCTCGCGCAAAAATATGCACAAAACAATTTTTTTGTCTAATGATCCATACTGACTTTACCAAACATTTTAAACTGAAATGTCGAAAAAGCAATGAGCAAGGAGTAAATTTATTATTTTGAAAACATTGAAAAGTTTACAATAAATGTAGAACACAAAGGTTTCTGAGGAGCAAATCAAAATATGAACAAAAATCAGTTCAATTGGCATGTTCTATATATTGTCTTCACCCATAAAATCTTCCACAAAAAGGATATGAAACCCATCAAATTCAACTCGGAAAAAGCAGTCATTTCAGTGCATACAAAAATACAACTTGGAAAGTGTAGAATATCAAATTATTTTTTAGTATATATACTTGCATACGGTCCTCCCTCACAACAGTTACACAGTCTGAACATTCAGTAATTTTTTATCATCACCAAATATTTATTCCCGCAATATTTTGTGAAGTTCTTAATAAAAACAAAAACGTGAAACCGTGGACTTTTCTTCCAGCAAAACTGACATTACTTACAGTTAGTTTAAAGTTTAAAAAAAGTTTATAACACAAAATATAAAAAAAATCAACTTACACAACAGCTCACAGTCTAATTGTACAAAAATTTGTTCTTTTAGTGTTTTGCATGTGCTCTTTTTCCACAAAAGTTTACACAGAATTTAAAAAACAGCAGTTTGCAACACAAACAATATAAACGGCAACCATACTATTCTCTGCTGAGAAATTTTAACCACAAATGTCAAAAACCCAGGTAAATTTCCCCAATTTTTTTAAAAAAAACTGCGATTTGGAGCACATCAAATTTAAATAGAGAAGGATCAGTCATTTCGTTATGTTGTACAGAGTCCTCGCCGGTAAGAATTTATACAAAATATAGAAAACACAGCTTGCAATGTGTAAAATCTAATTTCTTCTTCTGTGTATGGTCCTTCCTCACAAAATAACATAAATATATAAAAAAAAGTTTCAGTTATAACATCTAAAACAACAAAAATCAGTTCTATCAGTATATGTCATGCCATTGTCTTACACAAAATGTTCACCTTAAAGTTTCACCAAGGCACAGCCTGTAAATTAAAAACAAACTAAGATCAGGTATTTTGGTCTATTTCATACCATCCTGTCCCAAAGAATTTATATAAAATGTGAAAATTGAAGTGGTAAAACAGAAATTTGCAAAATTCCAATTTTTTTATATGCATATTGTATATGCCTTCTGCAACAATAAGTGAATCCAAAACGTCAAAAAGAAGAAAACAATAGCTTACAATGAGTATAAAACCAAAATCAACAAAGTAGCTAACTCTTTTGATGTATATATTGAATATGGCCATATTCACAAAAGTTTTACACTAAATGTAAAAAACAGTTGTGTTTAGTAATTCTACGTCAACAAACGTCAGTTCTTTTAGCATGCTGATTTATGTCTTTGCCCACAAACTCTTACATGAATATGTCAAAACCATAAATTGGAAGAAATTAAATTTTACATTTTAAAAATAAGTATTTCTGTACTTTATTTTTAGAAATCTTTGCAGGAAAAGAACTTCGCAAGTCAAAAAGAGAATCAGGAAAATGTTTAAAATTTTCAGGGTTAATAACGTTTGATGGATTTTGTGGGAATTTTACATTTTGTATATATAATGTCAGTTGAATTTCTCATTTTAATATAAAAACTGGAATGGCTTGCAAGGTGTAAAGTAAAATTCTACAAAAATTAATTAAGCATGTAACCGATGTATATAAGTTTAGTTACACAAATGTGAAAAATACATTGTTTGCTTAAAAACAGTCCTTAAACTCTTCTTAAATATTATGTAATACTGTTTTAAAAGTTGTTGTGGCTTGTTAATTTAAGCTTAAAATGTCAAGTGAAATAAGGTTACAGTCACATTCTTAGCAAAGACCACTAAGATAACACTACGGTAGCTAGCTTACATGTAAAAAGCAACATAAAACTGAAGCTAACATAAGCTAGCTACAGCAGCTAATAGCTGGTCAGTTGAACATAAACTGGAGACTTAGCTAGGTATAAAGAACATGGCTACATATTTATAAAGTCCAAGCTATAGCTAGCTATTAGGTTGTTGTTGGTGTGGTTGGCTTTATCATGCTAGCTAACAAACATGTCTCGCATCAATAATATAATCAAAACTAAAAAAAAACATAAACAAACCTTTAAAACCTTGCTATACTTCATTTACATACCATACCCTTTTTCAAATGTTTTTGTAGATTTATTTTGAAGGCAAGAGAAGACAAATGCTTAAAAAGGACAGCCATCTTTTTTTGTAAACACAATTTCCGTTACTTTGTGCTAGAACTTCATTTAACAAACCACAAAAAACTCGCGGCTTTTTCACGACAAAGAAGACATATATTTTACGGCAACATCAAAGATTTTTTTCGGCGACATCAAAGGAAAATGAAGATATACACTTTGCCTGTTACAGACACACAAACAGACACACTCTCCGTATTATTATAAGAGACTAGTAGATTAGGCCCGTGGAAAAATCCACTTAGGCAAAAAAACAATTGAAAATTCTGTCATTTGAATTTTGATGACATCAGCAAATATTTCAGTATATTGAATATGCCTTTTACTAAAAAAAATAATCTGAAAATGCATAAAAAGAAAGTATATAAGTCATAATTTAACAAAAAAGTTCCTAAAATCTAAAACAAAATATCAAATGTCAAATCGCATTAAATCCTCCCAACAAAACTTCAGACAAAATATGAAAAACAACGGCGTGCAAGGTGTAAAATCTAGTTAGTAGAAAGTTACAACATTGACAGTCACAACCCAGACAGTTACGACAACAATAATAATAATGTCAGAAATAACACATCTCAAATATGTATACATCTTATTATGTGATTATGTTGAAAACCTTCAATATTTTAATCTGAAATGTCGAAAAGAAAGGCTTGCAACAGTAAGCACAGATCTATGAAATAAGTTCTTTATGCATTTTAAAACATTGTCTTTTCCCTAAATGCTTATACAACAATACAACCTGAACAATATCAAAAAGCCAAACTTAAACAAACACAAAACACCAAAAAACAAAAAGTTAAACTTTGAAAAATCATTTATTCGGTTGCATACCATCCTCTCCCGCAAAAATATGCACAAAATGTAAAAATTAACCGGTTAACAAAACAATTTTTTTGTCTAATGATCCGTACTGACTTTACCAAACATTTTAAACTGAAATGTCGAAAAAGCAATGAGCAAGGAGTAAATTTCAAATCAACAAAAATCATTATTTTGAAACTGTGATTTGGAACGCATCAAATTTATAAATAGAGAGGGATCAGTCATTTCGGTATGTTGTACAGAGTCCTGCCCGGTAAGAATTTATACAAAATATAAAAAAAACCTTGTAATGTGCAAAATCTAATTCTCCTTCTGTATATGTCTTCTGTAATGTCAAAAAAAGTTTAAGTTATATATAACGTCTGAAACAACAAAAATCAGTTCTATCAGTATATGTTATGCCATTGTCTGACAAAATGTTAACCTTAAAGTTTCATGATCCAAACATTTCAAAAAACACACAACAGTTTGTATATATTATATATATACACTATGTATATATATAAATGAAAAGTTACCCCAGCCTTTCATGTACATTTTTTACATTTAGGATAAAAAATGTGAATCCTTCCGCTGCCTTTCCCAAAAAAATTAAAATAAAAAATAAATAATCAACAACCCATGTAAATACTGCAACAAAATCAAAAATGTGAAAAAGCTACGTAAAGTTTCCCCATAATGTCAAAAACCTCTGTCAAATAAGAATTATATAAAAAAAAAGTTTTTTCGGTGTTGTACTCCCTCAAAAAAGTTGAAACTTAAGACAAAATGTCATAAACAAAAACATTTTAGTCAGAACATCTAGAACAACAAAAATCACTACACTTAAGGTACCAGAATTACTACATGTTAAATAAAAATCGTTTCGTCATATTGCATGTAACCGATGTATATAAGTTTAGTTACACAAAATGTGAAAAATACATTATTTGTTAGAATACAAATCGTTTCGTCATATTACATGTAACCGATGTATATAAGTTTAGTTACACAAAATGTGAAAAATACATTATTTGCATATATACACAAAATGTGAAAAATACATTATTTGCTTAAAAACAGTCCTTAAACTATTCTTAAATATTATGTAATACTTTTTTAAAAGTTGTTGCGGCTTGTTAATTTAAGCTTAAAATGTCAAGTGAAATAAGTTACAGCCACATTCTTAGCAAAGACCACTACGATAACTACGGTAGCTAGCTTACATGTAAAAAGCAACATAAAACTCACATGTTAGCTAGGTACTTGTAATCTTAAGTTTGAAGCTAACATAAGCTAGCTACAACAGCTAATAGCTGGTCAGTTGAATATAAACTGGAGACTTAGCTAGGTATAAAGAACATGGCTACATATTTATAAAGTCCGAGCTAGCTAGCTATTAGGTTGTTGTTGGTGTGGTTGGCTTTATGATGCTAGCTAACAAACATGTCTCGCATCAATAATATAATCAAAACTAAAAAAAAACATAAACAAACCTTTAAAACCTTGCTATACTTCATTTACATACCATACCCTTTTTCAAATGTTTTTGTAGATTTATTTTGAAGGCAAGAGAAGACAAATGCTTAAAAAGGACAGCCATCTTTTTTTGTAAACACAATTTCCGTTACTTTGTGCTAGAACTTCATTTAACAAACCACAAAAAACTCGCGGCTTTTCACGACAAAGAAGACATATATTTTACGGCAACATCAAAGATTTTTTTCGGCGACATCAAAGGAAAATGAAGATATACACTTTGCCTGTTACAGACACACAAACAGACACACTCTCCGTATTATTATAAGAGATTATAAATCCATCCACAGAGATGCACAATACCAAAATCACTTTGTATTTTACGATTCTGGAATTCTTCCAGGGAAATGCGATTTTAGGGTATTTGAAATGCATATGAAATGTGTTCCAGCAAAATGGAAGTGGCAATAATAGTAGTTAGTAGAAATGGCATTGTACATTCACATTCGTAAAGATTTTAGATCAAAAATGTGTTTGTCGTCCATCGAAATTATTTTGATCAGTGTGTCAAGTTTTACACAACTGTTCTTTTCAACTGTTTCAACTGTTCTTTCCAACTGTTCTTTCCAACTGTTTCAACTGTTCGTCTGTCTATGGGACTTGCAGCTATTATTGTGACAGTGAGATCAATTTAGGTATAGAATTACACCATACATACCTTTCCTGTTGTGCTTTCTTTCTTTTCAAAACAATAGGATTTTTTTCAATAGCTTGAACGTCGAGTATAAATGAAGTATCAGGAAGCCTCATATCAGCAAGAATTTTTGAATGAGTGTTAACAGCTAAGTCGAATGCATCCTAAAAGTATTTATCTCTGTTAGAATGTGGAAGTCTTATCCACGATAAGATTTTAAATAACAAGAACATATAGTCCAGATTCATACAGCAGTTTCTTACAATATGCACTTCTCTAATATAATTTACAATTAAAGCACACAGGGTCGTATACTGTTGTTTCAGCAGAATACCTTTAGTTATTTACACAATAGTTGATACCTGGTCTAACATGTGATGAGGAGATTGGAGTACGGTCTCTGGTGCTATACCACTATTAAGCCAGGGGTGTTGGACCAATTCTTGCACTGACATTCTTTCACTGGGACATATCACAAGCATTCTGTAAAATAAATATATGCGTTAAACACACACATTTTAGCGTTGCTTCCCAAGTTCTCAAGAAGGTTTGATTTGAAGACATCTGCAAAGTAGTATGCAGAACGTGTTATATATTGTTATAGTGACAGCCATGGTCGGTGAATGAATCAAATGACATTTGCATTGAAAGTGAATACCCTATAATCAGCTGTTAACTGGTGAAGTTTTGTTTATCAATATGAAAGCTCTTTGTTAGTCAAGAAAAAAAGAATATTGTCAGTCATAAAAAAACAGGCAGTCGAGGATGATTTATTTTTCAGGTATTGGACAAAACGGTAGATGAACAAAGCATAAAATGCTGGTATGAGAAGTTCACCATTCACAAAGACATACAAGACGTCAATAATCAGCATACTTTTTCACAACATCTTTGGCGAGGTCGGACACTTTCGACCATTCAGGAGCAGGAAAGTCATATTCTCCATGCATTATTCTTCGCTTCATACCTTGAGATAATTGCTTCCTCGGGTTTTCAGAGTAAAATGGTGGATATCCACACAACATGATGTAAATAATCACACCAAGACTCCAGATATCACAACTCTAATAAAGAGTGGAGACAATTATGTTCCTAATAATGAGGATCTTAAAAGGTTGTTGCACTGTGGAACACTTTTTTGATAGAAAAATACTGGCTGCCACTTATTGTTGTCCAAGCATTAAGGATATCAGTGGGAAATGAAATTATTTTCTATGACCTTGGGTTCTCTTAAGGTTACTGTAAAGGAAAAAACTCACTTGATGAGTAGTCTCAGAAAAACCCTTATAATTTATCTATACTTTTAATTTTTTTTATTTTTTTTTGTTTCTGAATGCTTGATGAAAGACTTATTTGATGGTGTTATTTTCGTGAGAAGGTAATTTTCCAAAAAGAAAATATGATAAAATAAACACACACCATTTTTTTTCACCGTACGTTTTAAAATGGCTTCTTTTTCCGAACGCGTGGTCGCAGACTTCTTGTTTTTGCACCATTATATTCAGCATAAATTAAATTCAAAAAGGTTCCCGGTTTTTTTCTTCTAATAACGTCGTTATGAAATTATTTGTAGTTATATATAATCATTCAAAAAAATGCATATTTTTTTCTTTCTGTCGTCATAATTTGTTAATCAGTAATTTATACAAAAAAATCCGGGAACCTTTTGTGCATATTTTATTCAGCTTTCCATTACCGAAAATTTCAATGAGCCAATAGGAAGCTTTCGGAAAAAGAGACCACAAACGTAAAGGCATGTATGCGAGAATTTACTAACGAGATATTTGTTTTTAAAGATTTACGTAGGTGTTATGAAAATGTGTGAACTGAGTATGCAGAAAGATGATAGAAGTGCGAACTTTTTCTTTATGCTGAATATGCGTGCACGCGTTCAGAATTATTAATAGACAGAAGTCAGGGTTACAAGAGACAGCTCATATGCATACTCCTTAACTTGATTTTTTATACGATGGTGAAAGTAAACTATCTAAAAAATATTATTATGCATATATTTATACGGGATATGGATATCATGCATAATGTTTACAAAAAATATGCTCAACTCATTTTGCACATATTTTCTCGAAGGTGTGAAGGATATAACACCTCTGAAAAGGCTTTTTCCAGAAAAAAGGGATGTTCCAAATAATTTCATGGAATATAAAATATGTCATTCGAAAGAGAATTTTTTTTTCTATATGTCATGAATTTTTTGCAAAAAACCTAAAAAAAAATTGTTTCCTTCACAGTAACCTTAAATCAGAATCTTCAACAAGTGAACAAAATTCAGTAGTTCTGTCAGCGCTGTTTTGAGGGTTGTTGAATTTAAAAATGAACATTTAAGATGCAAAATAGAAACATAGCAGCCAATACAAGACATCAAACTGTTTTCAAGCAGTCTTTTATTTTACAGCATACAATTAAAATTAGTTGCTGTTCTCCACACATCGACATGGAATAGTAACCAACAAATAAATTTTAAATACATATCCTACATCATAATTTTTCAAAATATTTATACATGATTTTCTGAGATATGAAAATGATGTAAACATCTGAGCATACCTTGTCATACGTATATGGTGTGCTTCCTGAAGGTACACTTCCCATCTTTTGTGCACGATGAAACTTTTGTGCTTCAAGAACCTGAATTAACGACAAACACATTATAACGTTACTGAAAATAATTTTCAAAAGTGGCAGTTATTCAGCATTGGTGCCGTCTCATAGTCAGGCCAAAACATCTTGTCTTGTTACCATTGCTGAGATTTGAGTGTTTTGTCCTACGCAGTGCATGTATAAAAAGTTACTGCGTATGATTTGAAAATGTTTGAATTTGGGCGGCCATCCTACATTGAGAGGAACATTGCTTATTAATTTGAATCAAGACCTGGAGAAAACAAAAGACCATATAACTGCATTGTTAAATGGAGTTCAACATAAGTCAGCAAGTAAAAAACGTCTACACTGTTGTGTTATAGCTAGTTTAAATTGAAAGACTATTTTAGTAAAAAATTTCGATATCTAACAACCCAAGGCATTGCTTCAGTTCAAACAGTTTCTCTTAATAAAGCTATATTACATTACCACAGTCGCCTAAGTGGGATAAAATTGTGAAGATAATACTTAAACTACACTCTTCGTAGTTTTAACTGCTCCTAATCATATCAGTTAAACTACTGAAATAATCCCATAATGTCAAAAAGCTCCTCTTTTGTTATCTACTGTTAAATAACAATTGCTCATATTAATTTGTCCACCCCAGTGAGAACAAACTATCTGTTTACTGCACAGTTTTAACGATTTTCAGCCCAGGCTCCGGTTTAGCCCGCCTTTAAGCTGTAAGAAATTGACCAAAGACATGGCTCAGTTTTAGTTGACAGTGATTGCAAGATGACCTTTTTTTGTCAAAAGTGCCATTTTTTGACGATTTTGAAGACCAGGTGATGCTTTCATTAGTGCAAGCAATACTAGAGACAATATAATGTTAAAAAGCCTTTCTGTGATGGAAGAGAGTAGGGTTTATGTTTCTTTGATGATATCAAAAATTAATGTACATTACCTGAGGTGAAACATAGTATGGTGTAAACTGTGGCGTCATTAGATTTCCTTTGTCAATTTTTGCAAATCCAAAATCTGTGAGTTTAACTATAACATTCTAAAAATAACACATTGCTGTATTTCCATATGGAAACTGTTAAAGTTGGACAATTATAAAAAATTACACACACGACTTAATTCCAAGAAAAAAATAGAAGGAGAAGTTCAGGAGATGTGAAAAACACTATATTATGAACAATAGCAGACATTTGTCTCAAATCACAGCTTGATCATGCCAAACTGGGGCACCTGTTATTATCAATAAAGTTCAATAATTTTTTAAAAACGTACATCACTCTTATCCATTATCAGCAGATTTTCAGGTTTCAAATCACGATGTGCAATATTCAATGAATGGATATGAAACAATGCAGCTGCAACCTAAAACAGTAACAATCTTATATTGCAAACATCCCTTTAATTTTTTTGATTAGAAAAAACAGCTACTTTGATAATGATTTATGGAATCAAAACACTTCATAGGTAAACTACAAAATGTTCACTCATTTTAACGAAAGTCTGGATATCTTATTCGGTACATCCTAACTTTTTAAATTTAGATAATTATTGCCCAGTTAAGAGTTCTTTGTCTAAATTAAATGTTCTACAGAATTTGCAGCTAGCAAATACATATTCCAATTCAACATGATACTAAGAAGTTCAAACAAATTATAAACATATGCTACAATATATCCAGTAGATAAGATATCAGTGTGAATTTCTCTCTAGACAATGGGCATTGTCACCAGCAAGCACAAATTTCACTTCAAAAGGAACAAAAAAATTTGTTCTCTAAAAGTTGTTGTTTCTTACATCTTTTTTTAACACCATGCCTTTTCTGTTTCTTATTTATTTGATATCTGATAACAATTAATAAGATTTCTGCATCATCAGCAAACAAATTAAGCTAAATTCACACTGAAAAACAACTCCCTACAGCGCAGAACATCGTCGCATGACCTCTGCATTTTTCGTTTTGTTTTTTGTATGCAATAGAAAAAAAACCGGTGATTCAAGAATAACAATGAAAAATGCTCTATCAGCATGTTTCGATCATATCATATCATGTGGCAGACTGAAAGTGAGTATGCCATATATGGTCAAAACCTGCCCACTACCCGGAACATTATTTTTAGTGTGAGTTTAGCATTAGGGCTACAACACTACTTAATATATATGTGTTCATTAATTCAGTAGACGATAACTTTCTTTACGTATAAATGCTCATTTCTTTACGTATAAATGAAACTGAACTATGGATGTAGGTCTAAATTTCTGTTTATTTCCTTTTTTGTTTTTGTTAGGTATTTGCTTATCCTGTAGGTTTGTCTCACTTTGTGGTTACTGGATAAAATATCAGTTAAATGTTGTTTTGCATTAAAGTTTTTTTACCAAGTGTTTTGTCAGGACGGATTTTTACTGCGAAATTCTTGGTTAATATGAAACACAAAACATTCTTTTTGCAATCACAAAATAGTTACAATGCTGACATTCAATTAATTAGATTAATGAAGTAGTTGACGAAATAATAAATATTACCGATTTACCTGTCTAGTAATTTCACTAGCTTCCTTCTCCGTGAAACTAATCTTTTTTCGAATACGATCAAAAAGTTCTCCACCCTTCATCATATCAAGTATAACCAATAAACATTTTCTAATTCAGAAATAAATATCAAGTTAGGTAAATAACATCAATGTTAAAGAACTTTTAATAAAAAGGTATAAGAAAATAACATGGTCGTATTTACTTGGAATGCTGTTCTCCTGGCAACACAATTTCATTCTGAAAGACATCAACACAAGACACAATATGTGGGTGACCACTACATCGCCAATGAAGCTCCACCTAATTACAAAGGATTTTAAATAATTCTCAAGTAAAGTCTGAGTAAATGCTAAGTGAGGTGTGGTAACTTACTAACCTCTTGCCGAGATTTTGGTTTGTCCAATAAACATTTTAAAGCAAATTCTTCTCCAGTAGCACGCTTTTTACAGATCCTAAGTAAAAAAATTCATTTTAAAACTTTTTACCCGTGTCAAAATTATCTTTCAATGTTAGACTGTGCAGGTTAATAAAGCCTGCAACAATAAACTGCAAACAAAACGACCTCAGTGTGTACCGTTCTGTTTAGTATTCAATAATAATGAAACTTAATTTGACTGTAAATAATAAGCGGGTTCTCATCCAACAAAAACAAATTGTTTACCTGACAGGACCACTTATTCCTGAACCAAGTTTTCTATTCCATAAAATTGTGTATTCTTCCTCAATTGGGTTACTCTACAGAATTAGAATAGAAAAATAACAGAAGATAAAAAATCATAAAAAATCAAGGTACTAGTCAATTGAAAGAAACTAATTAGGGTGAATAAAATAAATATAGAACAAACAATAAGTTTATAACAATACCTTGATGACTAAGTCCTGTTGATACATTTTTTATATCCTCATATTTTTTTTAATTATTTTCTATTTTCTACAGTAATAAATAGCACAGTTATAATATACACACAATTCTTTTCTAGTTGAATTTTCATGCATACATTTTTGGAATAAACCAAAGTCACTTTGGAATGTCATGACAGCCATTTTAGTTACATCACATATTCCAGTTACTCTGTTAAAACCACCTTTGTGAAGTCTGTCTGTTTTACTTTTTCTTGCATGCACTGTAGCAACTCTATAGCAGACACATAGACGAGTTATTTTGTTCAAACCACAGAAACATTTTCTAAGTAGTTTGTAAGCTCCACGTGGACCATCTCAGATATCCATAAAACATTTTGGTATTGTTTATATATAAAAAAATGAAAAAGATTCTAAATTTTAAACATCTAATAGTTTGTCACATTTTTGAGGAACTCTATAACTGCATTCTAAAAGAAGAATTCAATCAAAATTTCTGACAGTAAAGAAAAACTGCAATTATCTTTTGCTTTTAATAAAAAAACCTATTTTATTTGTGAAAGGAAAACAAAACCATTTCTTGCAATATATATACAAAGTAAAAGGAAAAAAAAAAACAGTCTTATGTTAACATACAAAATATTTTATTTAGAAACTAAAAAAAACTAAAACTAAAAAAGTAACACTAAAAATGTATGGCATTGATGCAGATTGTCAATAAGACACTTCTATAACACTTCTTTGTAAGCATATTATAACTTCGATGATGCAACAGCCTTTTGTACTTTGTACATAACTTGATGAACTACACTATAATGAGGTTCAGTTGCATTAATACATCGTTTCTTCCATTCTTTGACTTTTGGTGAGAGAGGGGGAGCATTCTCACCCATTACCTGAAAATATAACAGCAGTCTCTTTTAACTTAAAGCAACAATTTTCGTAATGATCAAACAAAATGTGTAGCTATTTTTATTTCTGATGAAAAAGTTTTGCTACAAACGTTTTAAAATAGTTTTACCAAAATTATGATCATAAGCCAGAAATTAATTTTACCAGGGGTATACTGTTTCTTTAAACAGCTGGGTGTTTTAAAATCAATCTTGTTCGTACTGTTGAATGGCAAGCTACATACACTTACCTTACTGATACAGGTTGGAGATATCTATCATATTTGGTCCTTGACATTTTAGGGTACGGGGGAAGGTGACAAAATAAGAAACCTTCAATTTTTATATTTACATGCATCAGCATTATTTTTCGTGCACCTGCTACATTACTCACCTCAAGTTGTGAAAGTTCTGTCACTGCCATTAAATCAGCTATTGTGATTTCATTGCTTGATATAAATTTAGTACCACATATAAAATAATTTTCGAAAACATCTAATGACGATTTTAACAATTTGATATATTTACTGGCATCTTTAGGAGGCTTTCCAGTTAAACGAGGTATTAAAATCTAAATAAAATAAAAAGTTTACACATTAATTTGTATGCCTGTGAGTGTTTATATTAAAACGCAACTATACTACCTTATTTACAATCATCAAAAGTAGACAAGAATTAACCAATGATAAAGAAGACACAAACATCGACATTTAGCTTCATGTGTTGCACAACACATACATTTACCTTTCCTCAATAAGTGTCTCCCTTGAATTAGCACCAACCCAAAAATGATATAGGCGCCCTGGCACCAATTTCAATAAGCTACTTTATAATAATAGCCATAAAAATTGTTTCACCCTGTTTTTAGACCTTCCTCCCCAAAGTAATCGCTACTGTACCTTATAATGTTAAGCCATACCTGTTAACAACATCTTATGGTTTAAAATGGCTCCTGGATCACATTTTGTGCTAAGGATGCATAAAATAGTGATGTCCAGAACTGTGTACCACACAGGAAATCTGATGAATGCAATATGTACAATATATAGTTTTCGTAACACTTCTTCTTTTATAACTGATGGCAACATTGAATCAAAACTAGCAGCATGCATTGTTTTTATCTAAAAAATATTTACAAACCGCATGTCTAAATGTCATAGCTGCCCCCATTCTTAATGCAGTATGATGCCATGCTAGATATTCATCAATTTTTGATCGTGCTTTTTGTTCTTTTGGATACCAATGATCAGGAAGAGATTGTGTCGCACATAAATACTTCAAAATGGCTTCACTACAAACAGGAAAGTAAGAATTATATTACAGATAACTGCATTACTGAAAGCGTAGAAAGGTATTCATTTCTAACTACTTAAGTAGAGCTAAAGCATTGTCATGAACAAGGAGATTTACAAAAAAAAAACATACAAAAATTTAATGCTCAGAGACATCATGATTATGACACTAATTGAACAACATACAAAAAATCATCACAGATGGCATTTAGTGGGACGAAAATGGAGTACTGATTTGACTAAGCAATAAAGAAATTCACGGATAATTTAGAATTATTAGGATTATTTTGAGTGGTGTAGTTTTTCATTTAAACTGGCTGATGAGACTCTGCGTATTGCTTTTCCTTAATAACTGATAAAAAAATGGCACATGATTCTGCCAAATACCTAAAGGGAAATAGGTAGGTTTTGATAGTAATTAAAAAATAAGAAATTGAAAAATTGCCTAAAGCAAAAATGTCCATAGCTTACATTTACAAGGAAAACCTAAATAGTAAAATTGTCTGCACAAATGAATGTGACGAAGTAGTGTTTTTAGGTGGTATATAATTAAAGCTTATCCCCCACTCCCAAGTAAGTTAACCTCAAAATGTTCATATCGTATTAGTATCGAACAAAAAACATTCATTTAGCAAATTCGTATCATAAAAACAAGAAATGAAACCTTAAAAATTGTGTTTTCAGTCCACTTCAGTCACTTATTCTCTGCCATATTGAAATATTTTTTCGTTCAAACACATTTCAGATTTAAACCAGTTTCGACATCATTACATTGCTAAGGGTTCACTACTCACATGAAAGGGCTGAGCAATAGGGGTTGTACAGCTGCACCCATCCCAATCCCCATCCAAAATTTTGGATGGGAATTGGGATGGGTGCTCAAAGTTAGCCAAAAAATACATTGGAATAAAATTGCTGATGACAAAGTCGTTTGCAACAGCCATCAGTCGGCAATAACTTGGTGACTCAAATTTGTAAAGGGTCTACAGTTTTGCAAGAATTCGATAACAAGTGCATAATTGTAAATGAAAATGCAAAAAGAAAAATAATAATTATTTCTGTAGAGCATAGTTAAGTTGCCTTATATGAAGCATATAAGTTAAAAACTCTCAATTGACAAATAGTGTGAACTTCTTCAGCATCATCAACACTATAGAATCACTTGTGAGTAAATTAAATTATTGTGAAAATGCTAAAATGTATTTAATTTTTTTTTTCAGGCTATGGAAAATTAATATATATTTGTTCAACATTATTATTTATGCATCTGTATTAATGCTTTTATTAATGTATATTATTTGATATTTATTATAAATAATTTTTTAAATAAGAATATTATTGTCACTTAATAATAACATTTGAGAAACTATACTGTTTTTGTTTTAAACTAAGGGTAGCTAAAAAGTACAAACAAACATTACTTTTATAACTTCAGCCTAATTTTAGAGGAAATTTATTTTTTATATTGTAATGAGAATATGGATGAATTTTAAGACTTTACAGAACATTTTAACAGCTCTTAAACTTCGAATAAAAATAACACAGCGAAAAATGAAACCATGCTATGGCAATTGCAGATTGCGGACACTAATTTTGGTACTAGAATGTGTTAGCATAAAAACATTTAATGAATAAAAGCATGAGGTATAAACAATTTTTCGTAAATAGTTACCTTTCAAACAAAGTAAAATCATTATCTTGAATAGCGGGAACTTTCGCAGTAGGATTAATTCTTTTAAATTCATCTGAAAATTGCTCACCTATGTATGTAAAACAACAAATATATAACATCTACTTTTAGATTATTAGTAGTTAAAATTGTGTCAAACTACCTTGATAAGGATAGAAATTTTCATATATTTTAAATAAACACACATCTTCTTGCTTATTTTCTGTTTTTAAAGATAAAAGAATAAATGTGAATTTGAAAAAATACTAATACTAAGGCATATATACATAAAAAGTGGGGCCTGGGATCCCAAGACTCTAGAGGTTGGGAGCCATAACATAGGTAAATTTTTTAATGTAAATATTCTCAGGACCAGAATAATATCTCCAGAAATTCCATCCAGAGCATGCATCTTCAGCCTATACAAACTATAATTTTGTTTAGCAGTATGTCTAAGTTGTATATTATTATTATGAGCAATCAACACTATAATACACAACACTATAAAAAAACAAAATCCAACAAATAAAAAAGATTTCTTTTCAATCCGAAAAACATTTAAACGATTTTAAACACATTTAAGGAGCTAGCTACTACAAAATTATTTGGCTGTGCATATATTCCATACATAGAAAACATGTTGAGTCGAGAAGTAGTTCTACTATAGGACTTCTGCAACTTGTGTGCATGTCCTCACATTGGCAACAGCAAGCTTTAGGGACTGGAACATCACATTATAGTAGACATTATATTTTGAGATTTCAATTATATCTCCATGTTAAAGACGATACTTCATAGAAGGAAGTGCTAACTTTTTAAAGCGATCCTCATATCTCAGGTTATTATTGCCTTGAGGCCATTTACTGAATATGCAGAACATTTTTAATAAATTTTTTATCTTTTACAAGAAGCAGTTTTCAAACTGAAGCACAGTATTCAAGACAAGGAAGAACAAGACTGACAAATAGATTCCTTAAACTTTTTTCATTTAAAAATATCAGTGATCTTCTAATTAAACCAATCTTCTTCATCGCTTTATTTGCTTATATTTGAATATGTTTAGTAAAGTTCAAGTTTTCAGTGAAATGTATACAGTATTCAGCAAGATTAACTGTATTACCTTTAGTATTAAGCTGGTATTGATATTTAACGTTATTTCTTCCTATGTGCAGCACTTTTTATTTTCTGCTGAAGAGCACTACAACTGTTTACATTATGTAATACATTTAATTCTTTTGCATCATCAGCAAATAGAGATGAAAAGAAATTATTAAGAAGATCAATAGTTAATATCAAGAACAAGATTGGTCCTAATACACTGCCTTGGGGTACACCGCTTTAAACTGTGTGCCTAACTGATGAAACACTGTTTAGTACAACACTATATATGTTCTGGTTACTAAGAAATCTTGCAACCAATCAAGTAATTGACCTCCAAGGCCAAAAGATTTTAATTCTTTAACAATCTTTGCAGGTGGAATAGGTAGGTGGAAAAATATAAATAAATGCATAGAACCTTTTAAATGTATTTCACAGTATTCATAATGAAGACTTTGGTTCTAAACTAAAATGGATAGAACAGAGTTTTTCTTAGCCAGGAGATCCAGTGTGCTTTTTCTCACCACGTCAGGAAAATGGATAAAATTCTTGAATTGAAGAAAGCTTCAAGTTTTTCTTAAAATGTCAACCCAAATCATGTCTAACAAGTAGCTGAAATTCAACACTTGTTGTCTAGACAGAAGCTCAGAAGTAAACGAGTACAGAAAATAATGTAAGAAAGTTTAGAGAAAAATATCAAAAGTATAGGAAAGAGTGAGTTTAACAAAAAGGAGATTAGCCAGGAAACCCAGCATGATTTTTCTTGCCATCGGTAAAGCAAAAGAATAAGGTGTTGAACTCAATTTTAAGATCCTTAGAAAAAACTTAGTTAAATAGGCCAACAAGAGAAATAATAATGCGCTGAAGAGTCAAAAAGAGTTCCTCGCATTGTAAGACAAATGTGGCACAGAAGTATAAGAGTATAACACATATATTTGGATAGGAATATACTAATCCAGTCTTTTTCACCTTTTCTAAAATTCGCCACTAAAACTGTATATATATACACAACTTTCATTTTGTGCTGCCATCTAACATTGTTTGCTCTTTAGTGAATTTGAGAATTTCTCAGCATTTTCATACCTACATGTAACTTTTTCGTTCTTTTTCAGGAATAACACAAACATTGCATAAAGCAATATTTTTTGAAAATCCCTCACTTTTTGTCATGTTTACATTACGCTTTTTGTAATATTTCAAATTAAAAAAATTGCCATGCGTTATAGGTGGTATTGTTCTGCCCAGATAATAAACGCTGCCCTGATTAAGTACGGCAGCTTGCCCCGGTTAAGAACAGGGCAGAAAATACATAATCAGGGCAACATAATCAGGACAGGCCGGCTTATTACTCAAAAAATATTATTTGGCACTTATAAAAGGAACATAATCAGGGCAGGCCAGTTTATATACGACAGTCTAATATTATTTCTCACTTATTATAGAACGAACATAATCAGGGCAGGCCGACTTATGTATGACAGTCAAATATTATTCGAGACTTATAGAACGAACGTAATCGGGGACGACCGGCTTATATACGATATTTTTATATTATTTCTCACTTATTATAGAACGCACATAATCGGGGAAGGCCGGCTAATGTATGACAGTCAAATATTATTCGAGACTTATAGAACAAATATAATCAGGGCCGACCGCTTTTATATCATTCGTCATCACTTCTGACAAGCAAATAGCCCTGGTGGCAAAGTTGTTGTTGTTCTCAAATGAAACGAAATTTCATGGCAAATACTAAATTTTGGGATTCGCAAGTTTAATAACTTTTCACCAAACTTAATTCCCGCAAAAAGAATAATTTAGGTTCCGTGAAATTTAGTTACTTCAAAGTATATTATGTTGAAATGTATTTACTACAAGAGTACTTTATACTAAGAATTACGTCGAGACTTTTTTCTTTCGCCATGTCTAGTTTTTAGGGGTGTTCTATCTTCCAGAGAATGTTTAATTCACAAAAGTTCAAAAAAAATGCCAATCACAGCCTGCCTGGCCAGCCATTATATCAGCGTTTTCATAATCCGGTCACCACGACATAACCAGTGCAAAAAAAACATAATCGGACCATGCGTACATAATCCGGCTGTCCCAGTTGTAAACAGGCCGTTTTCGCAATCTGGGCAGAACAGTATGACCCTGTATGCTCAAAATATTTCTGTGGATATTTCTATAGGTAAAATAAATTATATTTGTCAATAATCAATATACTCCATAAAAACACTGGGTAAATTATTTTTAATTACATTACAGTAACCAACCTTTTGCAACATTGACAAACTTGGGAGTATATGCAATACTGTTGCATTTAAGTAGAAGCATCACTGAACGGCTTGGTTGTGACATCGCATCGAAGAAGAGCTTTAATGCCATTTTTTTAGTATTGACTAAAGGTTGGAAAATATGTCAACAATTATTATTACCTGCATGGCAAATACACATTTTTTTTGTATAAAAAACCTACATTTTGGTTCAGCCTGAATGTTTCTTAACTTTTTAAGAGATTTTCTAAAAATTTAGAGAGCCTGAATTCTGTTTTTAGCTAAAATGCTTTTTTCTTTAAAGTGCTTAATACAAAGGTAATATATACTTCAAGGTTGGTTTATTTTTGCAGCTAGCTAGTTCTACTAGGTATATATAGCTAGCTAGCTAGCTATAGCTAGCTACATAAATAAAAAAGCTGGAGAAAGACATCAACTGTTTGATACTAATTGGTAGGGCCATAAAGGTAAGTTAAGAAACTTGTTGTTAATCACGCTTGTAAAAGAAATACCGCCTTTAAATTGATGCAAAACCAACAAAAAGTTACCTACGGCTGGAAACAAAAACAAAACAAAAAATAATTTCCTTTAGCTGATCATATCACAGCTTTGTACGCAATATTTGTTATCACAACAATCCAGTTCCGTTCCGATCTTTCTTTCTAGGGTTCTGGGAACGAGGTTGAAGAGGCCGGTTCCCTCTTCCCTTCGTCGACAAAAAACGCCCGTTCATATCAAAATGACGTTTTTTGGCAAGGTAGACGATGTTGGGAGACGTATTTTTTAAAACGTCAATATACTTAAGTAGTTATAGAAACGAGACGCGATGAGCAGCAGAAAAAAAGGCAACAAAATGCCTGGTAGAAACAGGGGGTTTGTACAGCATAGTAGTCTAAATAGAATTCCGTGAACCCATTTGGGCGTTCTTAAAAAATGTGATAGAATCACTGCTAATAAATGAAACACATCGGGAAATTGAAGTAAAAAATCGAAGCTTGGAGGAAAGACTCCAAGGTCGAAGAAATAACATTTCATTAAAAAGTTTAAAAAAACTAATTTGTTTTTCACGCAATCCGCAGGGAATGTGTGTTTGGTTTAGCCTTTCTTCGTCTCCGGAAAAAAATGAACACATTTTACATGGAATCAGCTCTGATGTGGTCATACGTGAAGTTATGGGTATAGTTTTTATTGCCCTGAACTAAATTCCCCGAAACTTTTTTACTTACATTGACTGGCTAAATATCGTTTACTGCGAGGCCAGGTTTTGTTCGAAAATTGACAAAAAAACCTAAAGAAAGTGGAAAACACAGGACATGTGAGGTGAGAATACCTTAAGTGGATAAATTTTGGCGAGTATTTAATTTGGCGAATAACCAAAATGGAATATTTGGCGAATGATCAATTTTATAAAATTTGGCGAGGATTTAATTTGGCGAATACAAAAAATGTTTATTTTGGCGGGGATTTATTTTGGCGAATGACACAAAGAAATGAATTTTTATGTCTTGAAATGTTTTATAAAAAATAAGAATAAACGTATATATATAAACACAAGGATTTACCTGTAACAATCCTTTTTATACTTGTATTATAAAACTTGTTGTAAATATAAAAAAAAGTTCGTTTTGGGGGGAAAAAAAAACTTTTTTTTTTTTTTAATTAAAAAAAAAACGTATTTTTGTATTTTTTTTAAATTTGGCGGGGATTTAATTTGGCGAACGGTAAATTATGTTAAATTTGGCGAGTATTCAATTTGGCGAATAGTCAGTTATCAACATTTTGGCGGGTATTTAATTTTAAATTCGCCAAATTTAATCCTCGCCAAAATTTATCCACTTAAGGTATACTCTATTTGTATTTTTTCCGTAGAGCTAGCTAGGAAATAAATATTGTTAACATATATTTTGTTAAACGAGTGAAACGTTTTTGTATTTTTTTATTAGTAGCGAGCTAGCCTAGAGCTAGTGTTTGTGAACTATATCCACTAGCCTACTTAGCTCTGCTGTAAACTAGCTAGCTATAGAATAGATAGGCTAGCTAGCTAGATGTTGGTGACTTTCTGAGTTAACCAGCTATAGCTGGCTATAATGTAAAAGTTAATGCAAAAAAAAACAATCAGTACTTGACCTGCAAACACAGAACACATGCAGAGCGTCTGGTTGGTTGAACCCACTCACTGATATCAGTCAGAGGAGAAAACTAAAATAAGCGAACACTGCTAATTAATTAGCAGTGTTCGCTTATTTTTAGACGTACTGCTCCTAATTAGCAGAATAATCTAGCCTAATTAGGATGACGAATGCCTAATTAAGTTAACAAATTCAAAATCATGGAATCCTAATTTGGCGAATTACATCATTTGTTTTCCACCATTTTTAAAGAGTACGTGGCTCAAATCACCTGCAGAAAATCGCTTAAATAGCTAATTGAAAAACAACCAATCTCTCCCATGCTTTTTCTAAATTGTGTACATAGCTACTACAGAGCCTAGCCTTATATTTAGGAAGGTAAAATAATAGATTTAGTGATTGCGTATCAAAAGGGGATGAACTGGGATCTTAAAAAAATGTTATATATGGCCTAAATATTGCTTCGACTTACATTAGAGAAGCCTAATTAGCATAACCTGCTTAGTTAGCAGTTTCCTTGCTGCATATCAAATAGGTGTGTGGGCAACATTACAATAAAGTTCCAGATCCTCCATAGACATTCTTGTATTCTAGAACCTCTAAAACGGCATCTGCGGCGATTCCAGGGACTTGTTTTTAGCGAAAGAAGTGACAACAATAAGTATGTAAAAGGGCTTAAGGGTAAAAGCTCATTTGATTTAATTAATTAATTCCATGGAGCAGGTGGTTATCTTTGAATTAACAAAAAAAAAATGTTTTTATAATTACATATTACATTCCCTGTACCAAGAATGTTTACAAAACCTTGTTTTAATCATAGAGGTAGAAATAGAGACGGAGATTGAACTCATCTTGGTGCGCATTAAAATTCTATTCAAATTGCTATTGTTTCAGCATCCCTTTGATATCCATGAGCAATGTGCATTTCACTGGATTTTTACAAAAAACATTACGTCCTTCAGCCGGCCGGCCAAGAAAAATGTTGCAACGTGTATTAATTATCTCTTGATACATTTGGAAATATGATGTGAAGTGGAAATAACACCAGAGAATCCTGCTGATTGATATTTAGCTAAATTTTGAAGTAATGGAACTATACGTGTATTTATATAGCTATATTTTCACATTGTATATAGCTATAAACAAGTTTTGGTTTGCATCTGTTTTTTTGCCCTTGCTCAGGCATTCTCCTGGTCGGAAAATGTCACGTGATACTTTTAAACCAGTTACAGGTCCGTATTTTTCAAAGTAGCCAATATGATTTGAGGTGTCATCTCTTCATAAATAGGGGCTGAATTTTTCACAGATTCTTTGTTTTCTCACTTGAAACCTGACATATTGTGTGCTTTTAGGAGAGTTTTTGCTTTAATTTAGATACTTGTAGTTCTTGTTTAATCGAAGCTTCTTTTGTGAGAGTTTGACCGTGAAACGTCAGTTTTTTCCCTCAACCAAAAGTCGTGCCACGTGACAATCCGACCAGGAAAATTTTTGTAAAAGCAGGACCATGTAGCATAAATACCTTATTTATAGATTTTTTTTTATTACAACACTGAAATAGATTTTAACTATTCTCTTGTTTTCAAATGCAAGTTTCACGCATTTGAGTGTAGATTTCTTTTTAACTTTTTTTAACTGGATTTCTTCAATCTGGTGATCTGTTGTTTATATTTTCTTCTTGTGCTAACGTATACGCAAATGGTATATACCCATAAATCCATTAAAATAATGCTTGAGTAGTTCTTATACAGTGATGTTGAAATGGTGTGATCTTTACAATTATAAATTTATAACTTCTGTCGTTTTATAAGCTATTTAATTATTTTACCAAATGTACCTTTTCACCACACAAATTTCTAAAATTTAGGCCATAATGCCCAATGCAAGAATACATGGAATGAGCAGAAGTTTTCGCTGCTCATTTATTTCTAATATAACATATAGTGTATTGATAATTGTTTATCTTATGAAGTCAATTTCATATTCCTGCACAAGTTCTTTTTTATCGACAGATTTTCATGACCATATTTTCGTTGATTTATAAGATTGGATTGTGTGCTCAAACCGACTGGTTTTCTTGTTATTTTTTAAAACACAAGATTTACATAAAAAAGAGAATATTTTCACAAGTAACGACTTTTGCTTAAAACTCCGTAAAGCGGAGGGGCTGTGTCCCATCACCACCTCTCTTCTAGTTCTCCATCGGAACTGTTAAAATGCAATCACTTCAGTGGTCTGATCGTCGTAGTTCAATTTCTGATAGCAAACAGCTAGGCTATTAAAAGTCAACCATGCATAAACTATTTATCATGCAGCAAACTCTGGTTCAGATTGTTTTCCGAGACAGATATTTTATCTCCAATCAAGCAATTCTTGCAATAGTTAAACGCTAGCAAAAAAAATATGCAAGATGGAGGAAAATGCAAAGAAAAACAGAATTCGAACATTTTTAATCTCCATCGTACGAGGAAAACCACAGAGCAAGAGAAATATTTTACTAAACGAAGACAAAGAATTACAAAAACGAATTTTTATAATCTTAGTAGCGTGCCATATTGGAGCATTCGTGCAATCATGCGCTTACTTTATACAGAACACAGCCTTCCCATACCTGACAAAAGAGTTACATGTTAGTCCACAGGTATATGGCTACGTCATCTCCCTTACCGCCATCTTGCAACTAATCGGCGGACCGTTTAGTGGTCGTCTTGGTGACATATATGGTGGACGTTTAACATTAATCATATCATTTCTTGCACTCGCTATTTCATACAGTATACTTTCAATATCAACGAATATTCCCATGTTGTTTATATCAAGAATTTCAACGCTTGCCGCGCATGCGTTGCAAAGTACGTACATGATCATCTCTGACGTCACATTTGAAGAGGAACGGGCGAATATGATTGGTAAAATAGGAGTATCACATGGCTTAGGCATGATTGTTGGATCCGGAATTGGTGGATTTATAACAGATAAGTTTGGTAATCGTCCGGCCATTGTAGTAGCGATATTTGTTGTCCTCATATGTGCTGTTGTAGCGTTTATTATGATTCCACGCGACACGAAAGCTATCCGAACAATCCTGGATGAAACACGAAGTAAAACAACATTAGATTGCAGTCTAAAAAGCATGCACTCTGTATCAGAGCAAAAACAGGGTACCTCATCCTTCGGTTTGAAAGAAATCATAGCCGTTGCAAAAACAAAACACATGATTTATTTACTTGCAATTAAAACAATTTCCGGATTTCCGTTTAGTGTTCTTGGAGCAATGTTTACGTTAATTCTTATGGATTACTACATGTTGGGACCAAAAGACAATGGAATTGTTTTGTCTTACCTTGGCGTGGTCGGTATGATCACACAGGGGTATTTAGTTGGAGTGTTGACTCACTATGTGAATGATGCGGATTTAATTCTGATTGCCATCATGCTTATGGCGGCCGGCTCGTTATTTTTAATCATATCGCAAAGCATTATTTTATTTTGCGTTGTGGCGATACCATTAACGATTGGTGGTTCACTCTTACATATCATTGTTACGTCCCTCATCACTAAAATTGTACCTAAAAACGAAACTGGTTCCGCTTTGGGACTGACTATGTGTACTCATGCCATTATACGTACATTCTCACCCACCATTGGTGGATTTCTGTTTCAGCATATTGGGTTTTACTCATTTGGACTGCTTGGTTATGTCATTAATTTAAGTCTTGTGGTGTATTTAATATTTTATGGACGAATAGATTTTGAAGCATAGGTGTAACAACATTTTATAAACCTTTTTCAATGAAATAATTGGTTATGATTAAAAATAGAGGATAAGCTTCATACCGTAAGTTAACCTCGTCCCCAGTATTGAAAGGAGATCCATAAATACAATTACTTTAAGGACTACGAGCACAACATTTACGTGTTTTTAACCACACAAATCTTGAAATAGTTCTGTCTGTGAGTTATGCTCATTTTTCAGTTTTCTTTTCTTTGGAGTTACTACCAATAGCTTTTTGATACACCAAAAAAATAAACTGTCAACAGTTTATAGTGCTAGCTTTGTAAAACTTACAAAATTTCTATTTACAAATATGTAAAATACTTTAAATTGTTCATTCATCAGTATCCGTGTTTTTGTTTGTTTTTTTGCATCAGTATCCGTGTTTTTGTTTGTTTTTGCATCAGTATCCGTGTTTTTGTTTGTTTTTTTGCATCAGTATCCGTGTTTTTGTTTGTTTTTTGCATCAGTATCCGTGTTTTTGTTTGTTTTTTTGCGCTCTTGTGCAAAGTGTAAAGCTCAGCTCGTTTGCACTACCTGTGCACACAATTTTACACTTGAAGAGCGCAATACGAAGAAGGATGACAACTATGTGACGTGCTATCTTTTTCGTGTTTTTCTTGATTTGGTTCCCATTTTAGATGGCGATGCCTCCGCTTGATCAAGAAAAACTTGACCGCCTTGTATGTCCTAACAAATAAATAACAAATAAATAACAAATAAATGACAAAAAAATAACAAATAAATAACAAATAAATGACAAAAAAATAACAAATAAATAACAAATAAATGACAAAAAAATAACAAATAAATAACAAATAAATGACAAATAAATGACAAAAAAATAACAAATAAATAACAAATAAATGACAAAAAAATAACAAATAAATAACAAATAAATGACAAAAAAATAACAAATAAATAACAAATAAATGACAAATAAATGACAAAAAAATAACAAATAAATGACAAATAAATGACAAAAAAATAACAAATAAATAACAAATAAATGACAAAAAAATAACAAATAAATAACAAATAAATGACAAAAAAATAACAAATAAATAACAATTAAATGACAAAAAAATAACAAATAAATAACAAATAAATGACAAAAAAATAACAAATAAATAACAAATAAATGACAAATAAATGACAAAAAAATAACAAGTAAATAACAAATAAATAACAAATAAATGACAAAAAAATAACAAATAAATAACAAATAAATAACAAATAAATGACAAAAAAATAACAAATAAATAACAAATAAATAACAAATAAATGACAAAAAAATAACAAATAAATAACAAATAAATAACAAAAAAATAACAAAAAAATAACAAAAAAATAACAAATAAATAACAAATAAATGACAAATAAATGACAAAAAAATAACAAGTAAATAACAAATAAATAACAAATAAATGACAAAAAAATAACAAATAAATAACAAATAAATAACAAATAAATGACAAAAAAATAACAAATAAATAACAAATAAATAACAAATAAATGACAAAAAAATAACAAATAAATAACAAGTAAATAATTAACAAAGGAATAATTAACAAGTAAATAATTAACAAAGGAATAGATAAATACAGTAAACTCTCTTTCTTCTCAAACTCACGAGTGACGGAGGAATTAGTTTTGTATAGGTAAAATTGTTTGCGATAGAAAGAGACCTTAGATAGTGATCGAAGTTCGAAATAAGAAAGTCAAGGAAAAAATAAGTTGCAAAATTTGAAAAAGATTTAAAGACAATTTTTTTCTATATATACAGAAGTGGCACGCGAAAAATATGCTGATATCAGCAGCAAAAATCTGAAAAACATCAGGCAGAACCACATTTTTTTTAAATTACCCAGGGCTCCGCGACGTTGTCCATAGTATTGGCGAGCGTTGAAACTTGTGAAAGCCACACAACTGAACTTAGCAGTTGGAAGCTAAGAAATCATGACTTTGAACTGAAGACAATGCAAATAAATGTCATGAGTAGTGCAAGTGAAAGAAGAGGAAGTTTTGGACAACTTTGTAAATTGGAGAATTAGAACTTTTTTATTGGAGAATTACACAGTCTGATGATGACGGATGGTTACATCTTGATAATATTTGTTTTGAGAATTTGAGCCCTTTACTACCATGCCAGCACTCCAGAGACACATTTGTTTTAGCTATAGCTATATAATATACATTGTTGATGTAGCTGGCTAGCATAATTTTTGACGATTCCGTCATTTAAGGTAAATAGCAAAATGAAGCTTTGAGCCATAACAGTGAACAGTCAATATATAGCTAGCTAGTTGTGCGTCACAGCAAACAGAAACCTATTTTTCATAAATAAATTTCTGCAGATTTTCAGGTTTCTTTTATAAAATAAAAAAATATATTTGGGTTCTAAGCAGAAATATTCTCGCAATAATAGGGTGTTGTTGTTGTATTGTTGTTGTAGCTGGAAGAACTAGTCTCAGTTCAGGTTGAATACTCGGCACATGGGAAACTGTGTCACACATCCGGGTAGGGCACTTAATACAGGTATATAATGCGTCACAATTCCAGGGTGTAATATCTTTTTCAAACGTTCCTAGGACTTATGATGAATCCTAGTTTTCTTTTGCACAGTTTTTTAGCATCCCGTGGATGTTTAAAAATTAATTGTGAGTGGCACCAGATTTAATTAGGTGAGCTTGCTCGTTTAGGCCAATAAAATTTGATGATAATGTTATTCATCTGAAGTGTTTATAATATAAAAATTTTTTTACCAATAGTTTATAAGGTTATAAAAATTGACAAAAGTTTATTCTTCAATATTTTTGGCATCTTCGTACAAAAAAAACATGTTTTCTACAAATAAAATATTTTTGATCATTTTTGATAAAATATATAAAAAACTTTCGTGACTTTCTTCAGCCCGCATAAACCTGGCCAGCTCGCCTCATATAAAAAACCAGTCCGCCTAACACAGCCAGCTCACCTTATATAAACAGCCCTTTAGGTTGAACATATGGCACTGTGATTTAGAAGCACATTCCCAATTTGTGGACAACAATTTGGTCACAAACTTAGGACACATTTCATCCATCTATTTCAATCATGAGAATTGCTTTTAACGTTTTCTGAACACATATCTTTGCCAAAATAGATACGCTGTGAAGTTTTACAGGGTCTCCGAAAATGGATAAACTCAGGAAGTCAGGAACTCGGAAATTATGATAACAATGACAAAAAAATTTAGCTTCATTTCATCAAACTGGTCTAAAAACATACTAAGTTTCCAGTCATTATTTCAATTTCTACTGAAGTTATATGACTTTTTTTAACTTCACGAAAAGCAGTTTTTCATACCGCTGCAGGGACTAATCCGTTTGGGTTTATTTTGTAAAATTTTGACAATAATATTATAAATCTTGATGATGTACCATAGTGGTAAGCGTTCCAATGTTTTTACTCCTAATTGAGGTAACGTTAAACAGGATTTCATGTGTCGTTCTGTGAGTAGTATAAACTACTTTGTCTCCATTCAGG
The DNA here is from genome assembly GCA_030067915.1 of Hydractinia echinata. NCBI lineage: Eukaryota > Metazoa > Cnidaria > Hydrozoa > Anthoathecata > Hydractiniidae > Hydractinia > Hydractinia echinata. Next base: position 423,728 of record JASGCC010000012.1, on the reverse strand, counting down.
AAAGATTATCCAGTACAAACTTTATTTAATCCCGGTTAAAAAAAAGGTTATGTGCAATCCTTTTGCACATATCAACAAAGTATGACCATGGAGTAGTATGTGTAGTTACAAGCAAGAAACAGTGATGCAATTTCTCTCAAGTTTTGACTTGTGACCCAGTTAAATAGTCAGCCTTGTCCTTTTATAGTTACTCTAGCTAATTATAGAAAAAAAGTGGAATATTTAAACTTGGCTCAGTTTACTTAGCGCTAATAAATGCTATCTTAATCCTAAATGTAGCCATAGGGTAGTTGAGCTACCTGTTTAAGAACAACATCAAAGAAGGTCGAAGTTGTCCTCTTTTTGTTAACATTCGCCGGTGGTATTTCTGTACCAAGTACCAAATTTTAAGTGTACAATGCAACGCATGTGAGTGCAATCAAGTGCCATGTACATACAATCTAAAGATTTATGCCATTGGCGCACTCTTCACGAGTGACACCACAGAACAAAGAAACCGTGTTTTGCTATTTCCCGTATCCAATACCGAGATCTGGTTGTGATATGGTTGTCTTTAATTAAACGCAGAAATTAAGTTGATAGATTGCAGATACAGAGTGGTAGACTAGAGTATACAAGAGAGTAAAATGCGTGAGGGGAGGAGAGAGAACAAGTGGTTTGAAAGTAAAGTTTCACTACCTCTTTGACTCCATGTTCAGCATTCCCAACAGCTGACTGCAATTCTAAATGTTTCATCAAATCAAAAACTTGTGATTGAAGCTCTTGTATCTCGTTCATTCTTTTTTCTTCCACTTCCAATAACTTTCTTTCCAGCTCCTCAACTTTCGTTTGCCACATGGACTATGGCAAAATATGGAAAAAAACATTGAAATGATATTTGTAACAAAACATTGAAATGATATTTGTAACAAAAAAAAACATTGAAATGATATTTGTAACAAAACATTGAAATGATATTTGTAACAAAAAAAAAACATTGAAATGATATTTGTAACAAAAAAAAACATTGAAATGATATTTGTAACAAAAAAAAACATTGAAATGATATTTGTAACAAAAAAAAACATTGAAATGATATTTGTAACAAAAAAAACATTGAAATGATATTTGTAACAAAAAAAAACATTGAAATGATATTTGTAACAAAAAAAAACATAGAAATGATATTTGTAACAAAAAAAAACATTGAAATGATATTTGTAACAAAAAAAAACATTGAAATGATATTTGTAACAAAAAAAAACATTGAAATGATATTTGTAACAAAAAAAAACATTGAAATGATATTTGTAACAAAAAAAAACATTGAAATGATATTTGTAACAAAAAAAAACATTGAAATGATATTTGTAACAAAACATTGCTTGTTTATCAAATTAATTTTTGATTCCGTTATTATGACTCTTAATATTTAGTATTTAATATTCAAAATAATATTACAGTTAACACTTGTTATCTCGAACATGCGCTATCCCAAACTTTAAGCTATTTCGAACAAAAACCTTAGTCCCGTCAGCATTTACAGTCTCTTTAACTAAAATTTGTCCCGCTATCTCGAACCTCGCTATCTCGAATATTGATCCCTAGTGACGAATTACAGTCGTTATCTCCAAATTCGTGTTCGAACTTTATTTAATTTTCGAATTTTCGAAAGTTTTTAATCTTTTGAAGGTTGGGTTGTAATCTTTTCACATCTCTTTCTCTCGAGTTATACCGAAATTCGAAACAACCCCCGATATGTCGAATTTTCTCCTGGTGTAACTTCGTTCTACTGAGACTTCGAGATAGCGGGAATCGACTTTAATATTTAGACTGCATTAAGAAAATTAATTTTAGACTGTGTTTATATTTACGCAAGCAAACACATTTTGTAATTGATGAACTTTTAAAAATTTGCTGAATAAATGTTTGCAAATTTAGCAAAAAAAGGATTTGCTGACATTTTGTTTCTCAATTTACACCGTTTTTAAAGAGCTTTATGTAAGAGACATGTAATAAAGGCTGTTGAAGTTAAAATTCTCATATAAAATTCTCGTATATTATATGTCGTTCTAGGTAAATCAGAAGGAAAAAATTTGTGTGAATCATTTTCCAATAAGGTGAAAAATCTAATATTTGTGGGAATTAATTTTTGAGAATTTTGCGAATAACGAGTTCCTAAATAATTTTCGCGAAAATTAATTCCCTTATGGTATATTTTCATTTAAGAAATTTACCAGCATACATTTCGCGAGTCTCCAATAAAACTATTGACAGAAAGCAAAACGAAAAAAAAAAATATTACTACATTTGTATTCTTTGCAACCCAAAAAGTCGACAGAATTCGCGCCTAATAATATTCGCGAATGATACTTTCATAAAAATTTCTACAGATATTAAATTCCGTGAAAATTAGCAAAAGTTAAAACACACCAAATAAGTTTTATTACAGCCTGATCGTATTTTTTAATAAATTCCCACTAATGCAGCCAGACTTATTGAAAACTATGTATAGCACTAGGTACAGGATGCTCAGATCACACACCTGATTCTCTCTCAAACATGTGTTCATTTGTCTCTCATCACGGAGTTCTTTAGTAATTTTCGTTGCTTTTGTTACAACATTTTCATACTTTCTTTCGACGGCCTTTTTATCCTTTTCGCACCCCATATATTTTCTTTCTAATCCTCGATTTGATTGCACCGCATCGTGCAAACTAGCTTCCATCATAGAGATCTAAATCACAAAACCGATGTAACAACTTTGAATTTTTTTTGCCCAGACGGCATATGGCAGAGCCCTAACAAGCAGAACAAGATAAATGATGAGATTAGATTGACACTTCGCAAGCGCATTTATAACACTTCTCGCGGGAAAAGCGCGTTTTAACAATCATTTTTTTGCATTTTACAACTGTGCTAAGGGTTCCGACAACATTATTATTTCTGTGTCCTGTTGAGGAGAGAAATCATCTTTTTAAATATGGTACCTTGTCGTATGCGTCTTTTTCCAAAAAATCAATTTTCTCTTCAAAATATAATCTTTGTGATTCCAATTGATTCGTTAGTAGATAGGTATACTGCAATTAAAAAGAAAATAAGTTTCATACAATCGTATTATTAAAGTTAACCACTCAGACATTGATGAAAATGCTACACGAAAGTGCGAAATAAATGTGTCATTTTAGATTAAGAAAAATCAAAAATCTTAATTTTCAGTTCTTTCTTCAGGAATGAATGGCGAGTTTCATTAATGACCACACATCCAGTAAGTGTTGTAGCAAAAGTAATATATTGCAATGCTCGCTGCATGTCTGTGAGCATGATGGTAGCCGCGAGTAACGATGGAAAAGTTTTACACAGGCTGACGACTAGTACCAACAAATGGTCAAGAAAATAGTCTTGAAATAGCCTGCAATTTCTCCGGGTTGTGTAATCACATTTCGAATCTTGTGATTATGGGCGGCATATATACAAGCAACCGTGTCATTAGTGCGATTCGAAACACGCATGCGCCAAATTACCTCTAATGTTAACGAATCCATCTTTCTATAATCTATCTAAAAATAACAAATAATAAGTCATAACACCAAGAACAACAGCTGAACTAGACAACAGCCTAAGATATCAATCACTCTCTCATGCTGAACATTAAAGAGAAAAGGTTGATTAACACTTGCACTGAAAGCAAAGACATTACCACAGGCTACCAGTATACATTATACTCACGTTTTCTTCTTGGCCAAGAGCTACCAACTTGCCATCTCCATCTCCCTTACTTTGTATGAGGCGGTGAACATAGTTGTCTAAAAAAAAAAGATAAAGGTGCTAAAAAAATTAATTCCACCTTAAGGTTTGATAGTAAAGAAATGAAAAGTAATAATCATGATTGAAAGATGATAAGTATAAATTATTTTTCACCTCCAGCATAATCCCATACACGTTGATTGCCAAGCTGCATGCTGAACGTATGAGCAGTTTGTTGGTAGTGTCTGAAACAAAAGTAGTACGTGGCTAACATATTTCTAAGTATCTCATATTTATTGAGTAGGGAGTACGAAAGGAAACAGTTTTGATAAGACTACCTTGCTAATAAAAAACGGGTTTTCTTCAGGATTTAACTCATGTAATTTCGTGACGACTTACAAAAAGAACACTTAAAATAGATTATAATTTCGAATTAAACAGATTTTCGCGGGTTTTTTTGAAACATTGAAAGCAAGATAGATATTTTAATACATAAGTCAACATACTGGTAGGCATGTTGTTCTTGATATCTTCCACATCCAACATAACCACATATCAAACAGATCCATAAACTCTGAAGAAAGTATGTAACACGTGGAATATTTCATCGACGAAAAATATGTTTTGACTTCACTACTAAAAGTGTCGCTTAAAACAAGCTGTCTAAAGCTTTGACATTTATTTTCCAATGCACATACATCCCAGGATAAGATTTTTGTCATCATATCAAAAGTCAACCTTTCGATTCGAAAACCCATTATACCACCAATATGACATGTTACTAGAGTGGTAAAGACTGTATTACACGCAGCTGTAAATAGCAAGATAGTCGAAGATAGTCGAAGATAACTTAGTTACCAATCCTCCAAGGAAACTTATGTATAGCTACATATAAAATGAAAATACGAAGAACGAATATTAAAAAGTTATCTCTTACTTCTTTCGAATCGCATTCAAAACAACTTTGTTCTGAAGATGGTTCTGGCGTTTGGTAATATCGACACACCGGACAACTAAAAATATCGACACACCAAACAACTGAAAATATCGACACACTGGACAACTGAAAATATCGACACACTGGACAACTAAAAATATCGACACCAAACAACTAAAAATATCGACACACTGGACAACTAAAAATATCGACACACCAAACAACTAAAAATATCGACACACTGGACAACTAAAAATATCGACACACCAAACAACTAAAAATATCGACACACTGGACAACTAAAAATATCGACACACCAAACAACTAAAAATATCGACACACCAAACAAATAAAAATATCGACACACCAAACAACTAAAAATATCGACACACTGGACAACTAAAAATATCGACACACCAAACAACTAAAAATATCGACACACTGGACAACTAAAAATATCGACACACCAAACAACTAAAAATATCGACACACCAAACAAATAAAAATATCGACACACCAAACAACTAAAAATATCGACACACCAAACAACTAAAAATATCGACACACTGGACAACTAAAAAATATTGACATATCAAACAACTAAAATATAGACACAGTGGACAACTAAAAATATCGACACACCAAACAACTAAAAATATCGACACACTGGACAACTAAAAATATCGACACACTGGACAACTAAAAATATCGACACACCAAACAACTAAAAATATCGACACACCAAACAACTAAAAATATCGACACACCGGACAACTAAAAATATCGACACACTGGACAACTAAAAAGATCGACACTCTGGACAACTAAAAATATCGACACACCAAACAACTAAAAATATCGACACACCAAACAACTAAAAATATTGACACAGTGGACAACTAAAAATATCGACACACTGGACAAATAAAAATATCGACACACCAAACAACTAAAAATATCGACACAGTGGACAACTAAAAATATCGACACACCGGACAACTAAAAATATCGACACAGTGGACAACTAAAAATATCGACACACCAAACAACTAAAAATATCGACACACCAAACAACTAAAAATATTGACACAGTGGACAACTAAAAATATCGACACACTGGACAAATAAAAATATCGACACACCAAACAACTAAAAATATCGACACACTGGACAACTAAAAAGATCGACACAGTGGACAACTAAAAATATCGACACACCAAACAACTAAAAATATCGACACACCAAACAACTAAAAATATTGACACAGTGGACAACTAAAAATATCGACACACTGGACAAATAAAAATATCGACACACCAAACAACTAAAAATATCGACACAGTGGACAACTAAAAATATCGACACACCGGACAACTAAAAATATCGACACACCGGACAACTAAAAATATCGACACACTGGACAACTAAAAATATCGACACACTGGACAACTAAAAATATCGACACACTGGACAACTAAAAATATCGACACACTGGACAACTAAAAATATCGACACACCAAACAACTAAAAATATCGACACACCGGACAACTAAAAATATCGACACACTGGACAACTAAAAAGATCGACACTCTGGACAACTAAAAAGATCGGCACACTGGACAACTAAAAAGATCGACACAGTGGACAACTAAAAATATCGACACACCAAACAACCAAAAATATCGACACACTGGACAACTAAAAATATCGACACACTGGACAACTAAAAATATCGACACAGTGGACAACTAAAAATATCGACACACTGGACAACTAAAAATATCGACACACTGGACAACTAAAAATATCGACACACTGGACAACTAAAAATATCGACACACCAAACAACTAAAAATATCGACACACCGGACAACTAAAAATATCGACACACTGGACAACTAAAAAGATCGACACTCTGGACAACTAAAAAGATCGGCACACTGGACAACTAAAAAGATCGACACAGTGGACAACTAAAAATATCGACACACCAAACAACCAAAAATATCGACACACTGGACAACTAAAAATATCGACACACTGGACAACTAAAAATATCGACACAGTGGACAACTAAAAATATCGACACACCAAACAACTAAAAATATCGACACACCAAACAACTAAAAATATCGACACACTGGACAACTAAAAAATATTGACATATCAAACAACTAAAATATAGACACAGTGGACAACTAAAAATATCGACACACCAAACAACTAAAAATATCGACACACTGGACAACTAAAAAATATTGACATATCAAACAACTAAAATATAGACACAGTGGACAACTAAAAATATCGACACACCAAACAACTAAAAATATCGACACACTGGACAACTAAAAATATCGACACACCAAACAACTAAAAATATCGACACACTGGACAACTAAAAATATCGACACACCAAACAACTAAAAATATCGACACACTGGACAACTAAAAATATCGACACACCAAACAACTAAAAATATCGACACACTGGACAACTAAAAATATCGACACACCAAACAACTAAAAATATCGACACACTGGACAACTAAAAATATCGACACACTGGACAACTAAAAATATCGACACACTGGACAACTAAAAATATCGACACACTGGACAACTAAAAATATCGACACACCAAACAACTAAAAATATCGACACACTGGACAACTAAAAATATCGACACACAGGACAACTAAAAATATCGACACACCGGACAACTAAAAATATCGACACACCGGACAATGCAATGTTTACGATTACATGTGCAATGTGCTACCAATACAACATGTTCTTTATTTGTTGTTATATATGTGACCTGTTTCCTAGTCCAGTAAATGCTTTTATACCAGAGAGTGAGAAATTGATGCTTCCTCGTATACTTCAACATTCTTATAAACACGAAGTAACTTTTGCCTACAGTCGCGTTGCTAGGGTTGCACAACCCATGTAAAACTTGGATATATTTATGGTAGAGAGTATCGTAGAGAGTAAAAACGTACCATGAATCTTGCCATTTCATCAAACACTCATTATGGAAAGAATGGTTGCAAAGAACAGTCAGAATACCTGCAACAGACTCATCCTGAAGAAGAAAAAACAGTGATCATAACATTCACGTCTGTCCTTTTGTCACAAAAATTAGAACAACCAATCAGAACTAATAACAACCGCGTGAATTACGAAACACGGGGACAGAGTATCAGATTACCATTCGTTCTAAACACACAGGACATGTTGGAAGTTCGGTGAGACTTGTAACTGGTAGATAACCACCCTGAAAAAAAAAGAATAATCTAAATGCTACGTACTTTGTTTTGACACTGTCTGGCAGAATTTACGGACCCATCATACTTGGGAACATATAACATATTAATAACATATATAAAATATTATTAACATATATCAACTATTAATTTTACACCACTAAGATTATAACAGCGATACCTAATTTCTGAAAACAAAAATTCGGCAATTTTTTTTGTTGCCCTAGTGACACTGCCGTGACTTAGCAAAAAAGAATTGAAATATTATGCAATAAAATTGTAAGAGGAAAATAGAGATTTTAAAGATTCTCTACGAATGTATGTGGTATCTTAGGACACAATGCAAAAAGAGAATTTTAATTAGATTTTTATTCTCGTCTGAAGAATAAAAATATTTGCGAATACAAAAACTAATAATAAAAAAATAACATATTAATATTAATCATCAACTATACAACTTTAAATTTTAATTTCTCTAATCCTATCAATATTAATAGTGAGGTTACATGAACAGAAATAGCAAAGAGAATAAATATATGTTTTATCTATCACACTGATGGTACAGTGTTGTATGTATTGGTACATTTAGATAGAATTATAGGATTACAACTTTTTGATTGCTGTTTAATTAAACTGGAAAATATTTACATCTTTATACATCAACCCACCTTGATGTGATTAATAGCCAGAGCAACGTTTCAAATAATAAATAACATCTTTTATGTAGCAAAGCTTGTCGTAGGTTCATGTCCACAGCATGGAAATAGACATTTTTTGTAAGTATTCATTATCTAAGTTTTCTGTGATGTGGAGGCGATTTTAAAACTGCTGCGAAGTAAAAACTCGATAAATTTTTGTTCATCACTGCATTTTCATAAGTCCTGGGGGCACAGAACTATGATGCGAATAACGATAAAAAAGAGTTTCTCGCAAACTTTAAAAACCAGGTAGTTGATCAGTTATTACTTTACAGAATGGCTGCAAAGGAGATAATCATCTTGTCGATTAATGCAGACAAGGACAGAAGACAGTATCTTGTTTGGCAAGTTAGATGCGTTCTCGCAGTTTTCTCGTTCTCCAGTTCTGTAATGTTTTTTTAAAACGTGACTCTATTCATTTAAATGAAAAACGTTGAACTATGATTCACATTTAAAGACGTACTAGAAGTGAGAAACGAATGGCAAATTTTGTGAAACGGGGAAAACGCCTAAAAAATGACCAGTTTGGCAGTCAAGTCAACCTTTATTTCATTTTTTCCCAAATTTTCCAAAAAGGAAAATGCTCAATTCGTACTTAGACAGCTGACAGCTAATAGCTGGTTTTATTGAAAAAAATCTTCTGACATTTAAACAGTATACTGCAATCCATCATCTCCTGATTTTTTCAGGTTTTCCAGATTGATGGTCACCATCATGAGATGAGGTGCATTTTGGATTGTAATTAGGAGAGTGGTGGGAAATTATTTTATTTTTAAAATTGGGTGGGGGCTAAATTTTTTTACATGCGATCACAATCATCTAACATTGCGAAGGATCTTTGAACAAAATATAATAAAAAAATAAAAGCTGTGATGTTAAATTATTCCACCTGCAGCTACACATGAATATTGTAAAAAAACGTTTACTTAAGAATTTAAAAATTAAAACGGAATACAATTGTACGTTAATTAGTTAGGTGTGCCATAACATGGAATAATCACATTTCCATTACTTTGAAATACCACGACATGAAAATAAGAAGTTTGTTTTGGAAGAAATAGAAGAAAAAAAAGAGTTTGGAATTTGTTGCAGCTCTGTGATTCTTCTTATTATTTGATGACTTTGCAAATACATTGCATTCATAAGATCATTTTATACGAACTTTATTTTCAGCGAAAAGCAACGAAATATCTTCACGTTAAGTCTACTTCATGGTGTTTTCAAAATATAATTAAAATCAGCGTTGTGATAAAGGAAGTAACAGAGAGTGCACTGCAAGAGAAATTGGATAAACGTGTTTTTACGAATATATTTACGAACTACTGAATTACTATCCAGACTCGGTACTTTATCAAATAAGGTGAGTGATGTTTATTGATGTTTTTTATTAACAAAGATGCTTATTTAGGGAACGGGATGGGCTGTCTCTTATAAGTAGCAGTGTTGCAAATTTAGTAAAAATTCCATTACTAGTACATTTTAACTCTTGTAACTTAGTCTCCTAAACTATATTGTGATTTCAGCAAGTTTTTTTATACTTATGTTTTCTTTTTTTTTCCTACTTCGTGGTGTTCTGAAAATATTAGTTAAATCAGCGATGTAATGGAGGGGGGGGGGGGGGGGGGAGAGGGCATTGCAAGAGAAATTGGGTAAAAGTGTTTTACATAAATAATATTAAATAGTTTCCTATCAAGCGATTCCTTTTTCTTTTACAATAAATTTGAAAGGAGAGGTGGGGTCCTTACTTACTATCGAAACTATTTAAATAATTTCTATTAAATTTGAAAGGAGAGGTGGGGTCCTTACTTACTATCGAAACTATTTAAATAATTTCTAAAGGTAGGATATGTTGTTTGTAGTTTCTTACTGCCAACATTTTCCCTGTTATATAATCCAATTTATTTCATCAGAACGAAATAAAAAGAAGTTGAGAAATTGCTATTTTGTTTGGGAATCTTAATTTCTATTTTATCCAAAAAAAGCTTTATTATCAACACAAAAACTTCGTATTTTTCACTTTATTTTTTCTAATCAAAATTTTACATACATTAATGAGGTGGAAAGAAAGTTTTTGTATTGTAATAACGTTTTTCTGTGGCACGAAAACACAAAAGCACAAGGCTCAAATTTTTATAAATACTGGCACCTGCTTACTCATGAAATATTGAAGTATTCGAAACAGTATATTTAATAACAGGCAGCCGACGTGGAAGGTTATTTGGGTACAAAATATGGGTAGGCTTTGGAGTGTGTTTCTCTAACAAATTGTAATCATCACAAATGTGTAGTGTGAATGCTTGTCAGAATGTCTGGAATAAATGAGGCCAAATATTGGTTACCTCGCTTAATCCTAACCTGTTAATAAAAGTTTACACTAAACAATTTAGTGATTGCAAACTGATGTACTGTTTGTTGGAAGATGATTACAGATACAGCCTTCGTTAAATATCTTTTGCGTGTAACATGTGCGTTACTAGACGATAACAAATATTACTTGTATATAAGTAATAAACATTCAGGCACAGATGAAAAAAAAATAGAGATAGATATTTCTACAAATTATTTTTAGATTAAGCACAAAATTGCGGAGGTAAACCAAGAAAAGACTATCTGTAGAAAACACGACGACAACAAATATGACGCACTGTCAGTTGCATACAGAGATACCAGACTATCTCACGTACATTCTAGTGGCTGTTGGTTGTCTCATCATAATTGTATCTGCTATCAGTAACATTAGTTTGTTGATGTTCATACGTCATCAGTATCGCAACAATGGCGCCATGTTCTTCTTCAAAATTATACTGGTTATTTCAATGCTCAATGTGGCGATAGGTATGATTTTTTTAACTACACCAATAACATCAGCAAGTTACTCTTAGAATTGTAAATATTTACAAAAGAGTTTTGATACATGTTTTCCGGCTGATCAGCCACTTTTTCAGTTTTAATTTTTCCTGCTTTTCCATTATGTAAATTTTTATATGTAAATAAAGTTAAAAAAATTTCCCAACTTTTTGACGCAATTTTTAAATTCTCTGACATTTTGACCCAATTCTCAAATTCCCTAACTTTTTGACGCAATTTTCAAATTCTTCTGACTTTTTGACCCAATTATGGTTTCGATAACTGAGACTGCATGATGTTTGATACTCACTACATTGTATATTTTAGGGCAGCCGTTGGAACTGGTCAATATTTTATGGAAAACAAGACTTATGCTGGTGGACATCTTCAGCAATATCTTCTTATTTTTCTCCTTCTCAGCAATATACCATTGCATTACGTGTCAAACTATTGTACGATACTACAAAATCAAAGGGATATCTTTACTGCAATCACGTCAGAAAAAAACAATCTTTCTTTTGTGTTTCACAGCATTCGTAACGGCAATCAATTCACCACTCATTTACAATATCTGCCAAATTATCATTGAAAGAAAAAAATGTCAGACCCAGTCCTCTGCTATAGTAACGGTCGTCACCATGGTTACATGGATAGTGTACTGCAGTTTGATAATTTTCATTCTGACAAGGAAAGTGATTCTTTATTTGAAACAATACGAAGACTTCAGAAAAAGAAATTTATCAAAACAAAGTACCCACACCATGAAGAGCGCAAAGAGATTAAAAATCATGAAAAAAATTTGGATTGCATTTTCCATCATATGGTTACCCTATGGTATTGTGAATATAATCAAAGAACGGATGAGTACACAGACGTACGAGAGTGTCAACGCAATATCAAGAATCATAGCATTTACTTCATTTATAGCTTTGCCAACAGCATACTATGTAACCGATAGACGCTATGCAACATATATTCAGGAGCAACGACAAAAACTGAAAGCATTGTTTTAAAACCAAAATAAGAATTGTAACGAAAAAAACAGTAATTTGGAGAGAATACACAAAGTCAAACAGAAAATATTATCAAAAAGTCTCCAAAACATTGTGATATGGGTTTTTTACATTCCGTCTTAATGCAGCAAAGAAAAATAATTTTCAAAGGTCTAAATAGGACTTAAGAAATAAACAAAGGGATAAGTTTGTTGCAACCCGTGCATAAAGTCTTGGTATGTTAAAAAAAGCTGTGAAAACAAGATGAAAAACTTTTAAATTTATAAAGAACTTGTTTATATAATTCCATGTTTAACTATTTTACATAATTGTATAAATGAATTAATTGTTTAACGTCAATGTGTGAAATTGTAATAAAAAAATTAATGAAATATAATGCTACCTCTCTTAGATTTCGAAACAGAATACGACCATTGTGAATTGTTATACTCGAAATTCTTATTCTAACATAGGGCTATTGTAACAAGCAATATTACGAATCTCCTGTATTCTGTCTGTCTGTCAGAATAAAGTCATGCTAAGGGCACATGAAATAACAAATAATGTGATATATTTTTATTGACTTGTTGTGACGGGCAAATATCTGACTAATTGAGGATTAGTCAGGCAACTAGTCTGTTATGCTAATACCAGTATTTCGTCTGTTCAAATTGAGAGAGTAACTCACGCCGCCCTCCATGTAATTTTTCACAAGCTAACCAGTTTTTAATTATTACCTGGCAAATAAAAAATGGTTGGCTTAAAAACAGCCTAGATTTTAGATTAGTTTAGGGCTTTTTTTAAATGGATTTTGTCAATTTCACGAAAAATAGTCCCCACAAAAATTCTCACGAAAATCAATACACTTAAGGTAGTTTTTTCTGTTTGGGTTTACCTTGGACATTTATTTTTGACTATGGGATTCTTGGATGTAAACAGAAAAGTTTTCAATGTAAAACGGCAAGTACAAATGTGTTTGAGTGAAGATACAGAGAGTGGAAAGTTACACAATCAAAACACAGGTAGCAAGTCGAACAGCAGCAGAAACTCTACAAAAACTGGCAAGTCAAAATAGTTTAGAAAGTAAAAGGGGAAAAGGCAAGGCGTAGCTGCAAATTTAAAAATCATGAGACAAAGGAGGAAGATCCTTTGAAATACATTCCAATAAAACGGAGAGACAGTATTTACTGCAGAGGTATGTTAACCTACATAAACAAAGAGAATACAATCGTCAGACATCCTCAGGCCGTAATGAAGAATAGTCAGCCAACCGGAGAGAAAGCAACAATTAAGAAACATAAAAATGTGAACTATAATTAGCATCTAGTTGTTGTGTGGCTTTCGTGTTACATATTTTATCATGTTACATATTTTTTGTGTCATTATTTTGGGTGCAGGCAATTAATTAGTCATTTTAGCTATTTTATGTAGTCTCTTTCGTGCATATTTGCCTACTTGGCACAAAACTTGTTTAATGCAATTTTGATTACTTCAAGTTATTCAAATGCTTTTTGGGTTTTAGCCTTTGAATATAAATGTCAATTTTAGGCGTTAAATAATTGGTTATTTGTGTTCGCCTCACATCACAAGTTATTCGCTTACTTTCAGTAAAGGACAGTAATAATATGAACTATTTTTACACACGAAGGTAGGTTCAATTTAAAACATGAAAAGTTCTTACTTGAGTTGATTTCATTGATTCCACTCTGGATACATACACAAGATGAGAACACTACAAATTCAAAAAATCATTTGAAAAAAAAACTGTGCGCAAGAATATTTTATTTTCCAACAACAACAAATTATCTTGATACCTCTGTTTCCAGCATGTTGTATTGTCTGCCTTCATATTCTTGATAAAATGTATCTGCGCTTTGCTAAAAATGTAAAAGCATATCAACCAACAGAATTAAAATTTATTAGAAGTCAACAAATACTAAACAAAAATAAATATCAGCCAGCTCGTGCCACTGACAGCTTAAGTTATCACAACATTCAGCCATTCGCAAGTCATATCATTAAGGTTATTATTAAAAATTCTTGCTGCTATAATTTTCATTTTTCACAACAAGAGAAAAACGTTTAAAAATGTAAAGTCTTTCAGAAAAATTTATTTTTGATTACAGATAGCGTCAGAGGAAAAACATGAAATAGAACATAATGTACATTTGAGTACGTCATCAATCAATCGTCATCACAAGGTAGATAACACTAGGTTGAGGATGGCTAGTGTAAATGTTGGTACTCTGAGAGGTAGAGCAGGTGAAGTAGTTGAAATGTTAGAACGTAGATCTGTTGATATGTGTTGTGTTCAGGAAGTCAGGTGGAGAGGAGCTTCAGTGAGATTTGTGGAAGGTAGGAGGGCAAGGTATAAGCTTTTTTGGATAGGTAATAGTGATGGATATGGAGGAGTTGGCATATTCGTTGCAGAGAAGTGGGTAGAAAAAGTAATAGATGTTATGCGTGTTAATAGTCGTATTATAGTGATAAAGTTTTTGATAGGTAATAGGATTGTCACTTTTCTGTCAGTTTATGCTCCACAGTGTGGACTCAGTGAAGAAGATAAAGATAAGTTTTATGATGAGTTAATAGCAGTCACATCGAAGTTTGGAGACACTGAACTTGTCATGGTGGGCGGCGACTTTAATGGTCATGTTGGGAAGTCATCTGAAGGTTATAGAGGTGTGCATGGAGGCTATGGATTTGGGAGCAGAAATAAGGAAGGGGAGAGATTGCTTGAGTTTGGAATGGCAACGGACATGGTGGTTTGCAACACATCATTCAGTAAGAGACAGAGTAGGCTGATAACATATGAGTCAGGTGGTTGTAAGACACAGATAGATTACTTCCTGGTTAGAAAGTCAGACAAGAAAGTGTTTCCCAGCATAGGTTGCTGGTTTGTGATATTATCTTGAAGAGTGTTAAAGAAGCCAAGGGAAAGTACAGGCCCCGTCGTAAAGTCTGGAAGCTGAAGGAAGAGATTGTAGCAAGACAATTTAGTGCAAAAGTTCAGCAGTTAGCCCACAATGGTCAATGTGATAGTGACAATGTTGAAAGTACTTGGACTACTTTGAAGAATTGTCTTCTAGAAGCTTCTGATGATACCTGTGGGTGGACGAAAGGACCAGCTAGACATAGACAGACCTGGTGGTGGAATAATGAGGTTGACCAGTGTATAAAGGAAAAGAGGAAACTTTGGAAAGAGTGGAAGTCAGGTGGTAGTAAAAATATTTACTTAGAAGCTAAGCGTCGTGCTCGTACAGCAGTGTATAAGGCAAAATCAGAAGCAGAGAGAAACAGATTTGCAGATGTGTTAAGAAGGGAAGACCAGCGCAATGAGGTATTCAAGATAGCAAAGCAAATGAAGAAGACTAATCAAGATGTTGTAGGTGAGAAGTGTATACGTAATGATGAAGGTGTTTTGGCTAGCACAGAGGAGGAGAAAAGGGTAGCTTGGAAGAATTATTATCAGAGGTTGCTTAACACTGAGTTTGATTGGGATGAGGATAATTTGTCTGATGATGATGTTGTAGAAGGGCCAGCTATGCAGATCAAGACAGAATGGGTAGTGGAGGCTATTAGGAAATTGAAGATTGGCAAGGCTGCAGGAGTATCAGGTATTGTTGCAGAGATGGTAAAAGCATCTGGATATATTGGAGTTGAGCTTATTACAAGTCTTGCTAATCAGATTATAAAGGATGGTGCTATTCCGAGTGAGTGGCAGTCGAGTGTAATAGTGAATTGTTTCAAGGGCAAGGGTGATGCATTAGAAAGAGGTAACTATAGAGGTTTGAAGTTGGTTGATCAAGTGATGAAAGTTATTGAACGAGTGATTGATAAGTTACTTAGAGAAAGAATTGATATAGATAAGATGCAATTTGGTTTTGTTCCAGGGCGTGGCACTACAGATGCAATTTTTTTACTCAGACAGCTTCAGGAAAAATATTTAGGAAAGAGAAAGAATCTCTATTTTGCCTTTGTAGATTTAGAGAAAGCTTTTGATAGAGTGCCACGTAAAGTTATTTGGTGGGCTATGAGAAAATTAGGTGTGGATGAGTGGCTAATTACGATGGTACAGTCTATGTACAGCAATGCTAGAAGTCGTGTCAGGATTAAAGATTCACTTAGTGATGAATTTAGTGTAAATGTTGGTGTACATCAGGGTTCTGTACTTAGTCCTTTGTTGTTTGTTCTAGTCTTAGAAGCGCTGTCGATGGGGTTCAGAACAGGTTGTCCATGGGAGTTATTGTATGCAGATGATTTGGTTCTCATAGCAGAGTCGATGGAAGAATTAGTTGAAAAGTTTGAGAAGTGGAAGAAAGGACTAGAAGAGAAAGGGCTAAGGGTGAACACAGCAAAGTCTAAAGTCATGATTAGTAGCATTGCAGCCAAGTGTGACCTTGTAGTTGGAAAGTGGCCTTGTGGAGTTTACAGGAAAGGGGTTGGGAGTAACTCAATTTTTTGTCAGACTTGCAAGCATTGGGTACATAAGAAGTGCAGTAGTATTGGTGGAAGGTTAAGAGCTGACATTCAGTTTGTATGCAAGCGTTGCAAAGGTGAGATTATAGAGAATGAAGTATTTCCAGCTTTAATGATGTACAACAGTGGCTCGTTAGAGATAGTTGAGAACTTCTGTTACTTAGGTGATATGTTGGGCAGTGAAGGGGGTGTTGGAAGAAGTGTTACTTGCAGGATAGGTTCTGCTTGGAAAAAGTTCAGAGAGTTACTGCCTTTGTTGACTAGCAGAGTCTTGTCAATTGAGGTAAAAGGTAGGTTGTATGAGGCCTGTGTAAGAAGTGTTATGTTGTACGGTAGTGAGACATGGGCAGTGAAGCAGGAAGATCTTGACCGTTTAGAAAGGAATGATATAAGAATGGTTAGGTGGATGTGTAACGCCAGTCTGAGAGACAGAAAGAGTTCAGATGAGCTAAGAAGCAGGCTAAGTATCCGTAGAATTAAAGATGTTATCCAGATAAGAAGATTGAATTGGCTGGGGCACTTGAAAAGAATGGAGGAAGATAATTGGGTAAGAAAGTGTAGAGACTTGATAGTTCCTGGGGCAAAGCCCAGAGGCAGACCGAGACAGACTTGGCAAAAGGTTATAAGGACAGACTTTGAGTTGAGTTTATATCTAACACAGTCTAGATCAGATTGGAAGAGGGTCATTAATATACCCCGTCCAACCCATGCTAGCATGGAAAACGGACGTTAAGCCGAGAATGATGATGATGATCAATAATTGCTGGTGTGGAATATATTTATATTAAATAGTAACAGGGCTGAGACAGTGTCCACCAAAAAAAATTCTCCTACACAACAATTCAGGACCGAGACTTACTACACATTATGGAATAAAACTCCATACCTGATCTTTAAATTTTAATAAAACCATATATTGATTCGGAATGCTGTCCCGTATTATTTTAATGTGTTCTATGGTGTCTCTAAAAACATAATTTAAAAATATTTTAAACTTACGCCAAAAATAAAAAAGCTTATGCTTTTCCAATCTCTTTTATAATAGCCGTATTTTGTCTGTCTCCACACAACATGGCGTCGTAAGAAGCGAGGCGGACGGAAAATCCCCGCGGCCCTGCTGCTTTATTTTGGATCCTCGGCAGACCCCGTTTTTTACGGCTTGTTTTTGTTGTTTTTTTATTTCCGCCGGCGAAGGCGGAATCTTTAAAATCGCCTGGGGAGATAGAGAGATAGATAGAGACAGCCAAGAGCCTGGACGCCTAAAACTTATCCAGGCTAAAGCTTAAATCCTCGTTTTGACAGATTTTTTTCTAAGAACGAGGCTAAAATGAGTTTTAAGGCAATAAGAATCCTAACAGTGCAACAAATTGTTTTATTATCCAATGAACAATACTTTATTCACCAACGTATCCAGAGAGGTTTTGCTACCGGTTTACCGGTATGGGATCCCAAATTCTTATCCCAAAAAAATAAAAAATGCAAAGAAAAAAAAAACTAGTAAATTAAGTAAATATAAGCTCTAAGTGGTATGTTTTTCTTGAACAAACTTGCGATCCTTCAAAACGATTAAACTGCTTGGATTTGACGTACATGCGATCACATTCGTAACATTTGAATGTTTTGAATTCACGAGCCTACCACCATCTTTACTCACTCGGCCATTTCAAAATAAATCAAGTGAACGATGGCTTCAGCCAATGTTATAGACCCAACGTTACGTCTGTGAACGTAGGCTAGTGAACGGTTTCCCGTCGAAATCAATACAGCCATGGGGACAAGGTTGGTAATCACAATTTTATTGGTCAATATTTGTATGTTTTCAGTGTTCAAACATGTGTATAACACAACATTTGCTTCGAGATTGATAAAAACTTTTTCAATGAACATCTGTTTTGAGTGCCGCAAAGCCATTTTCCGGCAATCTAGGGACCTCAAAACCCAAAATTTCCCCTTTGGCCCCAACCATGGTGGTTCCTCACGGAGATACTAACCTAAGCAAAAGTTGGGTATAAGAAAACGGTAGTCCCAATAAAACTCTGGATACATCACTGTTATTTTAAAGTTTAATGCTATCGAAAGTTAAAGATCGTGCAGTGTAGCATAATGAAGATCGTCTTATAATGCGCCATGATGTCATAGATATGATGTTATAGATATAAAATCGTGACAAGTCACGATTTTATATCTTTTTCAGATTATTGCTAATAGCGGAAATCTTTAAGCCGCAGGGCTTCTTGTTTTAGTTTGATTCATTCTTTGTTCAATAATTTGATAGGAAAACTATAATAAATAAAACAACACAAATACGATATGAAATACGTAGCTAAAAAAGCAACGATTTTTATTTTTATTTTTATTTTTTTTAATTTTAATTTTACCGCTCACGCGTTATTAACCAATCACGAGGCTCGATTTTCACTAATAACCAATCCAAGTTCCTCGCGGCCTCGGCATGTCGACGGAGGAAACATGCTACGCTAATGGAGGCCATTTTTTTGGTTTGGAAGTGATGGTGTGAAGTTTGTAGGTCTCCTTTCAATCCTTTTTTCTTCTGACTACTTTGTATCCTATCCTAGCATTAGTTCCTGTGTGTTTTCACAGGTTAAGGTGAATATTTCATCACGTTTTCTATCTATGTATAAATCTTAAACAAACCAATTTTAAGTTTTTGGCTAGCTACACGAAACGTATATTTTGAGGCAGTTAGCTATAGCTATCTTTATTTTTATTCCTATTCTTTTAAAGTTTTTATTCAGTTTGGTATATTGTTATTTATTTTTATGTTGAAGTTGTTGCCTACCTAGCTAGCTCCTTTTTCAGCTAGGCTAAAAAGTGAAGGTAGCCAAATGCAGTTTGGCTGCAACACAATTCCCAACAATTCTTATGCTAAATGCAGTTGGCAGCGACCACTTTTATTACTGTTTTAAAAATTTATTCTGCAAAATAAAATTGCTGAGTAATTTTTTAAACTGAACCGGGTTAACGCCAGGCTGTTCACTGGTTTCTTTTAAAACCAAAGCGAAAAGGATTTTTGGAAAATGGTATTACCCCAACCTCGTCCCCAGGGCATCTTGTATCTTTTCTGACCCCGGGACGGCGATACGAACATGGCCCTGGAGGAGGCTGGTCCGATATGAAACCTGATTGGCGCAGATATGTCACATAATTATTGCGTTATGCAAAACATTTTGGCGAGGCGTCGAGTCTGTGACAAACAAGAGGAAGCTGTTCGTATTAAAATGGCGGAGGAGCTGTATCAGTATCATGTTTTTTTCAAAGTGAAAATTTAATAAAAAGCATTACTAAGCAATGAGAGTATAAAATAAGACATCATAAAGTAATACTGCTTACATGGAAATATTTCAATAGCTGGGAAAGTTTAATAAAACTAGAAAAGTAGCTAGCTAGCACACTATACCTAGCACTAAACCTGCTGGCCACTTGTTTCCAAGTGGCCAGGTTTAATTTGCAGCTTTATGCAAAGAATGACGTTACATAAAACTACTAGCTGAGAGATCTAGTGCCGCCCATGTCCTTTATAGACAAAATAATATTGCACAAAATATCGAAAATGTTTTTTTAAAAAAATATGCATCATTACGTTTTAAATCAGGTTGTTATTACAGTCAGGGATAACCGCAAATTAGGCTATGATAGTCTAATTAGTCTACGATAGCCTATTTAGGCGATTTATCTCTCCTAATTAGGCTATCAACATGGTTTTGGCTGCTTATCGCTGTTTTGTTGCATAGTCGCAATGATTTTATTAGCTAAAAACATTCTATAGAACCTCCTTTTGATGGTCCAAATATATTTTTCTTTATTATTTGCGCTGTCAGAAGATATAGCGTTGAGTTTGTTTTGATTAAGAACGCATGCGCTGTGTTACGGCTTCTTTGTTTTACGGCCACGGTTGCTTCTGGAAAAAGGCTAAATTTCCCGCGCGCATATTTTCAACATGGTGGCGCATAGCTTAAATAGACTACTTCTCGTCTAATTAGCCGATCCAAAGACTTTTGACGTATAATTTTTAGTCCCGTAAAGCAAACTATAAAATTTTTTGCTCGAACGAAGATGATGTAATGAACAACAAAACTCCGAAAAAAGATGGCGCGACCAGACGTGGTTGTCCAGATAATCGTAAAAGAAGAAAACACATCTCCTAATTAGGAGAGGATCTCCTAACTAGTCTATGGAAAATCTCCTAACTAAGCTACTATCCTAATTTGGCGTGATAGCCTAATTTGCGGTTATCCCTGACTGTATTAGTGGGCATGTTTTATTACTTTATATGCTCTGGTTACCATAAAAAATATAAAAAGCCAGTAGGTTAACCGTCGGAGCCATTTTATCATTGACTGCACATTTACCCGGCCTAATTCAAGAAAATTCAAAGTGCAATAACTTCGGTAAAAAAATAAAGTTATTGACTTGAAACTTGTTATGGAGTACTTTTAGACCAATCCGATAAAATATAATTTTACACGAGGCATAAAAAAATTACACAGCCATTTTGAGGAAGAGAAGGTAGGAAGATTTTCTTAAACTGATTCTTGCTAGGTCTTTTTTAACACGCTATGAAGAAATTTCAGAAAATCGAACTCAATAAAATTTTTAAGTCACACTTTGATTGAGCGCTCAATCTGGCATATGGTTAAATCCAGGATGTACTGAAGATATTGGTAGATATTGAACAGGTCACCACTGTGATTATCTCAAG
Organism: Hydractinia echinata; assembly: GCA_030067915.1. Taxonomy (NCBI): domain Eukaryota; kingdom Metazoa; phylum Cnidaria; class Hydrozoa; order Anthoathecata; family Hydractiniidae; genus Hydractinia; species Hydractinia echinata. Next base: position 402,059 of record JASGCC010000012.1, on the reverse strand, counting down.
AGTTTTAAAACTAATTACAAAGCAGTGAACATAAAAAAATAACAAAAAAAAGTCTAAACCAAGTATATAGCCCCATATAGTATATAGTATATAGTCCCATAACTGCAGTAAAAATTAAAATATTGACTTGAGATTTGGTATGATATGGTTTTAGATTGGTTTGATGAAATTGAGCCAAAAAATAGTTCTATTATCATCATACTTTCTGAGTTTCAGAATTTAGCCCTTTTCAGAGACGCCGATAAGCTGTTTTTGACAGGTTCAGAAAATTTTAAAAGCTATTCTAACCTCAGAAATAGGTCAGATAAGATTTAACCTAAAAATTATGCCAGTAAACGAAAAATTTAGTTTCAAAGAATATCTTTTTGCTGATATCTTTTGGTCCAAAATTATTCCCCAAACGTTTTTTTCTTTTACGGTAGCAATACTTTGCTGTTGGTAAAGTCGTATACCAATTCTTTCTAAACTATTAAGGCAGTGATACATTGAATCGACAAAACAGATCACATGTTGACTTGTTGATTTCAACTTTAAAACCAGCATAATGCTTTTGATAAAAAGTTTAGATTATTTATGTTTTAAACAAAAAAAACCCTTGTTTTTGTATATCTGTGTGTGCAATAAAATGTCAGCTTGTTGAGTAAAAAATAAAAAAGCTGTAAGGCGTTTTAAAAACATGTCATTAGGAAAAGAAAAAGCAGAATTTATCAGTAATGGGTGGCTTTTTGGAAATGTTAAGGCCACAAAATGTAAAAGCAAAGAAGACTCCTAAAGTAAATACTTTTTTGAAGCCTTTTTCACCCAATATAGCTGCAAGCAGTGAGTCCACCATATACGAATTCAGTTTCAGTTAACTATTGTTTAAATAAATTTTGTGCAAAAAAATAATAAAAAAGCAACTTTGGGATTCGTACAGCAAAATCTTGGTCATCATATAAAAGCAGTAATGTAGACACAGATATGAACTTACAGTAAATGAGAATTCTAAAGTTCAGCCAAAATGAATAAAAAATGTAAATGTTATTATGAAGTTAAATTTCTGCCTAGCTACTTTCAGTCAGGCACCTAGAATGACACGACCATTTGAAAATTATGTAGCCATATTTGCACCTTAGAGAACCAACAAAGTGCTATATCAGGTGGGCAAATCATTTACCAATTTCCAAGTTTCCCCTAGCTACAAGTTTTGCAACCCAGTGCTTGCTAGCCAACCAATTCAGTAAAATACACATAACTAAATTGCTTGAATTTCTTCAAGTAAACAGCAGCCTAAATAACATGATTGTATATTTATACATTCAGAAAACAATAAGGGCAATATGCGAGCAGTTTGTGTGTGGTGTATGAGAAGAATCAAAACAAACTCGCCGCACGGATCTGTGACGTAAAACGCCGAGCTCGCTTAGCTCTGCAAGGTTATATATAAAACTTGGGTTAATTGAGACATATCTCATTAAATATTACACACAGAAAAACTGTGTATTGGAGGGTCACGTGACGAGGCCTCCTCCAGGGCCATGTTGGTATCGCCGCCCCGGGGTCAGAAAAGATACAAGATGCCATGGCGACGAGGTTGGTATTACCCCTATGATCATGTATGACACGATTCACCTGTTAAGCGCTCAGCCTGGTGTTAATGACGGGCTGTTTCCTGTGTTTTTATTTAATCTGTTGTGATAAAGTTTTTTTACCTGCAATAAACGTTCAACCTGGTGTTAACAATAGGGTGTTTTGTGTATGTGTTTATTTAAATTGAAGTTACGATAAGTTTTTTTCGGAAAGGCTATTATGGCTATAACGCATGTGTGACACCATTTACCTGTACTAAGTGCTTAGTCCGGTGTCATGATTAATTTGTTAAGGTTTACTGAAATTTATTCCGCAAAATAAAATAATATTGACTAATTTTTGTTGTTATGACGGGGTAACAACAGGTTTTAAACTATGTTTTTATTTCGGCTAAAGTTGTAGTAAAGTGATATATATATTTAAAAAAATACATTACAACCGAAACGCTATAATGTTGTGTGAGCTTTACTCGATTCACGACATATGCTGCACACCTGTACTAGAGCGCTCCAATTATGGAGTTTTTTTAGCTTGATGGGGTAACGACTGGATTTTTCCTGTGTTTTAACTTAAACTGAAGTTGCAGTAAAGTTTTTTTTGAAAAGGGTATTATGCATTCTCTGCCCGCTCTCATGATTAAGTTTAAAAACTTTCACAAAAACTTATTCCGCAAAATAAAATAATATTGACCAATTGTTTTTGCTATAATGGAGTAACAACGGTTTGTAAACTCTGTTTTTATTTCAGCTATTGTTGCGGGAAAGTTATTTTTTGAAAAATATGTTACAATCGCAACACTATAGTGGTGTATGCGCTTCACTTGATTTACGACCTACTGTATACATGTACTAAAGCGCTCCACCTCATCATGTGGCACAGTTTACGGCTATTATTATGCGCTCCACAGAGTGTTCAACGTTGAGTCACACCTTAACTTGTGGCTTACCCCGGTGATTCGACGCCCGGTTTCCCGGCTAGTCTATATTATAATACCTGTATACGCCTGTCTGTCACGCAAAATGGTACCGCAAGTAGCGAGACACGCATTGCAGTATAAAAATAATGGACGAACCTGTGGATTTTTCCACGGCCATCAACTAGTTGTAAAAGACCCCAAAAATGCTCAAAGCAACCAAGCAATAATAACGCTTCGCAGGCTGAGTTTTCAAATCTTTACTTTATAACTTTGTGCTTTCTATTACCTTCTCGCAAATTAATGCAACATCAACTTAAAACGATCAGTCTTTTTTATAGGATTACAAAAAACAGAAAAATACAAAAACAGTCATACATAATTGGATGAGCAGATTCATACAACAGAATCACCGATATATGATATATTACCTAGCTGGTTCAATGTACTTTTGCAAATCCTGACAGTTGAATTTAGCTGGTACCCCAAGCATGCATAATAATTCGCTCCTTGAAATGTCAGAGTCTATTGGTGTTAGACGGCTAGAAATATTTACAAAATATTAAATACAACATCTTTCTAAAATATCTGTAAAAACGTCTATGTATTCACAACCTTTTTATGTCAGAGAAAAACTGGAAATATGTCTAATCAACATGACAATCTAAGAATAACAGCTAGAACTTGTAAATCTCAAAAAATATTTAGAACCAAAAACTAAATCATAACTCAAAGCCAGAGCATTAAAGAAATTACTGTAAAACTTTGAAAAAAGACGCCCTCGATTAAACGCCCCAATTTCAATCGTATTACTAAATTCTTCACTCTACTAAATGCCACTCTACTAAATGCCCCTTATTTAAAACATATGTTGAATTTTACGATTCAAAACACAGAGGAAGATATGTTCCCCACTGCACCACCTTTTCGTGCATATAAATACAACTGATTAGAGAAAAGACCACATACAAAAGTTTATTACATGCACTGCCCACTGGAATAAACACTTCTCTAAAAACCAAAATGTTTAAAAAACCATGCCCTGGGTGTTTATTTAACCATTACAATCACCAAGAAAATGTTAACTACAAACTTTAGGCAAGTAAACAATCACAAAACTACTTCAATCTCTTACCCATCTTTATATAAATGCATTATTCCTTTCGTTGTCTCCACTGTTGGATTACCAGAAAAGTATTGTATCGTCAGTGGTGATTTAACTACATTCTTCGCACTCACTTCAGCAGATTCACTAATGCGTTGCTCTCTTGGACTGCATTCATCTGCGAGTGGAGGATTTTCATCCATATCCATTTCTAGTAAATAGATTAAAAATTACTTCTTGCTAGTACATGTGAACTATAGTTTATCTAAATTGTGTAATATGCCAATACTTTAGTTTAGTGACACACCCACAAAGCAAAAAAGAACTAAACTGACAGGTGCTTACACTTTCAGTGCAGAAAGTTGTTGGTTTGATCACCTAGTCAAGTCATGCCAGAGATAATAGTTGATACAATCCTCTCTGCTTAGCACTCATGTTGGCAATTGTGAACGTTGACTTGTGAAGTAAGCAGGCAGGCGGGTGAATAACATATCACATCAGCAATTTTTTGCCAATGTAAAAAATTAAAATTAGAAAAGCAGATGCTGAGCTTGCACAGCTTCTATAACTTATAGGAGCTTTAAATGCCAAGAATCTCCTGCAGAGGACCCTTAGATCAGTACCAATAGAAACTTGAGACTATCCTAGGTAAATAATTTATAAGTAAAAAAAATTATTAATTCATACCTTGGTTGTAAGTGGTCACTGTAATATCATGGTATTTTCTTTTACCAATATGTAGCTCTGGGATGTCTTTGAAGTTATTTGGGACTTCTACTGGCTCAGATTGTAATGTTAAACTTAAATCACTTGTCGCTTTCGTTATATTCTTTAGTGCTGCATCAGCAAGATATTTTTCTGAAAACATAAAACATTATCTATCTGAATCCAGCATTTTTCAAACTTTACAGATTTTTTAACAAGAATAAATATAAATGACATTCATTCCAAGACAAGATCAAAGTAAAAATTACAAAACAGAAATTTTATGGTAGAACTTTAGCTTTAATTTGTAACACTGTAAAAACTTATGAGCTGTTAGATACTATCTCTTATATTAATAGGAAAAGTTGTCTGTGACTGAAAATACTGAACCAGGCCCAAATTCAGCTTTCCAAAGGAGATGTTTTTTTCTTTTAAAGAATGCGGAGATTCAAAAGAATAATTTTAATTTGTTTTTAAGCTATTTGAACAAGATTGACGTCAATAATATCATTAAAGTTAGTGAAGCCATTGCAGTGCAACTTTGACACCAAATAACTTAAAATAAGTAAAATTAACTGACGTCATCTCCTGCGTAGGAAACTAAGGACCACCTGGGACCAACTTACTTCATCCAAATTCAAATGACGGACCTTTTTTATTGTTCTTCTGCCTAGGTGGATTTATTTTTCCAGCCTAAACTGATTGTAAAGTTACACTTTTTACAGCTTTCCCCTCTGACCAACCCACCCACTGTATATCCATATCATTATGACAAAAAAAAGAAACAAACCTGCTTTAAATGATAATGTTTCCAGAGGTTGATAACCTTCAGCTACTTCTAATCGAAGCACAACCAAAGATACTCTCATCACAAATTTCTTTCATCACCAAAATCATTCTTACCCATATAATTTTATTTAGTTAAACTGATGTAAACGAGAGTGAAGTTACAAATATGTACAGTTACTAAACAAAATTTTTTAAACAAAAATATTAAAATAACCCTAAAATCAACTGTTTAACAAGAATGCTTAGAAGCTTTAACAGTCACACTGTTTCTAAAACTTACTCAACACGCTAGTAAAATTAAGTCAATTTAACACCTCCAGCGTCTAGAGTTAAAAGGGTAAAAACAGTTGCTGACTATTATTTTTCCCAGTGAAGATTCAACTTGCAGACAACGTTATATATTCTGCCGTCTTTTGAGCAGGCCAAACAAGAATCTCTTGCAAAGTCAAAAACGACAAAGAAAAGAATAACATGGGGGAGTACATAAAATTCAATAAATCAAAGCTATATACAAGCAAACTTTGTAAATTCATAACATAAACATTATATCTTAGAAAGTTTGTTTTGAAATTGGCCTAGGTCGTTTGAATATTTTACCTTTTTTCTGTAACGAAGCTACAAATAAATTTTATAACTAAAGCTAAATAAAATTTAAATTTAGAATTCAAAGGTGATATATATATTTGCATTTCTCGCATAACTTATGATAAAATAAATGTCATTTTTACATTCTTATGGATAAATATGTTTTGTTTATAAGCCATCTCTTTTCGTCCACTGCTAACTTGCTGCTATTTTTGATATTTGTGCCTTTGCATGCTTTTAAAGTAAAAAAAGGTAAGGCAAAATTTTGTTGCCTAAACAAAACAATCATACTTTGCTTAGCAGTAAGACTAAAAAATAAAGATAGTATGTAGATTATTAACCTAACTAATCAAAGCAATCAAAGCATTCAAAATTTGTCTTTCCGTTGATCTTGTTGACTATTTCAACATCACTGAACTACTTAAGTATTTTAAAACCTTAAAAATTACATTTAAGCCTTTGTAAAATTGCTCTTTTAGAGATCTTCATTCAGAAATTATCTCATTACATGTTTTTTTATAAGCAACTCCATATTTCATTTCAACCTCAGTTGCTAAGGGTAATTTTTTTTGAGGTAGGCCAAGAAAGATTTTACAGGAGGTAATAAGGCCGGACTTTCTGCAGAGGGGTTGAGTTTAAAACTAACACAGATTGAAAGAAGAACATTAATATACATGGTCAAACCTATGCTTGCATGGAAAAAAACATTAAGCTGAGAAAAAACAATGATGATGCTGTTGTTCTGATGATATAAATAGTATATTCGAAAACAATTTACAATGTTTTCTTGTTCCATTGAATTCTCCATTCATCAAGCCCCAAATGGCATCGTGTTAAATCCCAACCTTCTGCTTCCAGGCCTTTCTCAAAACTTAGATAAATATCATCAACAAATCTTTTTGTATCATTAATTATGTTCCATACATTTGTGTGCGTGTTTATACCTGGAATTATACAATATAAACATTTTACTTGTGTCTTTAAAATGTAAAACTAAGCATGCCATTTAAAAGCAGAAAGAAATTATTATAAAGCAAGTAAGATATGTGAATCCTTTGACAGGTTTAAATTTTTTGACAGGGACATAAATTTAACAAACTCGTTTCAATATTTCCTGGAAATATATTAGTAGAAAACAGTATGGAATATCTTGAAAAAATACCACAACCTCAGCAAAAAATAAGGTCTTGTTATTAAAAAAATTCAAGGTTTTAAAATTCTTAGTTTTACCAATTTTAAGAAAAATCACATCAAAGCCTGCTGTAAAAACAACTTCCAAACTGACCGAAAATTCTGCTTTGAAATTCTGTCGTAAATTTTTCAGTCTAAATAAATGAAATTGTATAAGTAATGTAGCTAATAAGTTGCAGAGGCTGGTTAGCACAGCATTTGTTAAATATAAAACAGACCTGTTTATGATTATGCATGAGTGTGTCTAAAAGCAATGCATGAAAACAACTTTTTCGTATATCTTGATCACTAATGCCTTTATGCAAAACGATATTAACAGTTCCTAAGAAAAAAAAACATAATAAAAAGATAAAAATGTGAAATTTTTCTTAAAAAAGAACATCAGTAGAAACTCGGAGAATTTTAATTTTGTTTGTTTAACTTTGTGCTACTATACGAAAACGTTTTCAGACTTACTTGTTGTTTTGTTGTATCCTATGATGTATGTTGTTTTGAATGAATTGGGTAACATGGCGTGTGTGAAATCACCACGGCTAACAAAGAAAAGAGTTATTTTGTATACCAAGTAGTGTCAAAATGTTGGTATTAGGTGTTGTGTAATTTTTTTAATCTTCCCCTATCCATTTTTTTAGCCACATACTAGTCGATAAGGCCCGTGGAAGAATCCACTCAGGCAGAAGATTAGTTTGTTTTGCAGATTTTGCTAACGTCAGCAGTGCATATAAAAAAAAAATTGGAGAAATGTAGCTTATCTGTTGCCTGTAATGCGTACAGATTGAAACGCTGATAAAAATAATGTATAGGATCATATGTGTTTGCAAACGCATAAGGAAATATAAGTGTTTTAAAATTTTAAAATGTTGCTGACGTAAGTAAGTCCTCTAAAGTACCAAAAAAAATTCTTTAGAAATTTGCACTGTAAAATTCAATTACGCAAGAGTACATTGGAAAAGAGAACCGTAACTTGTGTTTTGATGACGTCTGCCATGACCCGTCAATACACAATATTTTTTTCCTTAAATTTGTTGACTTGTTGCTTCCAATAATCAAAGTAATGCATAGTAGGCACTTCAAGTCACGTGACAATTCCCGTTGATCAAAAATTGCGCAATTTCATGGGAAATTCTGACTGGAAATTTTCTGTGATTTATTTTTGTTATCACATTTTTAAATAAACACCTGGGCACTTTCGGCACCTCTAGAAGTATAAACCTGGGCAGATATTGAAACTAGGCACATGCGAGTTTATATAACGACCTGAGCCAATATTGGAGAAGCAGATATGTTGTTGTGGGACTGAAGAGAAGACGAAAAAAGCTGATATTCGGAGGTAAAACAAAATTTAGGGAGTCAGCTCACCTTTCAAATGTATTTTTAACTATCTGTTTGCCAAGTATTTGTTATTTTGTGCACTCTAGACTTTTCTTAGTGCAGCAGTTTCGTGTTTATAAAAACTGTATATTTACTTTTTCTCCTAAAACGCATATTTAGTAAAGGCCAACCGCCATTTTAGGTTTGTTGCTTTACTTTAGGACGTATGTTACTTTAGCTAGTTATATTATTCTTATTTGGTAAAGCTGTTTTATATGTAGCTATAACTAGCTTAGCTAAGTGAAGCTCTCCCCAAGCACTAGCTAGAAGATTTTTTTCAAATTTCAGCTCAGAAAATATTTAGCTTATAGAGCTTAACCAGTTTTATGAATAACTTTTTTTATAGACAGAATATGACAAATCATGAGTTTGACAAATAGAGATAATTGAGTGGTTTAAGACATTAACTGACAAGTGTGTTCAAAAATGTTGTGAACAGTTGTAAGTAATTTTCTGAAAGATCGGACAAGGTTTAATGATAAAACACTCTTTAATAAAATTAAGAGAGTCGTCGACAAGGACAAATTTTTTAGAAGGAAAAATGGTAATTTTAAAGAATTTGGTGATACTGCTTCTAAAAAGTCAACGTATACTGTGCAATAATCAAAGTAATGCATAGTAGGCACTTCAAGTCACGTGACAATTCCCGTTGATCAAAAATTGCGCAATTTCATGGGAAATTCTGACTGGAAATTTTCTGTGATTTATTTTTGTTATCACATTTTTAAATAAACACCCGTATTTCGTTATAAAATAACGAGAAAACGTGCCTGCGAAGCTCTAAAGTTGCCGTATTTCGTTCTAAAATGACGAGAAAACGTCCCTGCGAAGCTTTAAAGTTGCCGCATTTCGTTATAAAATAATGAGAAAATGTCCATGCGAAGCTCCAAAGTTGCCGTATTTCATTCTAAAATGAGGAGAAAACGTCCCTGCGAAGCTTTAAAGTTGCCGCATTTCATTTTAAAATGACGAGAAAAGTTTCCTGCGAAGCTTCAAAGTTGCCGTATTTCATTCTAAAATGACGAGAAAACATCTCTGCGAAGCTCTAAAGTTGCCGTATTTCATTCAAAAAATGACGAGAAAACGTCCCTGCGAAGCTCTAAGGTTGCCGTATTTCGTTCTAAAATGACGAGAAAATGTGCCTGCGAAGCTTTAAGGTTGCCGTATTTCGTTATTAAATAACGAGAAAAACGTCTCTGCGAAGCTCTACAGTTGCCGTATTTCGTTCTAAAAAGACGAGAAAACGTGCCTGCGAAGCTCTACAGTTGCCGTATTTCGTTCTAAAATGACGAGAAAACGTCTCTACGAAGCTATAAAGTTGCCGTATTTCCTTCTAAAATGACGAGAAAACGTCCTGCGAAGCTTTAAAGTTGCCGTATTTCGTTATAAAATAACGAGAAAACGTCCCTGCGAAGCTCTAAAGTTGCCGTATTTCGTTCTAAAATGACGAGAAAAACGTCCCTGCGAAGCTCTTAAGGTTGCCGTATTTCGTTCTAAAATGACGAGAAAATGTGCCTGCGAAGCTTTAAGGTTGCCGTATTTCGTTATTAAATAACGAGAAAACGTCTCTGCGAAGCTATAAAGTTGCCGTGTTTCATTCTAAAATGACGAGAAAACGTCCCTGCGAAGCTTTAAAGTTGCCGTATTTCGTTCTAAAATAACGAGAAAACGTCCCTGCGATGCTCTAAAGTTGCCGTATTTCATTCTAAAATGAGGAGAAAACGTCCCTGCGAAGCTTTAAAGTTGCCGTATTTCGTTATAAAATGACGAGAAAACGTCCCTGCGAAGCTTTAAAGTTGCCGTATTTCATTCTAAAATGACGAGAAAACGTCCCTGCGAAGCTTTAAAGTTGCCGTATTTCGTTATAAAATGACGAGAAAACGTCCCTGCGAAGCTTTAAAGTTGCCGTATTTCATTCTAAAATGACGAGAAAATGTCCCTGCGAAGCTTTAAAGTTGCCGTATTTCGTTATAAAAAAACGAGAAAACGTCCCTGCGAAGCTTTAAAGTTGCCGTATTTCGTTCTAAAATGACAAGAAAACGTCCTTGCGAAGCTCTAAGGTTGCCGTATTTCGTTCTAAAATGACGAGAAAATGTGCCTGCAAAACTTTAAGGTTGCCGTATTTCGTTATTAAATAACGAGAAAACGTCTCTGGGAAGCTCTACAGTTGCCGTATTTCGTTCTAAAATGACGAAAAAACTTTCCTGTGAAGCTTTAAAGTTGCCGTATTTCATTCTAAAATGTCGAGAAAACTTTCCTGTGAAGCTTTAAAGTTGCCGTATATCATTCTAAAATGACGAGAAAATGTCCCCTGTGAAATTATTGAGCCAATTTAAAACCTATTAAAAACAAACTTGTAAAATTGAGTAATTTTTCTATTCAGTTTATTCAACCACTCACTAGATACACTAATAGTTTTAAAAATACGAAATTCTATTTTTAAAAATAGAATTTCGTAGGTTCTATCTTTAAAAATAGAATTTCGTATTTTCTATTTTTAAAAAATACGAAATACGAATTTCGTATTTTTTAAAAATAGAATTGCGTATTTTTAAAAATACGAAAATTCGTATTTCGTATTTTTAAAAATACGTGTATTTTAAAATACGAAATCCGTATTTTTTAATACGAAATTTCCGTATTTCCTATTTTTTAATACGAAAAGAGAAGTGGTCGATTTTCCTAGAGAGCATCACATATTTGGTCATTATGTTTTCACAAATCTGGTCTGTAAAATACACACTTTTATCACATGATAATCTTTCAGGAAAATTTTGGACACGTCTATTACTTATATATTGGTTTTCTAAGCAGTAACTTTTATAAAACACTTCAAGTAATGTTTTATTGGTATTTTTATTAGTTTTAACCATATCTGGTCTGTAAAATACACACTTTTATCACGTGATAATCTTTCAGGAAAATTTTGGACACATCCTTTACCTATATATTGGTTTTCTAAGCAGTAACTTTTATGAAAACACTTCGAGTAATGTTTTATTGGTATTTTTATTAGTTTTAACCATATTTGGTCATTTCCATAATGGCAGAGTTGTGACGTCATATTTTGATTAATAAAAATGATGATAAAAAATATAAGTGTTTATTAATATCCTCTAAAAGTTTAAAGTTATTCCTAATTCTAGAACGAAAGATATGAGTATTTCAGTTCAGGCGATTTTGTCGTTAAAACGGACTTTTTTATACCCTGTTTTTTGTGCCAATTTATTTCCCCTTTTCCTGCAGAATATTGCAATGCAATTGTTCAAAAAATGTCATCAATTGCACATACTAAAATGGCCATAACTTTGGTTCTACTTAACGTACAGAGGTCATTGACCTCTCGTTGGATTTGTCTTAGTCTGTAGAACAATCTAAATTTGCTTTTGTGCTTCATTTGGGATTCAACAAAAATGCCCTGAAGTGCTTATGCATAGAATCATGCACAACACCAACAATAATAATAAAGTCAGAAATGACACATCTCAAATATTTACATCTTATAAAGTAATTACGTTTGATTCCGTTGAAAACCTTTAATATTTTAATCAAAAGTGTCAAAAAACATCAAATTTATATCTGGAAAATCATTTATTCGGTTACATACTATCCTGCTCCCAAAAAATATACACAAAATGTAAAAATTAATCGGTTAAGAACACAAAAATTTTTTTCTTAGTATGATTTACCAACCATTTTAAACGTAAATGTCAAAAAAGAATAAGGAGTAAATTTTGAATGAACAAAGATATTATTTTTGGAATATATATGCTCCATCCTCATAAAAGTTTACACAAAATGTAAAACAGATTGGTTTTTGAGGAGCACATCCAAATCAACAAAAATCAGTTCATTTAGCATTTCCTATATTGCCATTGCTCATAAATCTTCCACAAAAAGGTTATGAAACACATCAAATTATAGAAAAATCAGGCATTTCATACAATATAAAAAACAAAAAAGTTTTAGTCAGAACAATTAGTAACTTTTTCATTATCACCAAACACAGTTATTACTACAATTTTAAAATTCTTAACAAAAACGTGAATCCCCACAAATGTTTACACAAAATCTAAAAAACAGCAGTTTGCAACATAAACATGGCATTTTACATGTAGGCTGACAAAAGTTTAACAGGATGTCAGAAACAAGACAATAAAAAATAACTTAACACACACGCTTTAAATTCTGAAAAAATTTATTCCGCTTGTCATATTGCACGTGGTCCCCTTGTAAAGTTTACAGGAAATGTGAAAATAATTATACTCTTATGGGCATAAAAATACATCCTACTATCCTGCAAAAGTCTTTGAAAGATTTTGTAAGTAGGTAGCTAGCTTACATCATAATTAGTGCTCATAAAAAAAGAGAAGTTTGGAAACTAAGGTAGCTAGCTATAGATAATTAAAAAAGAGGAATAACAACATAAGTCATAGGTTAAAGCTAGCCATCCATGGGATGGGGAGTAGGACTTGGAGGCTAACATTAGCTAGCTAACAGTAGCTAAGACACCCAGTTAAACTGGGAACACTTAGCTAAAACTAAAGCTAGCTATTTATGCCTAGTAAAACACATATAAAGAGAAACAATAGTAATATAAAAATAATAACATTACAGTGAGTTCAACAAACCAAAGTTTTCCGTTTGTTAGTCAGCTAACAGCTTTATGGAGCATTTTGAATTTTAGGACAAATACATTAGTTACGCGCCAGGGCATACATTAATTATGCAACAAAATGTAAACAAATATGGCTACGTACGCAGTAAAATATAAAACTTTAAGAATTTGAGGCTTTTAGGTGGCTTTTGCTGAAAAAGGGAGTCTGCTTTCTCCAGCGACATAAAAACCAAACGTCTAAAAATATCAAAGTTCTTACTATTTGTGATTTCAAATCGACTTCAAACTCTAGCCTTTATTTTCTACTTCTAACTTTACTTTACTTCTAGCTCCACTTCTCACTTCCAACTTCACTTTTCTACTTCTTCACTTGGACTTTTTTTTTTTAAATATGCTTTTTTAAACCACTCTTTTTACTTTTTTCAAGATAAAGGGATCATTCATTTGTGTTTTTTTTGGTGGCAAGAGGACACCATTTTTCGAAAGTCAGCTGTTAACATTATTTAAGCAAATCAAGTTGCGTCATTTATCACGTGATGTAAATAAACAAAACTCACGCCAAAGAAGACATACTATTTTCAGCAACTTCAAAAGAAAATTTTGGCAACATCAAAGGAAAATGACGATATCCACTATGATGTCACAAACACTCCGTATTATTATATAAGATATTCAAAGCCTTTTGTAGCTAAAAAAAACAGGATTTGAAAGACCAATTATGCAAAGCCAAGAACGATCAGATTTGAAACTTTTATCCATGTTTATTTTGTGGAAAAAGGTTTGATTTCTATTATGGTGAATTTTATTTCATGTTTCTGATTCAATTTATTATTTCTCACACAATATTTAATAGGTTTGTATTGTGATGCATTGCATATAAGTCACAGCAAGAGTTGCAGTTGCAGACTCGAATCTCGAAAAATAATTAGTTATTTTCGAAGTTTAATAGTGTTTTAGTAAATCCATTCCATGTAAACTGTTTTTTATAGCATGGCTTATGGAGTATGAAACACGTTAAGGAAAAATGAAAATGGTTTTAAAAGCACGCTTTCACAGGCAGATACAGTTACATTATTATAAACATACCTTTTAACTGCATATGTTAAAGGAACACCAATATTTATACTGCTAGTATAACCCGGACCTACAGAAATTATGAAAGAGTAACATTAACATGGTTCGTTCTCTGCTAAAGAATTTAATAATATCCCCACTATATGTACATTAAAAGTATTTACTCCCGGCAAAGTGACAAGCACAATATAAAGAAAATACTATGGATAACTTTGGTAGCTAATACAAATATGTATTCACATCATAAAAAGGTTGCATCAAATTGCTATTGCAACATACATGATTTCATTGAGTGGATATAAATTTGTAGACTTACGGCTAAGTACAGGGTCCAACTTTGCAACTTCGTCTGGTGATAGGATGCCATTGTTTATCAAGTAATTGTTAAGAAGTATATAAAATCTGGGCAAATTTATCGTTTCCATGACAACAGTAGAAACTGCCTTATAATTGGACAGCAGGTGAAGAGATGTGAAGATAGAGAACAAAATCCAAACCAACCTTTATACAAATTACAAAGTTGCAGAATATATCATTAAATCTTCTGTATAATGATCAGTTTTTCTTCCTGTACAGGTTTAATAGAATGGAATTTATTAATGTTGCAATAGATGTTTTATCTTCCTAAACCTTTTTTCTAGCAAGAGGCAAAACCATTCTTTATTGATCGAAACACCACAAGTTGAATTACAATTCTTATTCAAGAAACCTTTCAGTCTATAAAAACTAAGAGTTGCTTGGCAATTACAGGACTTCAAAAATTCAAAATCTTGGTACATGTAAGATTGAGTTAGTCTCCCTTAGGCACTAGCACAACTTGGCGTCAAAGGTAAAATTTAGGAAATTTGTGTTTTAAATTGGCTAAAACAGCCTTTCCAACGACTACATTTTAGAGACCATCAACAGCCACGCACTTTACAGACACCATTTTGATTATAAACAAGTTTTGATTATTTAAGGGTAACAAGTAATATTTTTTCTGTGACAAACTCGTACCCAGAGATGAGTTGTGATTAAAAATATTTCTTCCCGTGGAGAGAGTATGCTTCTTCGACCACCATCAGTTTATTTTATTATTGTATAACAAAAATGAAAAACACTAGAGCGCAAACAAGCCGTATACACCATTTGAATGTTTTTTATTCTGGTTTTCAACATTTTATAGTTTAAATTAAATCAAATAAGAGTTGTTTTAAATTTTTATTTTTTTATTTTTTACGATTGAGTTTGAAACTCAATTTTAAGATTGACTTTTTGCTACCGTTTAATAGAAATATTTGAATTAAATTCGGATTCAACAATCGCCTCTTAGTATATTTAATTTTTGTCACTGGCAACAAATCTGTTTGTGCAGGTACAAGATCTTACCATGTTGTCAGAGCCAGTGAAAATAGCAAGAGATCAGGAGGAAATGCAACAACAACAACAGCGATTAGTAATCTGACACTCTATTTCAAATTTGAATAATAAAAAGTGACAGGGTATGAATTATAACATGAAAGCAATCACACTCTTTTATCGTGGCTACATAAAAACATTGTTTATCTTATGAACTTTTAGTTACAGGAAGAGATTAGATCTGTTTTATCAACAATGAGAAGACAGGAGAATGTACAGACTCGTGAATAAATAGAAATCTCGCTTAACCATTGAGTCTCATGAGATCTAGTAGCATTAAATTGACAGTGTCGATTTTTACTTGCACGGTTTTTCATGCAGGTTAAACAAAGTTTAGGTGCATGCTTACAAGCATGTACCTAATTTTTGAAGTCCTAAATTAGAGTAACTTGAATTCATTCAATTGTTTGCCAGGCCATAATCAGGAAGAAATGCCAAAGACAGTCAGATAATTTAATTTATAAGTTTTAATTTATTTGCAGTTAGCAGTTTCTGAAATTTATTAGATATACAATAAATATAACTAGATTTATCAAGACATTAAATAGAAAAAACTTGAAATTTAATTAGAAGGCTATTCTTATGTAACTCATAAACTATGCATTCTCAATTGACAAAGATTTTAGTAGGATAACTGCAGGGATCTCAGTCAATGCATATAATCATATATGCAATATAACCAATAAACAATATTAATAAGCCTTTAATAGTAAAGCAAAGAGCATTTTGTGAAATTGATCCACAATGGAGCCTTTCTTAACTGCTACTCACATTTGATTATCTGCAACTAGAGGTGTGATTATGAAACCTGCAACAAGTGCCATGAGATTAACAAGCGTTTCCTGAACAAACAAAATAATAATCTTCAATAAGTAAGTTTTTATTCCTGTAGTCACAATTAAATGTGTAAATGTCAAAAAATCTTTTCAGTAAAAAATACTTAAACAGTAAAAAAACTTTACTTAATTGTTGGCATTTTTTTTTACAGACCTGGCTTCCATCCTTGGCAGACACATCAGCCATATTGTCACGTCTTGCTTGATGCAACGTCAAAGCTGCTCTTGTAGCGCCGCCTGCAACACCTACAATGGACTATAGAATATGAAAAATTAAATTTATCTGCAAAAAGTGGTTGTCAATGCATGGAAATAAGTGAAAGTTCACTAACCCTTGAGATGCTTGACAGACAAGCAATAAACAGAAAGTATGTTTTAAAAATGGGCGCTATCAAATCAAGCAGAATGGCAATGTCATTGAGAATGTCTGCATAAAGACTATAAAAACAACAGTAATACAATTAGATGTAACAAAAGTGCAAAAAATTTGATTTCTTCTTGAAAAAAACATAACCTAATTTCTTTTAACATGTGCCTACTGCAGGTTAATGCATCCAGTAACTTAATTTTAAAATAATATCTATACTTTTAAGAACTTTGCTATGACTATAAACTGAAAGAAAGTACTAACCGCCAGCGTTTTGCATCACAGTCAAGTTGTGTTCTAAAAGCAACCAAAATAAGATCAAGAAATGTATTAGAAAATAAAAAGTGGAAAATATATGGGGAAAAATACCCTTTTAACCAAGCAAAAATAATCCTTCCAATCATGCCTGTGCCATCTTTTACCATCCATGTAATGGTAGCCGCAGCTGCAGTAGCTGTTTCATCACCCACTCCATATCCCTTCAATACAGCTTGTGTCGCTAGAGTACTGGTATAGAAGAGCAAAATGCCTATAACCAACAAAGCACATAAACTACAAATATATTATATACACACACAATTTTAAAGAAACATTTTTAGGGCAGTAAAACAACAGCACCTGCTGTAGTAGGAATTCTTTAGAAAAGAAGATTGATTACCTGTAAAGTGTCCCAAAGTTGATATTGTAAATAATCCTTGCTCACACTATCAGGGTATCCTTGTGGTAGAAAAGCACTCTATAATTAAGATATAATTTTACTTGCATTGTTTTTGGTGTGGGGAACTTATGAAGAGCAAGTTCCAATCAAAGTTCACAATCAGGATTTAAACCCATGTACGAAAAATTGTGAGTGAAGTCATTAATTAAGCTTTGAACTACTTGCGGAAAAAAACAATAATATTGTCAATAATTTTTTTATTTAATTATTTTATTTTAGTTATTTTTTTTGTTTAAATGGGAGGTTCAGAATGTTTTCGAATTCTTTGTTCATGGACAGACCCAAAATTAGATGGCTGTATAAAAAAATGTATATTGAGCAAAATACAAGAGATCTACAAGAATCTAAGATGATAAAAAGCCTGTTTCTGTTATTGCATCATCATATTAACAAAATTTTTTGTTTATTGGCCTCTTTTCCCCTTTAATAGAGAAGTCAGTTTATTAAAGGGGAACAAGTGGAACAAGAAGTCTCTTTTTGCCATTCCAGTATCTTGATTAGGAGGAATTATGTACAAACCAATAGTTAGATATTGCAAAGTTGAAATGCAACAGAATTAATAATACAAATTGAAATGATAAAGAAAGGTAATGAACATAAATAATGCATTTTGTGCTTTGAGCTATAATGCTTATATTTTGCGTGTTAGGTGCATACCTTAATTGTTTTCTAAAACAAAAGCAAAATAGAAAAACTATAACTAAAATTTTTCATGAAAATGTTCAGTTAATATAAGATAAACTCACTATGAAAAATTTCTTTACAGATGTAGCAATTGAAAACCTTGTTGTACCAGATAATACCTTTCTTCCAACAAGTATTCCTTCATTGTTTACAACGCATACATTTTGTTCAGAACCGTAGCATTCTTGTGCAATTACCTCCATGTTCATATTTTAACTTTCTATAAAACACAATAAATAAATTAGATTCATGTTAAAGTATAAATGAATTTTGTCTGCCTAACAATACAAAGCCAATCTCTGTAGAATGTTTAAAATTAATCTGGTATTGTGTCTATCTGTCTGTCAGTCCTATCTATCTGAGTATAGGATGCAAATAAGGCATACATTCAAGGCTTTAAAAATTCAAACTCTTGGTACAAGTCTTTTTGTGTATATACCTCATATACGTTCTTGTATACTTGTACTTTTGTGCACCTAAAAACATTGTAGGCACACACGTGTACGACAATCACACATGTTACTGCAGCTCAATATCAGTTGCATCCTCTATAATTTAAGTTTGCTCTCTTCTGCAAAAAATATTGCCGATGTGAATATTTTATTTGTCAGCCTCCTTTTCTTAAAAACATCGGCATTCTCGTTGGCAATTTCTGAGAGTGCTGAGGTAAATAAGGAGGATGTCACAAACATTTGTTGTTAGAGTCACCCGAACAACCTTATTTTTAGACTGTAATTTTTGACATTCAGAGTCGTAAGGACTAAAGCAACAAAAAATATTCCAGCTGTGAGTGCAAAGGGTCCTGAAAACTAGTTTAAAATGGTACAGCAGAAGCTTTAATTAAACGCGACATGCAAGTTAACAATAAAATATTGGTGTAATGGCATGCAGTGATGGTTGGGATAGTTGGACACAATTTTTTGCAATTTTTTAGCTTTTATTTGCCAACCCTATTTTTAGGGCTCAAGTGACTCTCTCACATCACATATTTGTAACACCCTCTTAGAAAGGCCACAGTTGTGTTAATTTTTATTTGTAAATTAAAAATGAAATAGTTGACATGGTTGGTTGCAACAATATCATTTAATATTGACACATTTAATATTGACAATTCAACTGCAAAAAAATAATTAATGGGGGGTTAACTCCCACTTTAAAAAAGTTTATCTTATTCTGTTTATTAAATCCAGTTTGATGTTATCTCCCAGATGGCAAAACAAAGCCCCTTGTCTATGATAAAACTTATGAAACAAAACCTTAGAGAAAAAGAAGAAGAGTAAATTATTGCAACTAAGTTTAATTTTGTGAATAATTTTAAAATGTCTACTTGGGCTATGGGTTTTGCAAAAAGAAATATAGATTTAATGCTAGAAAGCATTCTTTTTTTCAGCCTTTTTTAGACTTCAAACAGGTAAAAAAGAACAAGCTGCATAGACCATCCTCGTTGTTGTCTGATGTCAAAAACCCTGGCCTCAATGTCAAGGGAGGCAGCTGTTTCCAGTGGTGTTACTAAACCTAATTGTACAAGTAAATTGTCTGTGTGGAATGATATAAAAAACTCTCCTAACTATGCAACCAATAAAAAATGGCCTTAGTAACATCCACCTATAGATGCTAAGGAGAATAATAATAATAAGCACTTCAAGCATTTTCACCATCTTACGAGCAACCAGACACAGAAAAATATGGGAAAAAATTGTATAAAAACATTCAAAGATTCTGCATCTGAGAAAGAAACGCAAGAGAGACAGCATGAAATCATCTGTATTACCAGATACAATTTACAACCAGGCACAAGATTTTAAATACAAATGGACAAATCAGAAGATGAAAAAGACTTTACACCTAGTTTAATTAACACAAAAGCAAATAAATGATACAATGCAACTAAGACACAATCTGATTCAAAAATATGGTTTGAACCAGGAAAATGCAGAATCACTGCCTCGAAATGTCATCAGGTTTTCACATGTATGAATACTATTGCATCTAAGGCAAATAAGAAACCTGATAACTTGGTACGATAAATAATTCAGCAAGAGAAATTCAAACAATATTGCAATGAAACATGGAATTGCTAGGGAGGGCATGCTAAGGAGGCAGTAAAAAAAACTGAGAAAGAACCACAAGCAACTGTTTTTGTAGATCCTGGAATAGTCATTAACGATAAAAACTAGTTTTTATTTGTAAGTTCTGATGTTGAAGGATCGTGTGCATGCTGTGGTAAGTTTATAATAGAAATAAAATGTCCATACTTAATATGTGAGACTATATATGACAATAACAGAAAACCTAAATTATTAACATGAAATTGTGAATCACAATGGCACCTCAGTTGCATTAAACACACAGCCATACATATATCTTAGCAAATTTGCTGCTTGTCAGATTTATATGTGAGCTTTCTACGTTTCAAACATTCTGGAAACAATCTATTAACTTTCTTTTCTTCATCTGGGTAGTTTAATCTGGATAGAGAAAGCTTTCTTTTAAAATGAATAGAATAAACTCTGGATTTTGATTTAGGACTCCACCAGTCAGGGAAATCCTCTTAATTAAGCTGTATAGCTTAATTTGGAGATCTCCTAAATAAGCTGTATTATACAGCTTAATTAGGTGACATACATCTAAATTAGGAGGTAGAAAAAAATTTTCCCCAATTTCTCAAAAATGTAAATTTTAGCAGAACCATCGCTGCAGCTCTTTTATCATCAGTTTGACCACTACATTATAAAAAAAGAATGGTATTTCCAGCACCCCAGGCTCAAAAGATATGGAATAGAAACAATGGTTCATCGTAGTGATAGTCTATTTACGCTGTACTGCATCCTAGTTAGGATGTCACGTCACGTGACACAGCATATTTAAGCGACCATTTTTAAAACTTTAGCGGATTTAGCGGATCTCTGGGGTGCTACGAAAAAACTAATGTATTGGAAATGTTTATATGCACGTAAATATTGGATTTATTCAGTTAGATATATAGATACTAAAATTTAGTTAAATGTGTGTTTTTGACGATCAAAGTTATGTACATTCTAACTAAGCTGTAAAACGCCTAATTAGACGGTATCATATATCCTAATTAAGCTGACACAGGGTTCAGAGTGGCTTATCAGAATATTTTTCCCTGAAATTTCAATGAATATAGATGTTTTTCCCTGGAAGACATCATGAAAAAGACCCTTTTTTCCCTGAGTCTATACACAAAGATACTTCTATTCTTCCCTGAGTTGTCCGAACTCTGGATCATTCAACCATTGTTTGCTGAAGAATGTTTTATCCTTCATTTTTTACTACAATAATAGATTATATATAGTTATCAAAGATCATAGGTAGATATATCGTAAATTACATTTTGCCAAAGATAGATAGGATGCAGAATAAAGCAAGTACAAGCAATAAAAATCATACATACATGTGAGAACAAGTATATAAAAACAAGTATATAAAAAATTCTACTACACATCGTCTTGTCCAACTGGAAAGGATATCTTTACAAAGAAATATGCAGCAACAAAACATACTTATATATATAGGAGAAAAAAACTTCCCTGAGTTTTCCCTGACTTAGAAAAAAGTTCCCTTAGTTTTCCAGGTTCTCCCTGAGTTTTTCCAAAAAGGGTACTTTTTCCAGGTTTTCCAGGGTCACTCTGAACCCTGTGACATCCAAATTAAGCTGTACAGCTTTTTAATTAAGAGGATTTCCCTGACTGTCCACAATTTGTTAGATTAAACATCTGTTCGATTGATTAAATTTCTACATATAATTTTATCCTTTTTATTCTTTGCTTAACAAGGGAATGTAAAAAGCCCAAAAGAAAAGAGAGAATTTTTCTACTGTTCAAATTAGCTTGTAATAAAAATTAAACTCACTTTAAAGGTTCTTCACATGAACATGAGAACTGTGCTATGCCATATGTGTTTCATATATCTTCAATATGTCTCCGTTGGACACCGGTAATATATATGTAAAATTCGAAAATAACAAACTACAAAAAAAAAATCCCTCCATAGCAGTGTGTAGACTAAAGGCTGAACAGAATTGCAGTGTTCGCTAGAGCTATAGCTAGCTAGCTAGATAATTTAAAGAATCAGGTAAATCAAGAACCGTGCATTGTTTAAAGACTAATCTATCCGAATTGACACAGGGTTTGTATGAAAAAAGTTACGTAGGCTTGGAGGAATGCAATAAAATAACAGGCCATGCCATCCTTATCCTAAACAAACCTGTTCTGCCGCCATGCAGATTTAGTGCCGTGTTGACTTCGCATAAAAAAAAAAAAAAAACCAGCCAAAGAACAGCGGCGGGCACCAATCTCGTAGCTAGGGTTCTTTTTATCTTTCTGAGAATCTCCCTCGGAACGACCGAGAAGGTTTGGGCGGGCGCCTCTATATAAAAAAATATTGGCAGCACCCATTTCAGACAATGCAGTAATTTCTATCCACAATGTGTTTTTTTTTATTACCAACGAGAGTTCTAGGCAAGAATTGGCTAGCTTTGCGTGCAATCTCGATCCCCCAGGGCTAGCGTTTTTTTTTATATGAGGATGAAACGCGTCGTACGAGTTCGTACGTGTTTCATCCTCATATCAAAAAATGCTACAGGCCCTGGGATCAAGGCTGGCTTTGCGTGGAGAAAAGCATGTTCGTCCTGCTACACAGCCTTTACAAATAGAAGGCGTTATCAGAATATACCAACAAAAGGTCTTCGAAGTTTTTGCACGCATAATTTTTGCAAGAGACGGGTAGTGGTTTCTCTAAAACATTCCAGCCAGTGCATCCAAGAAAGGAATGTCTTAAATAACTGCGAGAAGAAATCAAACAACAACTCGTCATACCCCTTCGCTTCGATAAAGCCGAGACTTATTAGTTAAAAAGCCTCATTCCTTGTAAAGGACCACAACCTTGTTTCCAACTTCTTTTGAATTTTTTTTTAAAGATGGAATAACAACAATAAAATAAATAAGAGACAACGAATGAGGTTTATCCCAATGACATCTGGCATCTTTCCTGAAATCACAGGAATGGAGGATACGAAAAGGGATATACGAAGTTTTCCACCTAAGAAGGACCTGGGGACGAGTTTAGAAACTGATAATGTTTTCTCGGACGTAATAGGTTTTTCCTGGGTGTGGTACTGGAAGTAGAAAAAGAAAAGTCGTTGAATACACAAAGGATGCTCCGGACTTGCCTTCAAGTAGCAACATTTCGTATATAATGTCCCCCCCCCCGTAAGCTCGTGGGATATTTAGACGAGAACGCAAACTTTTTATACCATGCAATAATATGTGCTCTCAATAACATTGTTTATTTCATCGTCAAATATGACATTTCAAAAAATTGTAAAAGAGGATCGATAATGGTGGAGAAGAACAAAAAAAGCAAAAGTCAGGTGCAACTAGAACTAATTTTGAAGCGAGTCTCCTATTCATTCAAATTGTTTATTCAAATATTCACATTGATTAAAAAAATTTTTTAAAAAAAGGAAAAAATCAAACCGTTTTAAATATCGAAAGAAAAAACGTAAAGAAAAAAAAGTAACGGAAAGATTAAAAGATAAAGCGTAAAAAGGTAGTAAACTTTGGTAGAATTCTAAACTATAAACATGAGCGGTCGTTTTATTAACCAATCAGAGTGCAGTAGTCCGTTACCACCGGCGATTGACTTGACTTACAATGAGCGTATGACATTTGTAATATTATATGTAGCCATAACTCCAGTTACGTTAGCATTTAATGGTTTTTTAATATTTGCGTTAATCAAAACAAAAGAATACAGATCGAAATTTCCACGCTATATTCTGGCGCTAGCATCAACAGATTTTTGTACTGGATTCTTTTTACAGCCTCTTCTCGTGTATTTTTTCGCGGTTTCAAGGAAGGTAAAAGAAATTTGCGCACTGTCGTGGTATATTATGCTATCCGCATACTTTTTACTGAATTTATCAGCATTGTTAATCTTTTGCATATCCGCGGATCGCTTCTCAACAATGCGGGTATCCATTACTCAGCTTAATTCTAGTGGAATTAAAAGAACTAACTTGTTTATTGCGTCAGCAGTTTGTTTATCAATGTCAATGACAATTGGAGTGGTGATATCCGCGATGACAAACACATTTTGCTACTTTCAAAGTATAGTACTATGTGGAAATCTACTTGTTGCATGCTGTATTCTACTGCTGTACGTGAAAACAATCTCAACCGTGAGAAGAAAACGATCACGAATCCGAGTTGAGACAGTCATTGAACAAGACAAAAGTGGCGAAAGGAAAGGAAGCAGACCGAAAGTAGCGTATGATAAAAGAATGACTCGTACCATATCGGTAATATTGATGAGTTTGCTGATCACGTATCCAGCTTATATAGTGTTCTCATTGCTGCGATCTTTTGATGCTGCATTGCATGAGCGTTGTGAAGAAAGGTCCACATTATATCTGCTTGAAGTTTATTCCACATTTTTTCTGTTGTATGTAAATTCAATCAGCAACGCGTGTTTGTATTCCTTTAACAATCGAAAAATTCGAGATGTGTTCATCAAAATGATGTTTTCAAAAACAGTTGGTCAAAATACGACTAAAAGATTTCGCAGAAATGAAGTAATTGAGATGAAGTAATTGAGATGAAGTAATGGAGATAAAGTAATTGAGATAAAGTAATTGAGATGAAGTAATGGAGATAAAGTAATTGAAATGAAGTAATGGAGATAAAGTAATTGAGATGAAGTAATTGAGATGAAGTAATTGAGATGAAGGGATGATTGAAAGCAATGTGCGTCCAATCGAATGCAAAACAGTCTTTTTACTTTTTACTTTACAAAGACTTTCATTCAACCATGATTCAACGAATTAAGGATACGGTAACCCACTGAGGCACATACTCAGCATATTTAAAATATCCCCTCTGCTCGCTATATTAACCCCAGCAAATACAGTAGACTCCCGGTTATTCAAACCTGCACTTATTCGAAATTCTCGGTTATTCGAAGCGATTTTCATTCCCCTTGAATTTTCTAACTCGTTTTAGAGTAAATCTCTCTCAGTTATTCACACTTCAGTTATTCGAAAATTCGTTTATTCGAAGTGGTTTTCTAACCCCCTTGGCTCAATATTCTCTCAGTTATTCAAAATTCTTGACAATAGCTGGAGTAAAAGTGAGAATTTTCAACTTCAAACACTTTTTATAAAAGAAAAATAGTCTTTATTCCTAAAAATAAAACTATGTACAAAGCAATTTTTTTAAAAGTTGAATGCTTTCACCATTTCCAGAAAATTCAAGCAAACAAGGGATTCGCATTCCTTTGTCATCACCCATATTTATCGCCTTACCTGTGACTTTCACAAAACATTATATTTGTATATTTTAACGTTTGAAACACTCGTTGCGTTTAAAACTGTAGAGTAGAAACTTGATATGACTACTTTTTTATTCAAATCCCTCCAAAAAATCCGTCAGAGTGAAAATTGGACCAAAATAAGAAAATTTTATTCGAAATTTCGGTTATTCGAAGTAAATTCCTATCCCCGTGGAACTTCGAATAACCGGGAGTCTACTGTATATATATTCTGAAAGCCGAATAAATTATCTCTAGAATGATGATAAAATATTTCCATAAAAAAAATCCAAAAAGTAGAAAAGAAATTATATACAAAAATTCACCCTTCCAGTTCATTTTGTCGAACACTCCCTGTAAAAACGAGATTAGAAGACACAACTCTACTTCCTTCTCGAAAGGCTATTTGCAAGAGAAAAAATATACACGAGGTAGCGTTAATATACAGAATATAAGCACGTGACCAACTATAACCAATCACAATACTCTATACAAAAAAATAGAAACATGCGCAATGTTTCAATGCGCAATCCTAACTTCTACATCTTCCCCGACCAAAAATATTCATTTATATTGTTCACGTAATCTTCGCAGGTTATGTCCCTCAATTGCAGCCTTTCTTGTACTCCTCCTTCCTGTACTGTGCCTGTTGTCATGCTTTTCATTATTTGTTAGTTGTACCGTCGGTTCGGGTTCGGCAACAATGTTGTTGGCAATTTCAAAGGGAATCAGTTTTTGAGATGGTCGAAATACAGTGGTAAATCGTTTCTGCTTTGACATTGTTTTTAATTTCGCACCTCGAATGGCTCCATCTTTTCCCTGAATAACTTTGATAATTTTGCCAATTTTCCATCGTCCTCTTGGTAAGTATGAATCATCTTTAATCAAAACTACGTCTCCTTCCACTAGTTTTCGTTTATCTTCAGTCTTCTCTTTTCGATAAAGGTTGGATTGACGGAGTTCGTTTATATACGTCGTATTAAATCGTTCACGGAAATGTTGTAAAGTAAGTCGAATATGACGAACACGTCTTGAGAAGTCCTCATATTGCAGAATAGAGTCGAATTTCTGGTCGTTTTCGTGAATGTCCGTTCCATAAATCAGGTGGTTTGGTGTTAAAACTTTGTCGAGGTCATCCTCGTTTGCGTATGTCAATGGACGACTATTGATCGTTGTTTCTACCTCACACAGCGTTGTTTGGAGTTCTTCAAACGTTAACAACGACCGTCCCAGCGTTTTCTTTAATGTTGTTTTGACACTACGGACCAATCTCTCGTAGAAACCGCCCCACCAGGGTGATGCTGGCAAAATAAAACACTGCTTAATCCCATGTTTTATCATGTAATTTTTTACTTCTGTCGATTTGAAGGTCTTAGCGTTATCGTGCACAATAGTATTCGGAGTTCCCCCCCGTGAAACAAATCTGCGAAAACCTCGAACGAACGAATGGGTAGACTGATCGGTTACAAGTTCCAAATGAATCGCACGACTTGTGGCACATGTAAGGAGTAGGATATAACATTTTAGACTGTCCGATTTACAAATACTATATTTACAATAATTCCTATAAAATAAAGGACCTGCAAAGTCTAAACCCGTGCAATTAAACGATTTGGAAAAACTATCAATCCTGAAATCTGGCAGATCGGGAGATGTCGGCGGTCTGAGTGTTCTTCCTTGAAAACGAATACAAATTACACACTTTCGAATAACGTTCTTCACAGACTTTCTTCCCTTCACTATCCAAAACATTTTTCTGACGTAGCCCAATGTTGATTCGATACCATGATGCATAACGTGTTGATGCGCATCCCATATAACCAGTTGCGTAAAACTGCTTCCGCCATCTCGAAGTATAATTGGATGCTTTTCATCGGATGTTAGCGTGGAATTCTCAAATCTTCCTTTTAGCCGAAGAATATCGTCGTCACCAGCAAATAGCTTAAGCGAATTGCGAAGCTTTCCAAAGTCTGACTGGTGTTGCAGAATTCGTTGTTCTTCTCTGATGAGCTTTGTGAATGCGGCATCGTATTCTTCTTTTGTAAGCGTTTCTCTGTAACGTTTTGATGTTGTAAGTTAGCAACTTTGTTCTTCAGATTGTTTACAAAGCGAAAGATAAAACCCGTAACCATGATGAGCTTCCTCAACGAGCTAAATTTGTTCACATCAAGGGTCTTACTCAAGCCAATGTCTTCAGTAGCTGTTACAGTCATGTTTGTCTCGGTCAAGTTTGTGTAAATTTCGTTCTGGTTATCGGTAAAATATTTTTTAGATTCAGAAAGAACAGTATCATTAACAAAATTAGAATCTGTAGAAAAGTTATCAAGATCAGGTTTCAACAAAAAAGTTGGACCAGCTAACCACGAACTAGAAAAACAATCATTTAAATCTTTTCCAAGACGAGTCGGAATATCAGCAGGATTCAGGTCACCTTTCACAAAATGCCAATCACTCCTCTCAACCACCTTCCTAATAGAAACTACTCTATTTTCCACCCATGGTTTCCACCTTCGTTCTTTTCCCTTTATCCACGCCAAACTCACCTGCGAATCACTCCAACAAAAAACCTTATTCACATGAACTCTACCTTTCCATCCATCTAACACTTCACGTACCAATGTAGAGAGAAGCAAACATCCCATTAATTCTAATCTTGGAATTGAAAGTTGCTTCAAAGGGGCCACTCTTGTCTTAGATGCTATAACTTAAATTCACATTACTTCCTGACACAACCCTCATATACAACACAGCGCAATAAACCTCCTTAGAACTGTCTGAAAAACCATGAATCTCTATCAAATCACTATTACAGCCAGTAAAAATGAATCTTGGAACTCTGACTTCATTTAATGCTTTTAATTCCTCCACAAATTTTTCCCAAATAGTTAAAATATTTTGTGGTATGTTATCATCCCAACTTAACTTATCACTACAGAGGAATCGAAAAATAGTTTTAATCCTTGCTGTTACAGGAGCAACAATACCTAGAGGATCAAAAACTGAGGCAGCTGTGCTCAAAAGACCGCGCTTAGTCTTTTTCATCTCTAAACATTTTTGAAGTAGATTGTTGAAATCAAAAACAAATTCATCAGTGTTGGTATCCCACCTTAAACCCAATACAGTGGCATTTTTGTCAGCATGAGGCAAGATGGTGTCAAAATAAGACGCATCATCCTCATTGGACTTTACACCTTGACCATTAATGTTCTCATGGGATGCAAAATAAGAGGATAACTCAGAATCATTAGTTACCCACTTCCGTAAAACGAACCCAGCTCCAGACATTACGCTTTTAACATTTTTGTAGTACGTTTTTCCTTGATCACTCGAATCACAGCCTGAAACTAAGTCATCCACATATAGATCGTCTAACATTTTTTCGATCAACTCTTTCAAAACAGTTACTAAATATTTGCTCAAATGATGTCTAATGGTAGCATTTAACAAAAAGGGACTGCTGGTAACTCCAAAAACAGCTCTTAAAAAACGAAAAACAACAATGGAATCATAACCGGCAGTCGAATCTAACCAAAGAAAACGTAAAAAATCCTTATGTTCATCAGATATACCAACTTGCAAGAAAGCTTGCTTAATGTCAGCTAAAATGCCAACTCGGTTGAGGCGAAATCAAATCAAAACGTCAAAAATTTTCAATAGAAGGTTAGGACCAGAGTACAGACAATCATTGAGAGACAATCCGTTGGCATTACAGGAGGCATCAAACACTGCACGGATCTTTGTTGTCTCCTTATCTTGCCTAATGACTGGCCTGTGAGGTATGTAGTGAACTTGACCGTTTTCCGTACACAACTCATTTAGCGGAACACGTTCAATCCCTTTCGTAGTCACAGAAGATTTGGTTGTAATCATCGAGAATTTCTTGTTTTATTAAACGTGTTTTTAGGGACCTCAAACGCTTTTTACAAACATCAAAGTTATCAGGAAGGCAGTCATGATCAACTTTAAACGGAAGTTTCGTGACATACTTATTCCCATCATAATAGATTTCATTTTGAAACTTACTTACAACACATTGAGAGGAACCGATGTCCTCAATGTTCCAGAACTTGTCTAAATCTTGTCTTAAAATATCAATATTTTCAACAGGCTCTTCCACGGAGCAACGCATATTGAGAACTTCTAAGCAGTTCATTTCATCAGAAGACTGTTTATAAATAGAACCACTTAAAACCCAACCTAGCGTAGATTCACTGTTCCTGTTGCGCTTAGTATTCTTTTTTCAGTGAAAAATTTGAAGTAATGATCAATGCCAATTAGAATCCCTACTGGTAGTGCTTCCTGAGTTGAGTTATCATCAGCAAATGTTAGTTGTCTGAATTCTTCAAGCTTGCCTGCTTTATTGATCTGTTGTCCTTTTAGAGGGGAACAAATTTGAGGAACACAGAGAGCCTCAACATAAGTAAAAACATCATCGACTCCAACATGCCTGACCTTAAATTGAACTACATCCAAATTACTCACTTTGCTGTTGTTACTCTCCCCAAATGTCTTTATCACTACCCTTTCAGTCCTAACTTTTTTTAATTTGAGTCTTTTTCTTACGTTCATAGAAATATAACTACGTTGACTCCCCGTATCAAACAACATTCTTGATAGACAAACATTGTCAGAATTTGTGTTAAAAATACGAGCCTTAGCTGTTTGCATTAATATACTGCTGTTTTCATTGGAGGCAAGAGATACATCATTAACCCCTTCCTCAAATGAAAAGGCAGACAATGTCTCTTCTTTTTTGTCACAGATTGAGATGTGATGCTTTCCTGTGGTACATTTTCTACAGATATACTTAGATTTACAATCCCTAACACTGTGGCCTTCTTCTAAACATAAAAAACATCGACCCTCCTTACGAAGAATTCCATTTCTGGAAGATACATTCGTAACAGTTCTACATTTTGACAAAGGGTGCTGTTTTTGACAATAGACACACATATTCCTAGATGTTTGTACAAACAGTCCTGATGTTGTGAAAGTATCATTTCCCTTTAATTTAGAATTAGAATTACGCTCAAAGTTGGAAGCACAATTTTCTTGGGCTCTGAGCTCATCGTTGAAGTACTCGAGCACTTTATCAAGGCTCCAAATTGCACTTCCAAACTTTCGAGATATTATAATGATCAAATCATCAGGTAGTTTATCCTTTAGTAAAGGAATTAAAAGACATCCATAACCTTTTGTTTCTAAGTTTAACGATCTTAAATTTCTTACACAACTTTCCACGTGATTATATAAATTCCTTAACCCCTTAATGTTATCTTTGCTCCTAATTTTACTTATCTTTAATAATGATTCCATATGGGCAGAAATAAGCACTTGCTCATTACCATATCTTTCCTTTAAAATATCAAGAGCTTCCTTGTAGTTAGCTGAATTTAATGTTAAGCCACTTACAGAGCCAAGGGCTTCATCAGACAGATATTTTCTCAGGTAATTGAACCTATCAATATCATTTAGTCGCTCATTCTCGTGGATGGATACCTGAAATTGATCCCAGAATCCTTGCCACATAAGAGGATCTCCGGAAAAAACGGATATCTCCATCTTTGGTAGTCTACAAACATTAGAAGAAGTTGAAGCAATTGAAGATGGAGCAAGCTCCTTCACAGTGTTCATTTCAGACAACTTAAGATCTAAAATGGCCTCTAACTCGTTGGCAGGAGCAATAAATGCCATGCTTTCAACAACATCTGCTGCAACAGCATCAGGTTCTAAAGATTTAGACACATCGTCATCGGCCTTTGACAGCTGGTCAACAATAGCCAATAAGGTTTTCTTATGACCACGTAGTTTAGCCTGGTCAAGAGATTCCTGTTTTAAATAATCCTCTATGGATGCTAAAGTAGATTTAAAGAAACATCTAATCCCATCACGACGTTTAACCTTTCTGTCATGTGCCGACATTATAAAAAAGGACCTCACTTACTATAATAAATATGAAAGAATAAAATTGCAACACCTTCTAACTAAACAACTTCAGTTTACAGAAACAATACAGGTATTCAATTTTCAAAACATACAGAACCATTAAGCTATTCAATCATATTCAGCTTCGTAACAAAAAAACATGTGAGCAAAAATATCATCCAAAGTGAGCCACGTGTTGTAAAAGAGAAAGTTTTTCAACAAAAGTAAAAATATAAAAACTGTTAAAGTAAAACAATCAACGTCGCGTAGTTGAGAAACGTCTGTCAAAGTATAGTTAATAATAAATGCGCATAAGTACTTAAGAAATAAAAATGAACAGATTTTATCCAAAGAAGTGTTGAAAGTGTAAAACCTAGTATGCGAACAAGTCAACACAAGCAGAGAAAATCTTTCTATCAGAGTGAAAACATACAGTAAATAGAATCGTAAAACGTTCAAATCGGTACTTCCTGTACATGCGGAAAAATATGAACTTAAACGAAAAGTAAAGCCTGCACAAAAGCAACAGGGAAAATACGTAAACATAAATAAAAACCCTTACGGTACAATGTCATACAGTACGTTAAAGTCTTACAGTACGTCTTGACTATGAGATTCACCAGATGGTAGTACAAGAAAGCTTGCAAGGTCGCGCCATGTAAAAACGAGATTAGAAGACACAACTATAACCAATCACAATACTCTATACAAAAAAATAGAAACATGCGCAATGTTTCAATGCGCAATCCTAACTTCTACACTCCCCTCAGTAAAATTTTTGTTCGTTGAAAAAAATATGATTGCGAAGCTCTTATTCAGCTCTAAAAAACTTTGCTTTTTTTACTCAAAACAACACGTGGTTTCAAAAATATAGCATATTTTGTGTTACAATAGCTGTTTTATGACTGATTTATCTATTTTTAAGCATGATAGCTCAATAACTCGACATTTCCTCACTTTCTGCGTTAGAAAAAGCAAAGTTTTGTAGCCAAAGACATAACTGTCGCAACAAACTTGTTTTCGTACAATTTCGACAAGATGGAGGGGAGTGTTCGACAAAAATATATACCGTTGCGAATGAAAATTTTATTTCGAGAAAAAGCAAATCAAAGACCGTTGCTTTTACCTGCAAGAATCATGGTTACACCCACTTAAACGTTATGAATAATTAATAACTCATGAATATTTTATTTAAAATTAAAGGTAAAGTGTTTTCGCAGAACTATGGGTCTAGTTATTGTTAAACAGACAACAGGATAACATAACATAACAGGATAAAAACGAAAAAAATAAATAAATAAATTAAAAAGGTATAGATGATAAATAATAATATATTTGTATAGATTATTAAAGTGTGAACGTTTCCTATGTTATATGTAGAGATGCAATATTTTTATAGTTCTGCATAACTCTCTTTAATTATCATACAGATTAAATATATTTAAGGAATTTTAAACTTTGAGCAATAATATCAGGAAAATATGCCAAAGAATCAAAATTAAAAAAAAAAAATTTTTTTAAAAAAAATGTCCCTGAAGGGGGTTACCGTATCCTTAATAAATAAATAAATAAATAAATAAATAAATAAATAAATAAATAAATAAATAAATAAATAAATAAATAAATAAATAAATAAATAAATAAATAAATAAATAAATAAATAAATAAATAAATAAATAAATAAATAAATAAATAAATAAATAAATAAATAAATAAATAAATAAATAAATAAATAAATAAATAAATAAATAAATAAATAAATAAATAAATAAATAAATAAATAAATAAATAAATAAATAAATAAATAAATAAATAAATAAATAAATAAATAAATAAATAAATAAATAAATAAATAAATAAATAAATAAATAAATAAATAAATAAATAAATAAATAAATAAATAAATAAATAAATAATAAATAAATAAATAAATAAATAAATAAATAAATAAATAAATAAATAAATAAATAAATAAATAAATAAATAAATAAATAAATAAATAAATAAATAAATAAATAAATAAATAAATAAATAAATAAATAAATAAATAAATAAATAAATAAATAAATAAATAAATAAATAAATAAATAAATAAATAAATAAATAAATAAATAAATAAATAAATAAATAAATAAATAAATAAATAAATAAATAAATAAATAAATAAATAAATAAATAAATAAATAAATAAATAAATAAATAAATAAATCTCTTATAATAATGCGGAGAGTGTGTCTGTGTGTTTGTGTGTCTGTAACAGGCAAAGTGGATTTCTTCATTTTGCTTTGATGTTGCCGAAAAATGCATGTCTAATATGTTAAATTTTCTGACGTTACGTCGCCACGTCACACTACTTTAACGTTAATATCATATTAAATTAATGAAGCCATTACAGCGCACCTAAAACTTTGAGGCCAAATAACTTGGAAACGAGGTGGTGACGTCAATGATTTTTCACCGCGTGGGTAACTAGGGACCACCTGGGACCAATTTGGGTAAGTTTCCTAAACCTGGGTCCCTAAATCCGTTTCGGAATGGACGGGTTGATGACGTCATCAAAAAACCTTCAAACCCTAATATCTCTGCAACCGTTTGTCAAAGATACATGATCCTATACATTTTCTTGATCAGCGTTTCAAGATCTATACGATGAAGGCAACAGGTATACAAGTTTCTAAAAAAAAAATTTTCAGTTTTGACGGGCCATTGCTGACGTCATCAAAATCCAAATGACGCTTCTTTTTCATTTTTTATCCTGCCTTAGTGGATTTTTCCACAGGCTTTATCGACTAGTTTATAGATAAAGTGGCGTAGCATTTGTTATTAGGTAGTTAAAAATTACGGATATATATTTTGATGGTGTAGTTAATAAGCACAGACTTAATTTTCTTAAACCATTGCCTCTATGATGTAATGCTGGTTTAAATAATGAGTATACACTTTCGATAAACAGCTATGACGTAATTTGAATTTAAAGGTTTATTAATAACGTAATCAATCAATGGTTTTAGGAAAAAGTGGCTCTGCTTTGGAAATATCAAAAATACAGTCGCACTTGATATCTCAAATATCTCGACATCTCAAACTTTTCTCTTATTTTTCGAACAAAACTATTCGATTTTATAAAAAGTTCGATTGATACATAAAAGAGAAATTTACAATTTGGGACTTTTTAAATCCTCCTCATTTCAAAAATGGCTACCATGCTCGTGGTAAAAACGTTGGCTGAGAAATGTTACACTGCTTTTTTTTAGTAACAAATATATATATATATTATCCATATATTCTGTCTTTTTTTTTGTTCTTCGTTTTCGGCTAAACACTAATCAAGAACGTAAACTTTCGTAAACAAGAACGGGTATCTCGAACTTGAAAAGCCTTCGACGCTCGATATCTCGATAATCCTTTATCTCGAACTTTCGATATCTCGAACTTTTCTCGTCGGTCCCCTGAGAGTTTGAGATATCGAAAGTCGACTGTATTTAGTCCAGGGTGGGCTTCTGTTGCTCATGCGGGAGAAGACGTTAGTCTTTTAAATGTGTATTTAAATTGTGTATTTATTGCAGTATTTTGTAACATTCTAAAGATTTTAATGGAGAATGACACCAGGAAATGAAAACATATCAAGTTGATGGCGACATCAACATTTTAGTATTTAGATACCATGCAGGCCAAAAGCGATGTAGGGAAAAACTGAAATGACTATCCTATGTTAAATACTTTTTCAATCTGGCTAGTTCAGGGAAGATGGATTTTTTAATTGTTTGGGTGGTGTTAGTAATTTAAAATGGGTGGCAAAGTTTTTTAAAATTTGTTGTTCTCCCTCCTGCAGGGATAGGTTAGTAGTAAGAGTAACTTCAAATGATTTAATGCTGACTTCTCTAATCGACCGCCTGAGGGCGGTCCATCATCAGTCGGTTAGGGCGTGATATTTTCGCCGATATTATTCCGTTTTTTTTGTATGGAGTTCAATTTTGGTGCGCAGCTTCGGTGCCATTTTATCTATTTACTCTTAGGATTAAGGAGATCATTTTCACTCACTTAAACATGTATGCTTGAGATGACTATCTCCATCAGTCGCTACGTAGGGGCGAGTTCTCGACGGTGGTGGCTAGTTTGTATTGGCGAAAGTAACACAGTGGGACAGGTCCACGGGCGTATGTTGCTATTAATTGACATATTAACTCATTCCATTTAAACAAAGAAAAAGTTGCCTGGCGGTCGCACCGGTGTGTCACTAGACTAGTATACCTTGGATAGTCCTTCTTCCCTATGACGCGCGAAAAAGGTCGTAAGCAAGACTTTAAGGCTGAGAATTAATAAAAATTTAGAACATTATTTAGAACATAGTCGATAAAGCCCGTGGAAAAATCCACTAAGGCAGGATAAAAAATGAAAAAGAAGCGTCATTTGGATTTTGATGACGTCAGCAATGGCCCGTCAAAACTGAAAATTTTTTTTTTAGAAACTTGTATACCTGTTGCCTTCATCGTATAGATCTTGAAACGCTGATCAAGAAAATGTATAGGATCATGTATCTTTGACAAACGGTTGCAGAGATATTAGGGTTTGAAGGTTTTTTGATGACGTCATCAACCCGTCCATTCCGAAACGGATTTAGGGACCCAGGTTTAGGAAACTTACCCAAATTGGTCCCAGGTGGTCCCTAGTTACCCACGCGGTGAAAAATCATTGACGTCACCACCTCGTTTCCAAGTTATTTGGCCTCAAAGTTTTAGGTGCACTGTAATGGCTTCATTAATTTAATATAGGATATTAACGTTAAAGTAGTGTTATTGACGTGGCGACGTAACGTCAGAAAATTTAACATATTAGACATGCATTTTTCGGCAACATCAAAGCAAAATGAAGAAATCCACTTTGCCTGTTACAGACACACAAACACACAGACACACTCTCCGCATTATTATAAGAGATACTTAATCTTAACTCCTCTATAAATTATAAAAAATAAGTCGAGAATTATTTCCAAATAGTTTTCCTTTTTTTAATATTTTAATATTCTTTTCACAATTAGACAAACTTCAAACCCTCTTCCACAGGGACGAGGGTTTGAAGGGTTCGTCTTATGTCAAGGCTGCTAGCGCTTACTTGACGACCCCAATGTCAAAAAGGCAAGAACCCCTGTGGACGAGATTGAAACTTCAATATCATCTATCCAAAAAAATAAATATAATATCGAAACATTTTTGAAAGAACACAAGTAAGAACATTCAAGGCTGAAGGTTCTTATGAAAAACATGTATTCTGGCATGGCAACATCAACTGAGACTGATGAGTTTAGGCTCAAAGATACACGTAAAAACATGTACGAGACTGCAATATAAGATCTCGATCAATTTGTTAGCTCAACCAATAGTTAATATGGGTGAACAATGTTAGCACAACAAATCCTGAAAGTTCGCTAAAATTTAGTTACTTAGTATTTTTTTACGCTTTCCTTTTTATAGTGCAATCTTAAAGTTGAGCGAAGATAACTCAAATTCTGTTAAAAGTAACGTACAATAAACTATCCCTATTTTGAATACCCTCCAACTTCTCCCTATCGCGAACACACACTTTGGCCCATTCTGACCGTTAAATCGTTGTCCTAATTTTCATTTTCTCTACTTGAAACAAAATTTTTGGTCCCTTGCGAGCAATTTCGTTCCCAGGGCATTTTTCCTATATGATAACCTTGACGACTTCTTTGTCATAATGTTTTTTCAATCTTGTCCCCAGAGCTTATTTTTCGTTTCTTTGTATGCGTGTAGGTCACATATCAAAAAGAGAAAAAGTCCTGGGAACGAGATTGCAGCTTTTTAAGAAATTTAGCTTAGCGTGAACACACTCGTTCGCTACTCGAGATTGAAAATTTGTTTTCTAAAAGGATATTGAATAATGCACGATACCAAACTCAACTAATGAATCACTATTAGCAAGTACTTTCAGTCATTTAAACAATATTACAAATGATTTATCGTGACAACGAAAGTTTTTTTGTATGCTTTTAAGAGGATCACGAGCAATTTGTCACATTTAGAGAAATTAAAAAAATGGTTTAATTGTCATGGTGAATTTGTTTTTCCTCAGTTAGGATAATTTTGTTTTTCAATGATATCCTTGTTTCCAGGCGTCTCTTCTAGTTTGCTGGCTGGGACGGTTTTATTTTTCTGTTTCATAACACAACGCCGTCAAGAGCCAGAAAAATAGTCCTCAGGAGGAGAAAGAACATGTCTACACACTCTCTTTTTTAGGGTTTTTGTCTAGAATATAGCTGGCTTGACTGCTTTAATAACTGCTTGTAGAGATCTCAAACTTTTTTCAAACATCACATCAGAGAATAAAACGGAATAGAGTTCTTTCTAGCAATAGCCTAAAATAAAAACTTGCATGCTATAAATGTTGAAGATGCGCCTTCCTTTATTTTCAAAATGGCAGGTTGACAACTGTTCAATATTTTTTAAACTTGCATGTCCAATAAGAGGAGAATAGAAAAAATAGTTTACACTAAGAATGTCACCGATTTTTAAAAAGGCCTAAAAACTCGTAAATTATTCAAAATGATATTGTGAAAAAAGTGTGGGTAACTTCTCCACGGAAGAAACATACATTATTCAAATGAAGAATGAAGACATTTTAGGTGTCCCGGAGACGCTACAACAACAACCTCTCGAATTGAAAATGACAAATGTCGCTTACATTAGTAACGGTGGGTAAACAGCTAATGCTGGTGTTACAATCAAGACTAGTATAAACAGGGTATAAAATGCCTTAGGTAACCTCCTCCCCAGTCTCGTCCATAGTAAAAAGACGATAACTTTCGGATTGAGTTTCAGGGGTTTTTTTAACGGAAAAAAATGCCACGAAAGACGGGTTTGACTTTGTAATCTTTTTCTGAAAACTTTATTTCTCGCAAAATCTTGGGTGACAAGTTTCTTATATAAAAGAGTATCGGACAAAATTGACAATTTGTTTTGGAGAGTGGCACAAATTTTGTAAGACGAATTATGCATTAGAAATAAATAACAGAAAAACTATGATCTAAAGCGTCCTTATCGCCCTCATGGTTTGTTACCTGATGCCAAAAAGCTGCTTGTGATGCTAGCCTTGACCACGGATGAAAAAGGCAAGAACTCTGGGACGAGGTTGGGTCTGAAGTTGGGGTTGTTTTTTTAATCCGAAACGACGAAGAGAAAGTTCACCGCGCGTGAACCCTGGAGAGCGCAAGGACGTACATCCTAACCTCTTGAGTGTGTTAAACAGAAACATTCCTAGCAAGTTAGGTTGTTAAAATCGAATATTTTTGAGCATGACTAACGAAAGAAATGTATGAGACATTGACAGAAAAACCTAACACAATCATGGAATGTAACAATTTTTATTAATTAAAATAACACAGGGAAAGCATGTATTAAGTAAAGATAGCAGCGTTTATGTTCCAGTAAATTGCGCTAAGAGATATTTTAATATATATATTTTTATAAAAACAAGATGAAAGGTTTATTTCTATGCTGTGTTTTTTCATTGTTTCTGTTGTCTGTGGATGCTCAAGGTGAGTTTAAATATTTGTTTTTCTAGCTAGCCAGATTCCTAGCTTTGGGAAACTTGAATTTATTATGAATATTGTATCAAATATATTATGTAAGCTTTACCTTTTTTATGTAAAAGTGTGACATTGCTCCGATGTTTTAAGTCAAGTGGTTAGGCTCCTAATTTTGAGGTATATACCCTCCCTAAAGCATCAATATGGTGTGGAAAACTCATATTTGTGAAAATTTTAGTGAATTTTTTTCAGTGCAGTTAAATATTATGGTCAAACTCTTATAAAATTTAAAAACTTTAAATTACAATAAATCCTGTTCTAACAATTGTATATACTGTAGCTAGCTATGGTTTTCCAAATTTCTGATCTTATATTATATATAGCTATATACTTGTTTTTTTTGGTTTCCCCTTTCAAAATTTGAAGATGTTAACCCAAATCCGAGAATATGTTCTGCCCGGGTTGTAAACGCCATTCTGATTTAAAATGATTCTCCCATTCTGTTTGAAAAGAGGACACAGTGTTAAAAATTAAGTCAATGAAGCATGTCAGTTTGTAAGCTGTACGTCCCATTTTTAAAGGGGACACTAAATCCTAATTAAAAAAGCTTTAGGCCAGTAGTTTCTAAGCCGTACGTACATCCCATTTGTAAATCCCTGACGTTAAATTTTGATTATTTGAGCTTCAAAAAGTTTTTAAGAATTGCACCTTATGATAGAAAACGTCGAGTATATATATATATATCTTTAAAACATTTTGAAACAAAATTTCTTAAAGTAAACTTGAATCTCCTGATTTGTTTTATTGTAATGTTCAAATTTCTTTAAATCAGATTAAAATTGATACAAACAATAGATACTATTTTATTCATTTCATAGGAAAGAATAATCTTATAAAAGAAAGGCTTGTTTGAAATAAGAGAGAATGTGCCACCAACATTGGCTTCCGATGTTTTCTTTTTAGATTTTTTTTTACTGTGCAGTTTTAATCAGGTCATCTCATTTTAAACCGAAAAGCAAAATTCAGTCTCAGGTTTTCCTTAGTTTAGAAAACTTATTTGCATCTGAAGCTGTTCCTATTTTGTTTTTTTATTTTTGGCAAAAGCCGAGGCTAATGTTTTGCACAATAATATGACCTATATTATGCATGGTTGGTGTAAAACGGCTTAAACCGGAGACCAAAAGCCATTTCGAGCTTTGTCACAAGTATAACTAAAACATGGGATGTGTTCATTTATGTGAGAGTGGAAAGTAGTATTCAAAAAGTGTGTATATAAAAAAATGTGCACTTAGCATAATTGGGTCTTAGTGGCGGATTTAGGGTATGTCAAGCTAGTTGGGTAGACATACTTACTTTTTCATCAAAAGCCTTGTTGCAATTTCAATAAAGTATTTCGCATATACACAAAAATCTTTCCGGGTGGCTTTCTTAAAATGTGTGTTGAATTTCTATAGAATGTCTACACATAACACACACATGCATATATTATATAGTAAGCACATATTCATCAATAATTGGGGTAATACGTAAGAAACTGCTTAACTATTCTGCAACTTACTTTGCATGTTGTTTCATTATGGGCACAAAATTCAGTTATTTGCTTTAATTCACCATAAAATAGTAGCATATACCCTCTAATTTAATTTAATCTAGACATACTTAGACGTATATACATTTACTTTCTGTTGCATTAGGGGATAAAAAATATAAATAAAGGTAACATGGGATCGTAAAAAGCATAAGACAACCCCCATAATTTTGTCATAAGTACGTTGAAGTACGTCGAGAAATACCGTTAAAAACAGAAACAAAAGAAGCTTTACTTCGTCGCACAATAGTTTTTTACAGCAAAAATAAAATAATAAACAACATTTACTTTTGAAGATTTATTATCAAAGTCATAAAACATTAAAAAAAAAGAACTTGACAAAAATTGTGCAACTACCCCCTGATAAATTAATTGCGACTGACAAAGAGATTTCCATGCTGAACTGAACATAAAACTTCGCAGCCGTGGTATGTGTGATGTTCGTAGAAAGCTTTTTGTCAGCTAGAGAAAGAATACGCAGGATGTTTTTTTAATAAAGCTTTGCTCTCGGTTAAGTTATAGATAAAAGAAGTTGTTGTGCTTGGCACTGCGAATTTTCGAATTATTTTGAATACATGTGAAGTGGAATAAGTTACTCTTTTTAAATCAACGATTTTGCCTTAAAAGAATGATTTACTTTAAAAGACCTCGAAAAATACTATTTTCCGGTGAACTTTGTTTATCGATGGACGGTTTTATAGGTAGAAGCAGTTTTTGTAATGTTTGTGATGTGTTTTTAGCTAGTTAAATGTAGATAAATTGTGCAGGAAAACTTTCAGACTATTTTTAAACTAATAAAATAACAATCACTAAGCTATGAAATTTTGTTAGTTATATAAAAACGGAAATGCCTTATTCACATGCTTTTTTTCTCACACACGCTTTCATAAAACAGTACTCTTATTCGACTGGTCACCGGAATTCAATTGAAATATGCTCTCTAGCGTAGAGTTGTGGTGTACAAAATTTGTACCTGTATATAGGCTTAATATACCCAAAAGATCTTTTTTTAAACCGTGCAGAAATTTTGACCATAACACAGGGTGTGTAAACCGGTCACTTTATGAAACATGTCATTTTAAGTAAACCCGCTTATAAATCTCGGTATAAAAGTGTCTAATATATCTAGACCTGTCCCTGCTTGGTTTTTCTCATCTTGGTAGTTTTAACTCCCATTTTCTAGTGACTTTGTAAAAAAAATAGACCAACTTGTTTCAATCCCTGTATCTGCCCCTGGTTCTTTTAATAAAATAATATAAAAAGTGCTCAAATTTTTTGCCTCAAATTTCAAAATCTACTTTACGGTTTGTTATAACGAAGGCAATTTGTTCATTCAGTGACGTTTCATTTGGCAAGATTATTTGAATTTATTTATGTTTTAAAACTGAGAATAGGGACGAAAAACCTTTGAAATATGGTAGTGTTTGAATTATAGACATGTGAATTAAGTCACTTTTGAGAGTTTGTTAAAGAAATTTAACCCCATCAGGAAAAATGCTTGAATTAAAGACTTTTCACAATAAGGAGGAATTTGAATTGAATTATAGAGTCTACTGTTTTAAAAAATGAGAGATATCATTTTTTTTGTAGGTGGTCAAGTAGTGAAGGGACGTTCTGTAATATATGTTCAAAATGGAGATACAGCAACATTGCAATGGGACTTTACAATATCACTTAACGATGTTAACTCTGTATATATTACATACGCAGAGAATCCAACTCCAATTATTGCGTATGTTAACAAAAACATTCAGGTTCCAAATGTTGTCAATCAGTTTATCAACAGAGTGTCTGCTTCTCTTCCCACCTCAAACAGAGGTATCGTTATGATACTGAAGAATATCAACATAGCAGACCAAGGTGAATATAAATGTGCCGTCCAAAAAAGTGACTTTAGGACTTATACAAACATTACCAAGGTGATAGTAAAAGGTATGTATAAAACCCAAGTTCTTTAACATATTTTTTTGGTAAGCAATAATAATATGTAATACGTTTTAATATGGATGTTTTGCTTGCTTACATAATAGTTTGTTATGTATTGTATCAAAAGTTAAGACAAGAATTATTGCCTTTTTTTAGTTATTTACTTTGCAATAAATTTAACATAAAGGGAGTCACACTTATATAGAAATGTTGGTAAACAATCATTTATCTTACCATTTGTAAAGTGTATAACAGGCAAAGCAAATATTTCTGCAGCTCTGAATACCTGGAGGTACTTAAGTCCAAGATGGTAAAAGTTACACTTCTTATGTTCCCATTTTGAAGAATTAAATGTGCACATTTTGTAAACAGGAAATACAAAAGATTAGTTACAAAGATAATGGAATATTTTCCAAAATACATTGTATACATGTTATACATTCATGTAATCTATATCATTTAGTTCCACCAGCCCTAAATAAAGATGTAACTGTCAAAACAAAGACTGAGAGAGATTCTGTATCACTTCCATGTATTGCAACAGCTGGTAACCCAAAACCAATCAATTTTCAATGGTTGAAAGAAAAAGGTAGCACATTTGAACCAGTAACAGGTGTCATGTTACATAATACAAGATATGATTACAACATAACTTCTGTTGGACGTGAACATCGGGGGGTATATAAGTGTAAAGTGTGGAACATTGGTGGAAATGATGAATATAGAATTACACTTAATGTCTACTGTAAGTTTTAATTATAATTTTCTCTTATTAACACCCTGTGTATTTGTGCACCATAAAATATGCTTGTGTAAGTGACTGGTTGTCTACACCTCAAAATTAACGACCACTTCCTTATAGGTGCAAAATTTGCATTTTGGATAACAGAAGAAAGAACAACTAATTGATTAAACGTTTTTTCAAAGCTTTACATAAGTTAAAATAACCTTACATCGTCAGGTAATAAATAAAATTGCTAAAACATGAATTAAGGTGGTAAAACCGTTGGTATGAAATTCTCAATAGCTACATGTGAATTTACATGCATGTGAACAAAGTGAAAACTATAATACAAAATTAATAATATTAAAATAGTTGTTACACCATTATGAAACAATAAAGTCCCTTAGATTCAACTTTCTCGTTCAGAGCTCGTTTTTACATTAAATCTCTAAGGCCTACTCTAAACGCAGTTTTATATACGATGATGATGTAAGATTAACAACATATACTATAGCTATAGTTATCTTCAAAATGTAAATAATTTACCTTATTCCAGGAAATTAAATGAGGCACAAAATTAACAATCATGAAATTAACTGGAAGGAAATTAACACTATTTAGTGACTGACTTACAAAAAGCATTAAAAAACAAAACACAGATTAGTAAACATATTTATCTTTACTTTGAGAATGGGTTCATTGGCAACCAGTTTATCTTGTTTTGTTCAAAATGTTTACAATATTCACAGCTATGCAGCCTGCTAGGACAATACTGTAATTTTTTTATGTGTCAATCAATCAAGGAGAACGAATTATGCGTCTTTGTGTATAGACTGAATAGCTAGACTGAATAGCTTCAATATATTTGATCTCATTGTAGATGCTCCTGTAGTCACGTATTTGACACCAAATCGCACAGTTTTTGAAAGACAAGGCATTGAGGAATTTA
Source organism: Hydractinia echinata (assembly GCA_030067915.1). Classification (NCBI taxonomy): domain Eukaryota; kingdom Metazoa; phylum Cnidaria; class Hydrozoa; order Anthoathecata; family Hydractiniidae; genus Hydractinia; species Hydractinia echinata. Next base: position 358,146 of record JASGCC010000012.1, on the reverse strand, counting down.
ATTGTGATGTTGATGGTAATCCACCAAATAATACCAAATACCACTGGTACAGAGGAATATTTTCCACTGGACAAGAAATAAAACAAAGCAACCAATACATAGTTTTAGAGAATGGTAATAAACGTCTGAAATTCTTAAAACCATTGCGTTCACATGCAGATGTGTATTATTGTGCTGGTTCAAATATTCATGGTATTGGAAACGCAAAAGGAACCTACCTAAACGTGACATGTGAGTACAGCTAGGATTAGCTTGTTGTTCTGTATGTGGATTTAGTCACATGTTGATCCCAGCTATTTGAGATCTTTTCCCTTTCTTGTGAAAATTTGCTGACATAGAGAGACAACAATTTTCTGGACTGTCAATTTTTTTGCTTCCAGTTTCTCCAAGCTATATATACTCACATTTTCTTTTAGACAAACCAGGACCACCTGTTATAGAAAATGAAAAAAGTGGTGTTTTCAATGGCGATGAAGGAACAAATGTGACAGTTAAATGTACATCAGATGCTAACCCACCTGCTTATTACACATGGCATAAAAAAATGAGGGACTGGACAGGAAAGTTAGACTTTCACCCCATTGAGAAATCTGGTAGCTATTCAGGGGAACTGACATTATATAATGCCAGTACCAACGACACAGCTGACTACAAATGTGTAGCTTCAAATCAACCAAATGAAAACGATCGTGCAAAACAATATTCTGATCAAGTGCTTGTCAAAGTCATTATCAGATGTAAGTACTGCCAAAATGATTCATTTTTGTGATTAAATTCAAATTAATTTATATCCTTTACATATATCATGTGAAATAACATAAAACATCAGCCTAGAAAACGCAATATATAAAGAACAGGCATGCCCAAGGCTACTAATTAGTGTATATTATAATGTCTGCTGCCCACTGGAGTGTACCTGTTGTTACTCGAATTTAGTATCGTACACTCACAGGCAGCAGAATAATAATATACATTATAATTATAATATTATTATAATATACACTAATTAGTAGCCTTGGGCATGCCTGTTCTTTATATATTGCGTTTTTTTATTTCGCATGTCTAGCACAAATTATTTACCATGCAAAGACAGACAACAGGTAAATAGAGCTATTTTAACGTAGTTAGGTCAATCATTTAATTTTATCTTGTGCATTACAAAAAGAGAATCAATAATATTTTGTGGAAATTGAAAACCTTGAAATGTAACTAAGTGTTCTTGAAAGCTTTTAATATTCAATATTCTTTAGGGAAACACCTTTGAAATATGAATTGTGAAAAAGTGCTTGTTAATTGCATTTAAGACTTCATTTAATTTGCTTGCTCCTAGGGATATATGTTTTGTTTAGTACTAAAAGCAACCTTGAAATATGAGAAAAAACGGCAAAAAACCTTTAGCCTTTAAAAAAAAAAAAAAAGCTTGGCAGACACCATGTAGCTAGCCTTACAGTTACTGAACATTAGCTTTGGAAACCTTTTATTAATATAATATAATTTTATTTTATTATTTTGCAATCAATTTGCTTCTTATTGTTCGTAATTTTGTTTTAGATGGTCCGAGAAAAACTAATTTTTCCATTAATGGAATTAACCACACCCGAATTGAAGTTAAACAAGGTCATCAAGCCCTAGTTATCTGTGAGAGTGAAAGCGAACCTCCTGCCAGGTACAACATTCGAATCAGCAGTGGTAATCCCATTCAACTTAACACAAATGACTATATTGGGCGTTATACTATTCCAAACATGTCAATACAAAATGAGGGGATTTATGAATGTATTGCAAGCAATGAAGTTCTAGGTCGAGAAGAAAAACGACAGATACATTTAGTTGTTGCAAGTATGTTCTTTAGAATTATATGTAAAAGTTGCCCTGTAGGGTGCAAAGTTTGATTAAAAAAAACTTACATCAAATCGCATTATCAGTGTGACTCGTATGTAGTCTTTTGTAAGTAGTTATATAATGATTTCCAAGTTGTAGTCAAGTTAATTCTAATTTTTGAAACCAATTTATATAAGAAAAGAAATACCACATAGTAATCTCCAACTGGATTTTATGAATATAGCTAGCTACAACCTTTACCAAAACTGTTCAGACACCAGATGTTTTTCGCCATTTCTAATAATTCACACCTTTTCCTGCCTATTTTTCTGCAAAAATTTACATTGATAGAAGCCTGTCAAACATTTACAATGTGTTTGTTGCACTTTCTGACTAACGTTCTAATATTATACCAAACAAACTTTAGTGCCATTAAAGATTTTGTATGTAACCAAATAAAGCTGTCCTAAGCCTGCTGTGAATATTGTGACTTTCAAAAATCATATATCTAATATAGATTTAATATACAGAGTTGCTTTTATGGATGTAGTTTAAAATTTAAAAATGACATTAGCTAGAGAATTAGAATTATAACTTTACAGTATTTAAAATTCATGAAACAAATTGTAGGTTGTAAAACTTTGTTTAGTTAAAAGAAAGGATTACCAAAATCTTGAAATCTCAATCCTCACAAGAGTAAAAAAGCCTGACAGAATTCATAAATGGGTCAACCATAGCATTGTGTTAATATAAAGTTAATATAACCTTTTTCGTTTTTAGTTCCACCTACAAAACTTCCATCAGTAGATACACCTAGTGATGTGGATGAAGGTGCAACTGTAACCATTCATTGTAATGCTCAAGGAAGGCCGGCTCCCAAAGTATATTGGCAGAAATATGGTGCAAATATTACCAACGACTCCGTTATTCAATCGTCATATGCCCCAAAATTTATGTCGCAAAAGTTGATACCCGTAGAAGCGAATTTAAAATTTAATGGTATCCGCTACACAGACAGTGGTTCTTATTCCTGCATTGTTTATAATTCAGCTGCAAGCTACAACAATACTGTGAAAATTACCGTTGAATGTATGTATGCTAGTTAAGATAAAAGTTAGACTTCATGAATAAAAATATTCTAGAAATTTAAGAAAGCCTGGATAGTATTTTATAAAGTATAAAGTTATTTTTGTACTGTTTTAAAAAATAATTACAAGCAAACAATAAATAGCCTATGAAGTGTAAAAAAAAGAAGTACTTCATGGTCAGTGATGCAAACACCTTTGTCTTTTTTTACAGGGATTTTGGTTCTGTGTTGTCTTCTTCATACGAAAATTTTTCACCTTTTTAACACACCATTGCTATACATCACATGTTCATCACATTCTTTGATTATTGTTGAAATGTTTTGTGATAGAAATATGCGCAGTAAATAATAGACCTGCGCCTGCAGGATGTTATTGCATTTTATTTTCTTGTTAATTTCAGTCAAGCCCCGAATTACCAACAAGCCACAGGATGTGACAGTTCGACTAGGTGATGGAAAGGAGGCATCCTTGAGGTGTGAAGCAATAGCCTATCCAAAGATGATCACTTGGGAGTGGTATTTTGAAGGAAGGCAAATGTCTGAAACTAGTAATCAATTTATCAGGCCACTTCCACAGAAAACAGACAATGGTGAATATACATGTCGCAGTATGAACTCAAAAGGGTATGGTCAAAATGCAACTGCTCGTATAATCGTTGAGTGTAAGTGATTAAAACTTTTATTTCCTAGCCTCATCCTTTTTATTTTTAATAAGAAGTATCTCTTTAAATTAATTTGTACATGAGAATTTTAGCTATAAATCTTATTTTTTAGATGCACCAACGATCATATCAATTACGGAGAATAAAATACTTAACGTAGGCGAAAACATAATATTAATGTGCAAAGCTGATGGCATCCCCAAACCTAAAATTACTTGGACCAAAGACAGAAGCAGTGTGGAACATATTGGAGAGTATTACCGTATTAAGAATGTACAAGCCAAAGACAAGGGGGTATATTCATGCAGTGCAACTAATCTAGTGAATTCAGACACAAAATCAGTGCGCATTTCAGTGAAACGTATGTTAATTTTTTCTTCTTGTGGTAGTAATGTAGTAGGCATTTTTATTGGTTTATGTCATACATAGTTTCCTTCTCCCAGTCTGCGATAGAAAACACACACTTTAATTGCATCCATTCCATCATTTTATTACCTATTTCTTTTTTGCTCTTTATCAGAAAAAAGTGCAGATGGACTTGAAATAGTAATCAATAATTATAGCGATTCGTCAACAAGTGAACATTAAATACAATATTTTGTGTTAACTAATGTTGTTATTTTTAGATGCTCCTATTATCACAACTGTTGATCCAGGTCAAGTCAAGGTTGGTGCTGAAGTTGGTAGTACAGCAAATTTGAAATGTGACGCTAGTGCTTTCCCAACACCAGTAATAACTTGGAAGGAACATGGATCACCCACAATATTAGTAAATGGTATTGATGGCTATCAGATAACTCATAATAGTGAAATGTTTGGTACTACCAGCACTTTAACTGTGGCAGTTCAGGATAAACATTTGGGTAAAAAATATGTATGTATCGCTAACAATTCACTTGGTGAAACCAATCAAGAATTTCAAATATTAAAAAGAGGTAAGCTTTTCATAAAGTTACGGGGTCACTCTTTCAGAAAAAAACACATGACTTTGGTTTAATGTTTGCAAAAATTAGAAAAAAAGTAAAAACAAACTGTAAGGATGTATTTTTGTTGTTACCAGTTATAAAACAGATGTATCAATATCTCCAACTTTTCCAGACATCTGTATTTTGTTAGTGAAATTTTATATGTTTGACTATCTGAATACTTACAAAAGGTTTGAGTAAGATTAATAAAATAAGCTAAAATAATTTCTTACAATTAATTATAAAAATACTTTTTTTTGTAATGTTTTATAAATGCGTTTCTGTCTAAAACACCAGAATTTCCACCCACTCAGCTGCCCCTTTCCACTCTAGTAATTCTAACTGTTTGTAAAACTTGTTCATTCGTTGGCATTTTCTTTATTTGTTAGGTAAGCCAGACCCGCCAGTAAGAATGAACCTGACAGACATTAGGCAACCAACTATTCCAGTTTCTGTGAACATAACAATAACATGGACACCAGGCTATACTGGTGGTTATCCAGTCCAGTTTATTTTGTTGTACAAAGAAGAAAGTGAAGTTAATTTCAAAGAAAACTACATTGGTTCTCCACAAGGAAACAAATATGTGTTTTCGAACAGAAAAGCTGGTGCTACGTACCAGTTTAGCATGAAAGCTAAAAATGAGAGAGGAATAAGTGGAACGCTTAAACCCGTTTCATATCGAACGAAAGGTAACAGCGTTGTTGTTTTGTTGCCAAATATCTTTCTGGATGACTAGTTTTGAAATATATGTGTATTATGATGTGGAGGCTTTTTATTCTTTTTTGTGCCATTTTGCTTTACGTACAAAATATAATAAAGCAGATCTGTCAATTTTTAATTGATGTATCTAAATAATAATTAAATCATCCCCCATTAATTTATTTTTTGTGAACAGAATTAACTTTGCTTCGTGTGCAATTCCATTATGCTGAAGCATCTTTCATGTTCATAGGTTTAATGTGAATGCCAATGTTTGATTACAAGCCTAAAATTTACATTTTAACAACAAGTTTTGTTTACGCAGTAACATATAACTTGTATTTTTATCCATAGAACCTCCCAAGAATGTCGTGACTGTATCTATAGCTAAAGGAGATGATGGAACTTCTGTGGTTATAAGCTGGATCATATTTTCTAATCCTGCACTAAGAAGAAGACGAGCTGTGGCGCTCACCTGGGATTATGGCAAAGTTAGATACAAGCGTGAAATTGACACAGAATATACGGAGATATTAATATTAGCTATTCCTGTAAATGGAAGCTATATTGTTAGAGATTTGGAAGGAGACGAACAGTATGATTTCCAATTCATAGTCTATGATACAAATGGAAATTTTGGCAATCCAGTGCAGTTACCAAGCAGTGAGCTTTTCTTTATGTCTATTTCTAAATAATTTGTACCTGACTGATTAAGGTAATTCTGGCAAGCCCTAAGCACTTAATTCTCAACTTTTGTGTAGATCACATGATTGTGGCTGTACATAGTTTCTAGATTTTACTATAAATAAAGTCTTTTCAGATGATGATGTATTTTACCTCTTTCAACAACTTAAATTGTTACTTTTAGTTTATCCTCGCAAAGGACCTTCATACAATGACGACAGTGGTTTGTCTAAGACAGATATTATTGCACTCTCAGTTGGTCTGGGTGGAGCCATGCTACTGATTATTATAATAATTTTATTTATTGCTATTTATCGTAAAAAAGACAAGAAATCATCCAACTACAAGTCACATTACAGTGAGTACATTGTAATGTTTAGTATGATCTGGCGTCTATATTTTTGGGATTACCTTAGTGTCCTAAGGTACAATTGCAGTTTTAAATAATGCATGACATCAGTCTTAAGGGCAAGTGTGAGAGAATGGTGAAACCGATTGCTTTTTTTATAACTTTCAATTCAACTTTTTTTATGTAGTTATGATTTTTCTGTCCCCGTTTTATTTTTTTTCGATTCGTCTTAAATTACATACATGTATCTAAACCGTATCTGATTTACCTAAAAAGTAACAAAAAAACCTCCTCAGTCTATTAGAAATTTAGAGACATTTAACAGGTTTTCACAAAGAGTGCACTACCAAGTGAACTGTTAAAATACACGTTGACTGTTGTCTGCGAATGTTGAAGCGAGATATAGATTGAACATGGTGTGGTATCGTCCATATTTGAACATCGCTTTGTTTGATTTGATAGTTAACTTGGAGAGATATAGTTTAAACTTAGTGTGATATCGTTCTTACTTGAACATCGTCAATTTTTTTTAGTTAATATTTTTTACTCGTATTTGTTTCTTAGATAATGGGCGCGTTCAAGTGGACATCCCAGTCTCAACCATGAGAAGGTAACTTATTTACTTATTTGAATCAGGATAGCTGGAAGAAAAAAAGACCATAATTACTTTAACAACAAACTTTTCATTTAAAAAATAACCAGAGAATACTGTAATTGTTGACTTGGGTGGCAGTTTTGAATCTAGCTTAGAGCAGGGAAGTACTATAAACAATTTAGAACATGGGAATTTAAGAACACGCAGCACTCAGTGAGTTAAAAGTCATCCTTTAATTTCGGTAATGTGGAATATGTTTTCTGGTTTGGTGCGGCAAGGTTTCTTAAATCAGTGAGTCAAAATATTTGGTCAGAGGAAATTGATCATTGGCTTGACAGGAGCCGTCAATTGCCTGGAAAAAAAATTGCTTGGGGTTAGACTGTGGGTTACAGAAAAACAGTTTGGGTTTTGGATGGGGGAAGCCAGTTTACTGGGAGGAGGAGTTGAATTTTCTTTTTACAAACTATAAAACGTTATTTTTTTGATTTTTCAGTCAATACAGTTCAGATGTGGTTCGTTCCAGTTATTTGAACGATGAAGATCCGTTTGCCATGGACACTTCTGTTATTGATGACGATGAAAAAACCTCTCCCCCACCAGACTATAATGATAGTAAGTGTGAACAAGGCGTTTTTTATTTTTACGCTCTACAGACATAGAGTAACTAACGTTTTTAGCATTTTTTTTTGCCCTAATCATACTAATCTGAGAATTATAAGATATTCTTTTATTTATTTCCATTTAATTTTACTACTTAATTTTTTTGGCATATCTCTCCCCTTCCCACTAGTAATTTCGACCCTCCTTCTCCACTCTCTCCCCTTCCCACTATTGGAAAAAATCTTGCTCGTATTTTTCTTTCATTGGAAGCTGAATTCGAGCTATCTTTCCGTTTTTGTTTATTATGCAAAAAAATGTATAAAAAATGATTTAGAAGCAGCAAGGAATTTGTAAGAACAGCCCTGCTACCCATATTTGTAAGAACAGCCCTGCTACCCATATTTGTAAGAACAGCCCTGCTACCCATATTTGTAAGAACAGCCCTGCTACCCATATTTTTCATTCTGTCAACGTTTCATTCATGCATTATTGTGTTTCTTTTTGCAGTGCATTACACAAAGCCGCCAAATCACGATTTCCCCGACCACCCTAATCAACACAGCACATTTCGGCCCGATGATCCGATGCCTAGTTACACATCGTTTGGTAGGATACCGAAAAAACAAGGTAAAAAACGAATACTAACTTCGCTTTAACTTCATTAAGAAAAAATGCAAGAAAAGAAAGATATTCTGTAGATAGCAAGATATCTTTTTTTAGTTTGTTCTTTGTTTTCTCTCGTAGAACCCCCGCATTCGAAATCAATGACGTCACTAAATGGCACACGCGCAACGGAGATTTCGCGGCGAAATGAAAATCGTTACTCCGTGGACGCTCTCGACGATTATCCAGAAAGAAACGGTAAGTATTGTGTCAGCTGCTCAGATTGATACGCTTTGATTTTGTATTATGCTTGTGGTGCAAGTATGTGTATCGTTCGATACATCATTTATATCACCAGCAAGGACAACCAACGATAATTTTCCCCGCCTCAATTAAAGTATTATAATCTGTTGCACAAACAAAAGACTTGCTTTTACGTAAACCTGTATGTCTGGTTTTTTAAGGCTTCCTATATGAGTAGAAGTAAAGCCATCAAGATTAATTAGTTAAAATTTGAATGCAGAAGATTCTGTTTATATTCTGGGTGGCAGTTGACTTCAAGCCAATTAGCTGCTTGTCCAAAGACTTACCTAAGCAGTGTTATAAACTCAAATTTGAACTTTTAAGCTGAAATTCAGCCAATATTATCGATTTTGCAACCAGCCTAAATGTTATTGACGGAACGTTTTCACGTGACAGACATGACGTATAGTACGCACTAAGCATGCATCTTGTGTCTCGTATATTCGTTTGTGTATCTGTTAATACGTGCAAGAAGACAACACAAACAGCCCTGTACGTAGTATTTGTCTATTGTACATTTATTTTGTTACGCAATTTTATAATTTTTTACATTAAGCATACAGGACCCAAACTTAACAACAGAATTTTAACACTAAAGTGACTATCCTGTATAAATATTCGGAATTAGTGATAATAAAATAGCAACAAGATTGTCACGTCCATTATTGGCACCCTGCAAATTTTTGCATCAATACTTTATGGACAAAATGCTATGTACAGGTCTGACAATGGAATAAACTTGTCTAAAACGTGAACGGAAATCATTTCGCCAGAACGCTAGTATAACTAACGGAAAACTAAAACAATTTTCTACGTTATTATGCAGACGAGGACCCTCTACTCCAGAAGCCTAAAGATGACAATCGAAGAAATCAAAGAAATAGCCGAGGGCGTTTATCTTCAGGTAACATCATACCTCCACCCTCCTTAAATAAACCACCACCCACTCCCCATGCCCTATTCCTGAGCTCCCTGCTAGTTGTGTATTATTTTAATGCAACTCGATTTCTTGATTATCACTCGCCCGAAAATTCCATTTTTACAACACTCGCCTAAAGCTTAATTTTTCACTCGCGGGCGTTCTATCGACAGCGACTTTATGTTTGTGTTCTTGCATGTTTTGTCTGTAGTAGTACACTACCGCCATACAACTGACATTTGTTCGTACGTTCTCTCGTGCCACTCACTTCGATAATCTAAAATATAAATTTATAATTGTTTTTAAAAATGAAGGTTTTTACTGGTGACTGTTTCTTGTACTAAAGCACGGTTTTTTAATTCTTACTTGGTATAATTTTGTCATAGATGACGATCTTCCAGAGCCGCCGCATTTTATGAGAAACGCCTTACGCAGTCCTCCGTCTGACGAAGGAGGGATCAACAATAGAGTGCCTGGTGCATTCGGTGACCGTGCAAACAGGTTCAAAAAACCTTCCCCGCAGGTATTTTAATTTCTTGCTTGCTTCGAGGACATAACATTGTTTCGCTTTTGTGTTTGCATTTGCGTTCTACCAGATCATTCATTTATATGAGAAGGGATAAAAAAACTGCGGTATTCGTGGTCAAACTCACATAAACACCTATTACGGACCCAACGTTGGAAAAAGTTCCACCATTCAGGTTGCGCGTCCTTCGTACTGCCTCGTCTGTTACTCGTACAACCAAAAAACCGTAGTTTATCATAATTTTGTTGATTTTGCCTTTTTAGCCATATCAGGAAGCATCTGCCGCGACGTCACCAACAAGTGGAAGGTTATCACCAGCACCCTCCTCCGTGGCAAGCTCTAAACCTTACCGTAGTGACAATGAATACATCGATGATGCTGAAGAAAATTACGTCGGTTATTTAGTGTAAAATACAATATTCGTGTTACGTTCACACAAGACATTATTCATACATGAATTCTTCTGATAGATTTCTGCTCACGACTGCGCAATTTCGTGTATCTGTTACACAGCACTGCTGTCTTTGTGTATATTTATGGTACATAGACAGATCGATAAACAATTTTTATGCTATTGATAATTGTTTCTTACATTTTTAAAAAATTGGTTAAATTTGGACGAGGTAACGTTTTTTTCCTACTTAGGAGAGTTAAATTAATACTGTTTATAGTTAATTTTAATGTACCATTTCACGCTCGTCCATAGGTGTGGATTTGTTTTAACGTTTTGTTGCATATGCTTCTAAACGCTAAGCCTTTGAAAGCAAGCGCTCCTTCGTAGTGTGTAGAACGAAAATCAAACATATTTGTTCGTGCTGTAACATATTTACTAAAATATTTTATAAAGAGACTGCAACGATGTAGTTCAACTAGCAATTCCAGCTATTAAAATCTCTGCTGTCAAAATTTACAAATGATATATGGTAAAGCGAGGCAATAAAGTAGTAATATCACAATGAGCAGGAATTGTTAGACTAACTACCTTGACGGAGAGTGCTCTCCTTTGTTGCGTTGCATATATACCCGTATACAGTAAACCTAAACTCACCATGTCCTTTGCATTACGACGAAGGGCCTGGTGAATAAGTAGATATATAGTAACGACCAACTGTAATTTATTTTCTTCTCTTTTTAAAATTTTTAGATATATTTTTGATATCTTCGTAACACACAATTCACGTCGCATACATCCGTATTCGTATATAAAAAAGGTTAAAAAATTTAATATGAAGATATTAGTTGAAAAGACCAATAGCTAACAAATTTAAAAAAAAAACACTCCTGGAAGGACTGATACTTTAAACTCCCTCTTCGTGCTTTTAATAAAAAAGGTGAAAATTGGGTTACATTAACTTATAACTTTAAGTGTTTTAATTTGAGAACTTTTGTATTTATAGTCTTGCGTGGAGTCTTCTTCTTCTTCTTACTGATTAATGACGTAATTGTATTTTCTGATAATTTATATTTAATTTTTTTTATATTGTAATATTGCGCAAAATTATAATGATTATACATGAGCGTTTTTCGTATGTAAAACGCCTCAAAAACCGCAGAGGTTATATTCAAGTCCTGCGCAAAACAATTACAAGTAAGAAAAGAGAAGCATTAAGACAGTTTTAAGGTTTACGTTAGTGTGAATCACAAAATTCGAATTTTCTGTCTTTACGCTAGTGTGAATCACAAAATTCGAATTTTCTGTCTTTACGCTAGTGTGAATCACAAAATTCGAATTTTCTGTCTTTACGTTAGTGTGAATCACAAAATTCGAATTTTCTGTCTTTACGTTAGTGTGAATCACAAAATTCGAATTTTCTGTCTTTACGCTAGTGTGAATCACAAAATTCGAATTTTCTGTCTTTAGCCTAAAACTGTGTCTTAAGCGATAAGATTGATATCAAATTTTTAGCTTTGGACAGGATTTTCTCATGAAAACTAAACAAAACAGGTGGAAACAAAATGGCGGCGCTTTACACGATGGACCAAGACTGATGAATTCCAAACGTATTTGCTGTCATCGCCATTGACCCAGTACCATTAAAATAATTCAATAACTGCAGGAACCATTTATTTTACAGGAAATTCCCTGTAATTTTGAGATAGCAGATTAGGAGCTATAGGGTCTTAATTCATTACAAAGTTTGCCAAATTCCATTCGAGAAAGTCTAAAATTCTTTTTCCATATATCTACCATTGGGCCAACAGCCAATCTCATCAACTCACCACTTATCAGTGCGACAGTTTTTGAACCAACTTCTTTCTTTTTACTCTTTCTCAGGCGTCTCAAAAGCAACCCTTTTCTAGTGAATGTGTCTTTAGAAACCATTAAATTTATTGTGTAGAACCAAATACCCTGATGGACGGTGCTGAAGCATGCGACAAACGTTGTAACTGCTTATTCAACAACAAATTGTTAAACACAGTTAAATATTATAAATTTTGGTGGGGTTCAGTTTCTCTCTGCTTGACTCTTCTAATACGGTGTGCCGAGACTAGCCGAAGATATAGTGCGCCTTACTCAATCTAAATTCTCTATGATGGAATTTTCGTAAATCTGGTTATGTTAGTCCTGGTTATACGAGACCAGTTTGTGGTTAATACTTCGCCAGGATTTTCAGACAATAAACATTTTACTGTTCGTGTTCATTCAAATTTTCTGTTCTTACGTCATGCATGTTTAACACGCAACTTATTAATAAATAAATAAATAAATAATATGTAATTATCAATTTCACGTTATCTGTCAGAAGCGAATAAGAAAAGTTGAAGCCAAAAAAGAGTTTTTTAAAAAAAAACGGAAGGGAGGGCGAAATCCTCCCTCGGACCGAATAAGGTTAAGTTATGTTTGCTATTGTTCTCACTAACGAGATATATCCCGCAGCAAGAAATATATTCGTTTTCTTTCACTATCTCTGTCTTAAAAATCGCTGACTCGCTGCTTTTTGCCGGGCGGAGAAAAAGGCGCAACAATTGGTACGGCAGAAAAAGACGGAAGACGGATCAAAACGCACCACACAGGACACACACAAGTGTGGATAGCCGCACAACCAGCTACATAGAGGATGATTGTAAATATTTGATCAACCTGCCTACCTTTTGTTGTTACCTGAGCTTCTTATACCTGTATAACCCCTGGGTGCACAATGTTTTTGCAAAAACCACAGCATCTTTTATATGAAAATTGTTAGAAAGTTGAAAATTTTCTTAACGCAAATTCTTAATGCTGCAGAAATGACACAAGCTGAAAACTTGTGGATTAAGAGCATCTAAGTTGAGATGAAAAACGATCCAGATATGAGAAAAGAGCAGGGTTACTAGGCTTGTTTTTAGATGCGGCAGGTTTTATAAGATGCAGAGGAAGAATTGGTAGAGCAAGAGTGCCATATACCACAAGATTTCCGATTCTAATTCCAGCAAAGAATTACGTCATGAGACTTGTTATTGAAGATGCACACCTGTTAGTTTTTCACAATTGCGTTAAAAAGACGTTAGCTCAAGTACGCACAAAATTTGGGATAGTAAAAGGACGTCAAGCGGTGAAGGCCATTATTGGAAGATGTTTTCTTTGTAAGAAATTGGAGGGATTGTCGTATCCATCACCAGTATCATCCCATCTACCACATTACAGAGTTAAAGGGGGGCAAAGCCTTCAAAACTACCGGAGTTGATTTCTGTGGCCCCTTGTACATTAAGGAAGTTACGAACAACATGAGCAAATGGTACGTTGCCTTATTCACTTGTGCAACGTCTAGGATGATCCATCTGGACTGACACCTGATATTTCTACACCAACATACGTAAGATGTCAAAGACGATTCATTGCTAGAAGAGGAGCACCATCACTAATGATATTGGATAATGGAAAGGTTTTCAAAGGAAGGGCATTAAAGAATCCCAGCATGGCATCACATGGAGATTTAATTTACCAAGGACACCCTGGTGGGGAGGAATGTTTGAGCGTCTTACGATCAGTGAAGAGATGTCTAAAAATGGCTATCGGTATTGGACGTACGATGAGTTATCGAAGGTTTTTACAGAAATAGAAGCAGTTGTCAGCAATCAGAACGCTGTCATATGTTGGTGATAACAGCATTGATGAATCGATTACACCATCTCACTTGTTCTGTGGCAGAAGAATTAATCTTACAGCTGATGGAGAAGGAGTAAAAATGAATCCTTTTGCAGATGTAAATATTACGAAAAGAGCTAAGTTGATGGAAAACATCGTTGATTTCCTCTGGAAGAGGTGGGAAAGAGAGTATCTGATTTATCTTAGAGAGCATCACAGGTTGAAGATAAAGCAGAAAGACATGAAGATTTGTGAAAACGATGTAGTACTAATCCATGGTGTAAAGAGAAACAGATGGCGGATGGGAAAAATAAAGAAATTTATTTATGGATAAGAGGAGCCTCTGTAAAGGTGCCATGCCCTCAGATGGAAGGGTAAACTTTATTTCAAGACCACTCCAGAAACTGTACCCATTGGAAATAACAAAGATAAATTATGATTCAACAAATGAAACACTGGATGAAGAAGTTTAGAAATCATACTAAACTGCGTAATCAGTAGTGCGTCATATGAGCCATATACTTAACATGGTGTTTATTGTTTAGAGTTTGCAAGTATAATAGACCCTTGTTATATTTTATTGTTGAACTTATATTTTTGCAAAACGAAAAAGAGTCATGAGAAGAAGGTTGCGTTTTTAAGAGAAGAGAAAAAATATTTGAGAATTTGAATTTGGATTATTTGGAGTCAATAAGAAATTGAGACTGAAACTTAATTTAGTTCGTTTGATTATATTCGTATAAAATCATTGGAATTTTTAAGAGCTATAAAAAAGAAAATTTAAGAACTTGTGTGACGGATTGTTATTTACTACGAAAGAATCGAAGATAGAGGTATTGTCCTTAGTAACATTATTTATCCATAAACATTTTCAAAATAAAACGTTTGTTCGTATAAAAACTGTTGTTTTGTCTTTCTGTCCTGGGTCCCTTGGGGTTTTGCGTTCTTGGGATAACCTCACTTAATAACCACGAATTTCTTGTGTTGGAAAGCAAGTTACAGTCACAGATCAGTTTTAAACTTTCCAACACTAGTAGGTATTACATCGAAATTCATTACTCAATTTTCCTCAGGACGATTAAGTTTTTCTATCATCCTAGCTTTTCGATCACGAACGTTATCTTTCTTCCGTCATAGAGAATCATAACAATTTAATATTTCTGCGTGGTCAGTAATCAAATGACTGGGTTATACCAAGGAGGTTTAAAACCTCCTTGGTTATACAAACAAGTCACGTGCATAAAACTGGTAAATGTTGACATAATCTTTCCCGACTTGACATTTTGTGTTATTTTAACAATCTTTCTGTTCAGCTGCAGAACTTTCGCTCCCTTGCCCTGCTTTCTAGTAACTTTGTGAAATGCAATTAACTGTTCATAACTAATCTAGAATACCAACTGAACCGGAGGACTGGGTCAAGTGTACTTTCTGTCATACGTCACAGCAAAGGTGATTATTAGGTGATGGTTTCTTATAAGTTATGAGAGTGTCAAAAAATTTACATGAAGGTAAAAATGGCGGAAGTTATTCCAAATTCACTAAAAAACAACCCATGGTAGATGGCTGTGAAAAACGAAAGTCGTGTGTCTTTTTCTCATATTCTTTTATGACTACAACTATCTTTTTCAGGATTAACTAAAACATTGCTTAAAATAAAGTCTTGTGAAAGTCCCTCACTTGCGTTCTCTCTCTGCCATGTTTACATTCTGGTCTTCATAATATTTTAAATAAAAAATTTAGCCTGCGTCCCGGATACTGGATCCAACCCTCTAGATTTCCTCGAGTCCGAAACCCACTTTTCCCCATGCCTATTGACACATCACAAAAAAAAATACTAATCGCAACATTTTAGGTACTGCTGTGCGGTGGCAGTTTTTTCTGCGCAAATAGTTTCCGGATTGTGCAATTGAAATAGCTCGGCATGTCAAGATGTTAGATAGCAACATTGTAATTGAACACGTAGCCAACCTCGAACCCAGGACCTGCAACATTGTAATTGAACACGTAGCGTGTGTTAGTGAAATTGTTAAGCAAGCAGATTAATTGAAAATGTTCAATCGAGGTTGTGGTACGTTCAAAGAGGATAATAAAAACAAAAAATATGGCGATGCTCAGTGAAAATCGAGTAAATACTTTTAATCAACGCGATGATATCCTGAGAAAATAAATTTTTGTGGACCTTAACTTGATTGATTGATTGATTGATTCCAATGTTGTTTTTTTGTGGACCTTAACTTGATTGATTGATTGATTCCAATGTTGTTTTTTTGTGGACCTTAACTTGATTGATTGATTGATTCCAATGTTGTTTTTTTGTGGACCTTAACTTGATTGATTGATTGATTCCAATGTTGTTTTTTTGTGGACCTTAACTTGATTGATTGATTGATTCCAATGTTGTTTTTTGTGGACCTTAATTTGATTGATTGATTGATTCCAATGTTGTTTTTTTGTGGACCTTAACTTGATTGATTGATTGATTGATTGATTGATTGATTCCAATGTTGTTTTTTTGTAGACCTTAACTTGATTGATTGATTGATTCCAATGTTGTTTTTTTGTGGGCCTTAACTTGATTGATTGATTGATTCCAATGTTGTTTTTTTGTGGGCCTTAACTTGATTGATTGATTGATTCCAATGTTGTTTTTTTGTGGACCTTAACTTGATTGATTGATTGCTTCCAATAACTGACCATCCAATGTTGTTTTTTTGTGGGCCTTAACTTGATTGATTGATTGATTCCAATGTTGTTTTTTTGTGGACCTTAACTTGATTGATTGATTGATTCCAATGTTGTTTTTTTGTGGACCTTAACTTGATTGATTGATTGATTCCAATAACTGACCATCCAATTTTGTTTTTTTGTGGACCTTAACTTGATTGATTGATTGATTCCAATGTTGTTTTTTTGTGGGCCTTAACTTGATTGATTGATTGATTCCAATGTTGTTTTTTTGTGGACCTTAACTTGATTGATTGATTGATTGATTGATTCCAATGTTGTTTTTTTGTAGACCTTAACTTGATTGATTGATTGATTCCAATGTTGTTTTTTTGTGGGCCTTAACTTGATTGATTGATTGATTCCAATGTTGTTTTTTTGTGGGCCTTAACTTGATTGATTGATTGATTCCAATGTTGTTTTTTTGTGGACCTTAACTTGATTGATTGATTGATTCCAATAACTGACCATCCAATGTTGTTTTTTTGTGGGCCTTAACTTGATTGATTGATTGATTCCAATGTTGTTTTTTTGTGGGCCTTAACTTGATTGATTGATTGATTCCAATGTTGTTTTTTTGTGGACCTTAACTTGATTGATTGATTGATTGCAATGTTGTTTTTTTGTGGACCTTAACTTGATTGATTGATTGATTGCAATGTTGTTTTTTTGTGGGCCTTAACTTGATTGATTGATTGATTGATTGCAATAACTGACCATCCGATTGCCAACATATTTCTAATGTAACAATTTAAAGGTCAATCAATCTCGCTCCCAGCGCCTGCTGTCTCTTTATTTATATCGGGACGGCCAGAAAACAAAGGGAATGTTCCTCGTCCCAGGGTTCGTTGCCTAATGTCAAAGCAGCCAGCGATTTCTTGACGGCTTTCTTCGTCGCCAGCCTCGATATCAAAAAGGCGAAGGCGAAGGAGAAGAGGTTGCTGGGAAAGAGATTAAAGGTTAATTTAAGTAGAGGTCAATTTTATGGAAATGTTTTCGATTTTTTACTAATAAAGCGAAAAAATCTTCAGATTTTTTTATCAGAATTTTCATAGTTCCAGTAAGGCTTTCCTGGCCACATGTGCAGCGTTGATATTCTGAGCCAATCTGAATCCCAGGGTGCCATTTTTCATAAAATCAAGGTTGTATCTGGACTAGGGCTTTAAATTTTTTATGGCCACAATGCCTGTATGTAGGTTAAACCCCGATGTCAAAAAGCTGGGAGGTGCGGGGCCTTCACATCGAATGATCCATATAATCATTAGAAACAACCAAAACTTGCACACATCCTAAAAAAAAATCTGAGTAACACACCAAGTTCTCTCCGTTCCAGGTGTTATGAATCAAAAGCTAAAATACAATGTTGTAAATAAATTATAGTAACGGAGACGAAATTAGGTATGTATGTATGCTGTCGGGTGATGACGTCATGAAGTTGTTACACAATAATGTGTCATGTCCTACTTTCAGAAAATAATGTTTTTTACGAGAAAAATTAAAAGTGTGTCAGCTACAACTTACAAACCGTTTTGAAGGCAAGGAAAGAACACATATCTGATAGTTTGTTTGTTTACATTTATTTTTTCAATAAACAATACATACAAATTTCATATTTTCATACTATTTATTATTTATACTTACTTATAATTTGAACTAATTTTTATTTACTCTATTATAAGCTTTTTTGTATTAAACTTCCTTTTTCATTTTCTTAAAAGTATTTTGAAATAACAAAACAGTTAACCATATGAGCAGCTCCTACGAACTGGTTAACTATTCATGTATAGGGCGCGAGTGGAGTGTCGGGGGTCGGGGGTCGGGGGAGGTTGGGGCAGAAAAGCCCTGTCACTTATTAACTTTCATTGTAATGGGTTACACATCACAATTTAAAAACATCTGAAGTCGTGACTGTCAGCAAAATGCTTTGCTGATGTCAGCATACTTTTTAAAGATAAAGTTTAGAAAATGTCTTGTTCGTCATATATTTTTGAGAAAATTTAAAGTAATTATAACATTTTGAATGATGTTCTATCGATTTAGTGTTAGTCCACCCAACTCATTAAAGGGTCAATGAAACAAAAATAAAATCAGTTTCAATACGCATGTCTTGTCTCGGAAACTATTTATGAAACTAGTCGATGGCCCGTGGAAGAATCCACGGGTCCGCCCATCCTTTTTATACCACTTAAGCGCGTCTGGCTACTTACGGTACCATTTTGCGTGACAGACAGACGCACACGGGTATTATAATATAGATATAAACCTGCACAAGATTATGCTGGTGGAGCAAATCTTTCCTCCCCTTACCCCCTCCCTTGCCACCTCCCTTCCACCCATTGTGGCGCACTTTAAATGTAGTGTTGTCAGCCCAGCACAAAGGGAAGGAGTACATAACGAACAATTAAATTATTGTAGTATAACTTTTTTTAATTGCTACACCTCCTTAATGTTTTTAATTATTTAAAACCTTCTTTCCAAACATTTGTCACGTGTACGAAGGTTTCGATCAACCCTGGCCCTCAATTCACAAATACCGCAAAATTCTGCAGATTAGCCCACCCGCAAGTCAACCCTTTTACTAACTTATTTTTTGCCTCGAGATAAGCCCACCTCTCTAATACTGCTGAAATTAAAAAAAAGTGTTTTTGCACGACCAATTTATTTTTCAGATTTTTTATTTGGCACACCATATAGGTAATAAATACACGGAATTCCATCTGGAACAGCGCGATGTTTTTCTCTGAACTGAATAATTTTAATTGATCAAAATGCAGTTAAATTTTCCCTTCTGCCTTTTTTTGCACCTCGGTCCTCATTATTTGGCTAACGTTTTCTTTTGTCCGGAAATAAACCTACCCACACATAAACCTACCCGCAGATATAAGCCCGCCCGCAGATAACTCCCCGCAAAAGAGCCTTTGAAATTGGGATTTTACGGTAGGCCCTGTTTAGCTTAAGAAACGTGTTGCAATTAAAAATGCAATCACTAATCCATCTTACCAACAAAGTATCTCACATCTTGCTTATGCGATTTCTTTGTCTTCGATAAGTTAACAAAGTTCGTGTTATTATATTTAGAGTTTGAAACACACGTTTTTATAAAAACCAAGAAATGTTTAGGCTTAAATTGTTCTTATTTTGCTCTTTTTTTACAGTCCTGTTTTATCATAAAAAACATTATCATTTTATTTGCAAAAGTAAAAATAAATGTAAAGACAACTTCGTCTCCAGGGACTTGCTTTTCTTGAGGCGTTATTACGGAGCAATCAACAAAGCAAAATGCCCTCGGAACGAGGTTGATGTAAAGAAACTAAAAGTATTATTGGAGATTTTTTTTACGTTTTATTGTTTTGAATAACCTATCAATATCTTTTTAGCCATTTTCAAAATAACCAATCGGCTTCGAATATAATTGTACTTGCTATGAAACCTTCTCCCCAGGTCATTTTTCCTTTTCAATTAATTTGATTGGCTGGTCTATAATAATAACGGCTCAAAAACCACAAGACCCGCCCTGGGGACAAGGCTGGTTGCTACGTAGCTATATGTAAGCTTATGTACACAGCCTAGTCACCGCATCACAGGTTAGGTTACATATAACTTGAAAATAGCATCATGATGGCCGACCGCGAATTAAGGTATCCTACGCCACGTTATTACGACAAATTAAAGTTTTTCTTTTCTTTTAACCTACGGACACTTAATTAATCCTTTAATTAGCAGTTGTCAGCCATTACAATCTTTCTTTCGCTGCTTTGGAAATTAACAACTATCCCCCTGAGTCAACAAAAATTGGTAAATCTATGATTGATAATATTTTTTTGTGATTCACTTTCTCATACGGATTAATTTTTCAAAAAAGTTGCAGTTGGAAGACGTTAAAAATTTTTACAGGTTTAAAGCTGCTCATATGACGGCTGCGAATGTCTGATACTTAACGAGTACAGCTACTATTTAGAAGTTTTTCTTTTAATTAAGATTTCCTTTAATTAGTCGTGTCCGTGACAGCGAAATTAATTCAGCTTGATTCTTATATTTTATGTCCAGCTATAGCTGTGAGGCTGTAAGCTAATTCAAAGTAAATTAATATAATGTTGTTTTTGTTTCCCTTAAAATTTTAAAGCTAGCTAGCCAACCCTTAAAATTTTAAAGCTAGCTAGCCAACCCTTTAAATTTAACATTGTAGTTTTTGTAGTCAATATATGAAAACTTTTTTCATCGACGCTTTCTTATTGGGATTTTTAAATCAAAATATCACGCAAAGTTAAAGGAGAGGCGAACAAAACATTATTTTGTGGCAGCCAGAAAATAAATTTTAAGCGAGAGAAAAATATTTATTGATTTCTAAATCCTAAAATCTAACAACTAAGTATCCATTATCCTTTTAGCAACATTTTTTACAGAATTTTCATGGTTGTATGGGGTGAAAATTAGTAGGTTTTGGATGAACTTACCAGTAAACATCAAAAATAAGATAAACAAGAAAATTTTACGTACGTATAGTACGATGGCCCCTCTGGCTCACTTTTCTTCTTAATAAAAACACTTTTTTTCTTTGCCCTGCAATCTTCTCTTCTGTTCGAAGCACTTCTCTTCAAAAGTGAGAAACACTTCTCTTCCATGAACTCAAAAAATTCTCAGACCCAATTCTGGTCCGGAATATTGATTGAGCTGGATTTTGATAACTCACGTTTTTGAATAAATGACCACCCTCGTCCCCAGGGATTTTTGCCTTTTCAAAATATAAAGAGATGACGGCGAAAATACCTGGGGAGGAGGGTGAATAAATGACATCCAGCTCCCAGACAAGAAAAAGATCAAGTGTTCTTAGTAATTAATAACTCTCCAAAAATTTTATGTGAGTGGACCATATACTTTAGATAAAAATATATTGTGGTTTCCGTTTGAGGCACATCTTTTTTTTTTCAATACACACTTTTTTTGGAAGAATAAATTGTTGGTCATTGTTCTTATTTTTCTATTGCTCTAAACAAAAGAACTTTTGTTTTTAACATAACATAACAGCCTGATATTCTTATAACGCTCATTCATTATAAAGGAAAAGTATGTGATTTGCTTGTGACACTACCATGATTTTGAGGACTCTGGACAGCCATTTATTATGTCTATTGATAAATAAAATTAATTACTCTGCCACTGATCTGAATTGATTTGTGATATTATTTTATTCATGCACATGTTAAGACCTGCTACAATAAGCTGTTGGTAAATATAGCACGTGTTAGCAAAGTATAATTCTTGCGAAAAGTATACAGACCATGGGTGTAAAATTGCGGACCAGATTTTAAATTTGGTTGCGAAGAGAAAGTTTGGAGCCACATGCAGAGAAGTGTCAAAATGCAGAAGAGAAGTGTCAAAATGCGGAAGAGAAGTGTGAGAATACAGAAGAGGACTGTTTGGATCATAGAAGAGAAGTGTTTTTAATTTGGAAGAAAAGTGAGTCGTAGGGACCATCGTACTTTTAGTAACACCATTTTATAACCTTCGTTTAAACTTCTTTGAACTTAAGAAATATTTGTCCTGAGCAACAACAATATTATTTTGAGTCCCTTTCTCACAACATACTACGAGCTTCAAACGATACAGTTTGTTATGGTATCCGGACAATTCCCCCCTTGACAGTTGCCCCCCGGACTATTACCCCCATTACTCATTGCCCCCCAATGAACATAATGAATGGTGTATATTTGATAAAATATCTCCGGACATAATTTGAAAGTTCCATCCATAAACCAGTGCTCGTTTGATGCTAGTAGACGCATGCATTGTTGAGTTGCGAAGATAAGGATCCTGTTTGGATCACCAACACCACTATCAAACAACAGAATTTGTTCACCCGCATTCGCTAGTTGGTATTGTAATGGCATAGCTGGAATATCCTCTCTTCGTTGTGGATTAGGTGGCATGTTTCTATCCTGTCTCTGCACACGAATATTCCTCTTCATGTTGTTAATTGATGGAAGATTTACAGCAGCACTTTGTGAAATATTTTGCAATTCTTCACCCAAAATCTGTTGACAAGTATCGTGTGTAGTTTCAGATCTTCTTTTGATACCTGATTTTATTTTCTTCACTTCAATTGTTGTTTGAGACGGTGGATGTGTATGTTCATTTACTTGCTCAACAAAATTATCCGTTATTGTCAACTTCACTCTTGCCTTGCATTGACCCTTTCGACGTAGGATACATTCCCAAGAACGAATGTCGTTGGCCAGCTCTTTTTGAAATGTATACATGTAGCCATCAAGAATTAACATCCGTTTTCCTTTCTCAGTCTCAGCATATGGTCTCAGTGAATTCCATGTTGAATTGAGTTCACCTATTATCCGGGAGGCAAAACGAATCTGGGGGGAATTGTCACTGAACCGTTTGTTATGATCGATGAGATGACGCCAAATTTGAATAAATATACAGACCGGAAACATTCGAACGCGCAATATGGTGGCTTCATCTTTATTCTCGAGTCTCTTTCTTTTAGCTTTACTCTCTGAAAAATAAAAATATGTTTGTCACATATGTTTAGATCTTCAACTTTTTCTTTTTTAATTACTTTGTGTATATTGACCCGTGACCATCACAATAAAGAGAAATATATTTATTTTTTATTCAGCAGCCGTGTCGCAGTGCAGTTCGCCTCTCCTTTAAAGTACCCACATACAAGAAGGATGATATTTCCAACCAGTGGTAGGGCTGATGGATTATGCGGATAATTTAAAAATAAACTGGTTTTTACAGTACAAAAATATCAGTGGAATAGCTCAGCATCCTTGTGTTCCTGATGTAAAGGCTGTTTTCCACTTAAAGAGAATTTTCCGCGGAACGGAACGGAAACGGAGAATTTTCTTGTCCGTTCCGTTTCAGAGAAAGTAGAATTCGCCGTTCCCGTAATTCAACCTTTTCTTTGCGTTCTGTGCGGAAACGACAGATAAAAAAATTAGTAAGCTAATCATATTTTATTTCGTGAGATTGCTGCAAAGTGTGTTTACTTTCTGTATTGAAATATGCGCAATAATATCAAGTGGAAATTTTCTGTTCTGTTCTTGTCCGTACCGTTCCGCGGAAAATTTTCTAAAAGTGGAAAATAAAATGATTATTGTAAAAAAAGGTGTAGTTGGAACACGTTTTTAAAAACGTTACGTCATAGACAGGTATTGCGTACAACAAGTACATGTTTCTGATTATTATGTTTAATTATACCGATTTTAATAGAATCTATATTTACAGTGTTAAGTACTGCACGTGACAGGAAATTGAATGTGTGTTCGGTGAGTTTATTTGTAATTCTTAAATTATTTCTAAAAGGAATTCAGAAAAATAGAGGTAAGAATATGATGCGACTTCTCAAAAAGTACATGTCTACAAACGCTCCACTTGCATTCTTACAAAAATCACACCACAACACCAGAAGCCGATCAACTCGGCTAAGCTAACTCGCCCTACCCAGCCCGCAATTTGTGATCGGCGCCCGTGGGAAAAAAAACATCTTCGGTATTGTTTTTTTTTTTTGCTTTCTGAATTAAAAGGAGGAATTTTTTAATGGCTGAAATAATTTTCCCTCTTTTTGTGAGTGGATTAAAAAAGGACTGGGAGCTAAGTTGGGTTGCAAAAAATTGTTTCTTGGTGTCTTATATGGACTGTTTTTGAAAATTTGAGAATGTTGGAAGTGGAAACGTGTGGGAGCTTTTGTTAAAAACAACATTACAGAAAAGTGTTTCTTTTTATGGTGTTTGCCTACTAATTTCTTTTTTAATAATATTTGAAAATAATAATTGGGCCTCGCGGTTCCTCTTAAAAAGCGTTTTCTGTTTGAGAAAGAAGCGGTTTTTATTCAGGACTTTATGTTTACTCGCGTACAGTTTGTAGAGTAACCATTTTAGCTACAATCCTCGTCCCCAGGGTTTATTGGTGCCGTTTACTTGACGCCGGCCCTCAATGTCATATAAAGGTGACAATCCCTGGGAATGAAGTTGTCTATTTTTCTCATCAAAATTATCTCACTAAAAACGTTTGAAACTAAAATTGCAGCAAAAATTACAAACTTTTGAAAAGAGGTTCTCTGCATGAATTGTTATAAAAAGGTTTTGAACTAAATCATTTAGATTTCTTTACTTTTTCTTTTATTATAAATGCTATAAATTATAAATCACTAAAAACTTTTTTATAAGAATAGAATATTAAGGTTGAAAAGTTTAAAACAAAAAATTGCACGTAACATAACTCACATATGAGTTCCTCTTTTCAATTCCTCTAGCTTTACTATGCCCCTAACCGTTCACCCTTTTTTATTTTATATATATTATAGATAATTTATGTCAAACTGTTTCTCCCCATATATATATTTTTGTAACAAGTTTTCGCTCTCCACCCTGAGACAACGGTAGCAACAGTCGCAAATGGCATAAAATTTTAATGAGTGAATCTTTGTTATTCTCAATGGTCTTACCAGTTCTGTATGAACGGGTGCCAAAATATGAATTAAGAAAAGAGGAAGAGAAAACAGAGTGAGTTACAGAGTTTGAATGTGCTACGAAAAGTTTACGTTTAAAAGATGTCATGTTATGAGATATAATTGAAATTGATTTATAGTAGACATTTGTAAACAAAAGAAAAAAGCGTGCTATTTTTCAGAACGTTTTTTTTTTACAAAAGCAGTCTTGTTTTCATAATTATTTGTACCGCTCTTAAAAAGCTCATTCAACGATTAACATTCATAGCGCGTGCACGTAAAAGATGTAAATGTTTATTTTAAAAGTTCAAAATAAGGTGAAGAAAAAATAAGTTTTTTATCATTTTTATATACTGATATAGAAGAAATATATAGCTAAATAGTGAATTTAATTAAAATGGAAAACGATAAAGAAAATGTGGAAAAAAACAGCAATGTTTCGAACATGATAAATATTCCTTCTCAATCGAGACAGACAGAGACGGATCAGAATGAAATTGAGACGGGGGTTACAGCGTTAAACACAACTACAGGAAAAAGTAAAGGCAAGCCAGGAAGAAAAAGAAAAATAATGGGAGTTAAGAACGAGGACGTTATTGACGATTTTTTAATCGTATC
Source organism: Hydractinia echinata (assembly GCA_030067915.1). Lineage (NCBI taxonomy): Eukaryota > Metazoa > Cnidaria > Hydrozoa > Anthoathecata > Hydractiniidae > Hydractinia > Hydractinia echinata. The sequence goes on along the minus strand of JASGCC010000012.1, from coordinate 332,455 downwards.
TTATTCCACTTTAGGTGACCTAGAGGTATGTAAAAAATAATTTTGTTTTCGATAACGGCACTTGATATGCGCTTCCACTTCTGATATTCTCTATAAATCTTTTAGAACTTTCATGAAATTTATACAAACTATCTATCCTTCCTCCAGGATCTATCTAACAAATCCTTCAAAGAGGAAGGAGCACGGATTATGTTTTGTGTTTTAGGGTGGGGTTATGACGCGGTCATAAAATCTTCCTAGGGACTTTTAAATATGCTGCACACTTTTATTATTATTATTTTATATATAAGAAAATAGTATGGAACTGGTTATATATAAGAAAATAGTATGGAACTGGTTATATATAAGAAAATAGTATGGAACTGGTTATATATAAGAAAATAGTATGGAACTGGTTATATATAAGAAAATAGTATGGAACTGGTTATAATATATAAGAAACAGTCTGGTACGTGGGCTAGCTCAGTAAGGGGGCTAACGTAGCTCTATTAAAGACAGCTGACCCCCCTCGTTCGAAGGATTTTTAGGAACAAGAAACATTTAGTAATTTAGTTATTTACATTTTACAGAGAGGAAAAAAACAATGATAAATATTTAGTACTTTCGGTTGTAACATCTTTTAACACAACAAAAAGTGATACAACCATACTTCTTCTCGGAGTTTAACCTATAGTTCAAAGAAAACATTTAAGAGTCAAATTGTGGCGTTGAAAGAGCTTTTGGGTTAAGGCTACTTACACACGAAAAGTAAATTTCCTTGAAGAAGATTTTTGCTCGCTGTTGTTGCTGTTTTATAGTAAGCATGTTAAAACTTAGTCTTAGTTTAAAATTTTAATCTTCTAAAAAGGCAGCTGTTTTTTTTATCTGAAAAAAGACCGATTATAAATACTAAACTATTTTTGAAAGGAAATAGAATATAAATTTTAAACGTATTATGTATATAAATATTAGTTGGAAAGTATAAAAAAAGTTTTTTTGGACACAAACATTAAAAACATCTTTAAATGATTAACAACTTTTTATTTCAAATATCCTCCCTCGTGTATTTATTTGTATGTCCTCATTATTATTAATGTTCTTTTACTGACTGCTAATTTTTCTCTTTTTATATAATGTTTAAATATTTTAAATAATTGTGTATACAGTTCACAAAATATGTTATCCTCCAGGGAATAATTGACTTATCGCAGTGACAAAATGAGTCGGACACCCACCTCGATGGGAATTGACAATACTTAATAAACAGAGCTTTTAAATTAAATTGTTGAGGAGACTCGAGGTAGAAATATTATTAAATATATTTTTTATTCTAACAAAAATTCCAACGCATTTTTGAAGTCGTGCTAAACAGCTGAACCTCCGTGAAAATTCATGTATCTTGATTTTTTTGAACAGTGTTAGAATTTTTGTTGGGTGAGTTCAACGATTAAACCTCGAGACGATGTAAATTGACACACTTGAAAATCTTGTCACACCATAACTGTCAATACTGTTTGACAGAAATATGAGAAGGTTATTTATTTTTTGCGTGAAAACTCGCGGAAATTAGGACGATTAGTCTAACATATTTTTTATTTCTAAAACATAATACGTTTCATTGAGGAGTATATTAATATGTTCTCTGCACGAACATAGAAATTAATTTTAACTTAAAGGTATCAACACAGCAAAATTTTATTTGTTCGGAAATTTTTTTTTATCCTTTTCCCGAAAACAGAGTGTAGTGTTATAGACATTTCGCAAGCGGCGGTTTCCTCTGTTTGTTTGACGTGAGTAACACGCGGTAATTGTTTGAGGACGTTTCTGTTTGCGGGACTTAAGTATCATCACGTCGTAATTGTTTGAGGACGTTTTTGTTTGCGAGATGTGAGTACTGCGTAGTAATTGTTTGAGGACGTTTTTGTTTGCGGGACTTGAGTACTGCGTAGTAATTGTTGTTTTTGGCAGGAATAATTTAAATGTTTGTACAGTGCTACGTTTTATTCGCGCATCTAGGGGGAGCGACGAATTGGTTTTTAAAGTGGAAGGGCCAATATATAGCGACTTAGGAAGCCCTAACTTCGTATCCTCTCCTTTATGGTTGAACTAAGCGCTATCCTCCTGACAAAAAGTATATAAAACTATAAGAGACTGAAGTTATTGTTCAACAAATGTGTAAAAGCAAAATTTTAGAACATGTTTCGGTTTTGTTGCATCAAATTTCTGTACAGTGTTATGTTGTTGTTTTTGTAGTACTTTCTTCCTTTTTATTACTCGCTAGCTGCGTTCCCACGTAACACATCCACGAAACCATAGTAGTCTTTATGAGACTTGCTGTTATCAAAATCATTCTCCAGTAGTGACGGTCATGGTTTAAATTTTTTGATATACTATAAAAGCTTGTTAATCTTGTTATAACAAATTACTTCTTAAGTTTTCATACATCCTCTTCTCATTCCAAACAAAACCTATATATATTAACGTGTGAAATACTAAACACAAATTATGCAGCCTAATCAAGTCGCAAAAAATATTAAAATCGAGATTCGTTCTTTATGACAAGCGACCCGGTTTTTTTCACCACGCATCAGCTGATTTAAGTAGCCCTAAGAAATATGGCGGAGGGGGGGGGGGGGGTGGGTGGTCTTGGGTTAGGACAGGTGATGGACAGAAAAAGTGAAGATTGTAGAAAACCAAGGTAAGTTATCATACTTCCAAATATTCGTATTGTGGAACAGACATGCGTATGAAAAAACATCTTATAGTTATATTTATTTATTTATTTTTGAAAAAAAACAATATGCAACATATGCTTTTGAGCAGCCACTAAACGCTGGCTAAGAAGAAAAAATAAATTAATGATGGATGGTGGATGAATGTTGGTTCATCACATAACCCTGCTAAAACTGTTACCACAATGTTTTTAAATTTAATTAGTTCACTTTTAATTACAGGTTGTCCAACACAATTAAACCAACTAAAGGTTTTTAATCGTACCGTGATAAGGATCAGAGGAAATGAAAAGAATGATTCATTTTTTTATCTTTTTTTTTATTCAAAATTTTATGCCTTTCCTCGACTTTTTTGGAGATCCAAAACATCTATTTTAAAACAAATATAGAATTCTAGACGGGTATAGAACTAGAATTTCATCTCCTGTTCATGAATATATATCTTCAAAAAAATTTGGGAGAGAATCCGAAAAAATTTCAAAAATTTCAGAAAATTTAAAAAAAAACTCGGTAAAAAGCTTATATTGTATGACTTGCTGAAAAAAGGGAACCCAAGGTTTAAATGAACCCTCTGGGTAATTCAAATAATTTGTAGAAAAAAGTGTAGCCATAAGTGATATGCGTGAATAAATATTAGTGGCCGTCGAAACTGACCCTGACTTGCTAGCAAGGATGATATGTTTGTCATGGCCTCACGTCACATGCACAGTAAATTTTCCGATCCATCCCAACAGTGTTTCTTACCTAAAATATCACAACAGGGTAAAAAATTTGGTCTTAAAACTGTTGACAACTGAACTAGTCTGGAAAAAAAAAGAAATATACTGCTGAATTTCTTAGGTGCAGCCACTTTAAGGCTTTTTTTCGTTTTTCACATTATTTATGGAAACAAATATTTTATAGTTGCTAATTGCAATGTATTACGAGACTTGACACCATATAATGTTACCTAGATACATGTTGTTACATGTTGTTTTTGTTGTAATCTCGCGTGTTGCTCGTTGTATAGAGGCTTCGACAAAACAATATTTGATTGCGCAAGCGAATTACTGAAAGTCTAGGTACCTGCTATCTTTACACATTATTTCATAAAAAGTTCCCAAATTTTGCAATTTTTTACCGTTAACGACAGTTGGACGTTACAAAAATACTGATATTATTGTTGCTAGCTTTTTTTAACCTACTGGGTAGACGAGATTTAAAGGGAACCAAACTAATCATAACAACTTTTTGGAAAGTGTTTATCTTGTTGGATGTTGCCTCGTATTAACCAGGAGGATTTGATTTTATTTTGATAAAAAAGTTTTTGTTTATATAACAAAAAATTCACCATGATCATGGATAACGCTATGAAATAAAACTCGAGAATGTTAAATTGGGTTCCTTTTCCTGATTTTTTTAAACATTTACCCCCGGATTATTACCCCCAAAAACGTTTTAAAATTCGAATCTTGTTCAGCATTTCTCTCGATCTTTCTGAATAATAGGGTCGAATTTTTTAAGCACGTTTCCTGTTTTACGTATTTAGCGCCATTTTCTGGGTAATCGGTACCATTTCTGTTCTTTCGTTGTTTTTTTAAATACAATGATTTAATTCATAAAAACATGTTTCTCTGAAGAAACTTTTAGAATTCAAAAAATAAAAATAAATCTAGCAACAGACCAGTACCGTCAATATGTATTTGACAAAACTTCTTCCTGTCCAGCTTTCTCCCTGTCGTTGTAACAAAAAAAATGACCCTTATTTTGTAACGCCAATCTTTTAACTTAAAAAACAATCCAGAGTTTGAAGATAAAGGTTAAATTGACTAGCACGCATGCGCATAGGACCAGCTCACAACTTAGAACAACAGAAAAAATGTAAAACTTCGAAGGTACATTCTATTTTCATCAAACATCCACAGATTTCGTCATATGAATACTCGTCAGAGATTTTCATGCTAAGATGTCAACACACATATCCGGCATACAAAGCACCGGAAATTTTAAAATACTTCGCTACCACGTTGTTAGATTGTCCATATGAAAGACACTGCGTTTTTACGGTATTCTTTTGGAAAACGCGATTGATGGAACTAACATGCAAGCGTATGAACACGAAACAAAGATTAAGAATTATTTTTTATTCTCTACAAATTGCTTATGGTCTCATTAAATGATAAAGGTTTTAATGTTATGAAAAGAAAGAAAACTTTCGTTACCCAAATTGCGTTTTTTTTTATATTAATTTTTTTCTTTCGTTAATTTCTTTGCTTTCAGAAATCGGATTTTGCTGTAGTAAATCTGTGACACCCTCAGGATTTTTAGAAGAGAGTATTTGGAATTGAATTATAATATTGATTGTCTATGTGAAGCAAACTAATAGCCTAAAAAGCGAAGAAAACTATTATAGATGAAATGGAGCGCAAAACTGCCATTTTATCTGTGCGATATCGTCGAAATAGCCAGCAAATTTGTCAAAACGACACCGGAATACACACCGTGTACAGGGTCGTTGCTTCTCGGTTGGTATTTGACAAATCTTTTTCAGTTTGAGCAACTTGCAAAATGAGTTAACATCTAAACATTCTGTTGATGAATAGATGACGTCGATACCCCTTTGCTTATCTGTTCGTGTAATAAGAACAGGAAATGAATTTGTTTGTGTTTGCTAATTACGTTTTGTTTATAGGAACGTGAAGTTTATATAATCTATAAATAAAACGAATAACAAGCGAGTGGGTTATTTTTATGAAATTTTACATTGTCCAAATTAGTTAATTGTTTGTTTGTTTGTTTGTTTGTTTGTTTGTTTTTTTTCTCATTTTTCTGTTTATTTTCACTTTCTACCCAGCTATTGTCCGCATTTGCAACATAACATTTTTTCGAAACCAAACATTAGTCTTATGTACAGAAGTATTTATTAACTAAATTTAGCCCTTTCGCTTATAAAGTTTATTTTTACTGTGCACATAGCCAGGTCTCCATTAGCTAGCTACAAAGTGATTTATTGAGAAATAATTTTAGCTAGCTACAAAGTGATTTATTGAGAAATAATTTTAGCTAGCAATTAGGCTCAACTGTTTAATCTACGCAAGTTGTGTTGATTTTTATATGGTAACTAATCCATAGATTTGATTGGGCAAAATCAGAGAGAACTTTAAGTAAGAGCAGAATAGCGAAAACTCGAGACGCTGGTTTTTCGCGTTTTTCGTGTCCCCATGTAGCACCTGCATTGTTTTGATATAAATATATCAAAGAGACTTTTTGAGATTTTTAGTTGTCATGTATTATTGATATTTTTAGTTGTCATGTATTATTGATATTTTTAGTTGTTAGCAATATATTGTAGTTATTGTTGTTTTTATATTATTAAAAACCATCTAAAACAGCTCTTTTCAATATCCCTCGAGTCAGATTTGAGGTTTACCTATGTTACGTGTGCGGCAGGAAATGATCAACGCCATCAATTACCTTACATGTACTGATGTAATTACACGTTTCAATTATGGACAATTCTTTAATATACCTGCAGACAAAAGTTGACACCGTCATCTTTTTGCACTAATGATGTTAATTACCTACCATGACATTTGTCAAAAATTTTGTCTTAATAGGTAATTCTATAATTAAAAAGTTGGTCATACGCACAAGACTACTATTTATGCAATATATTCCTCTTTAACATCTTTAAACGTGATATTTCTAAAAAGTAAAAAAGGAAAATGGAACCTCATGCTCAGAATAAACACTCAATATGTGGTTACGATTGCTAAGTATGCGTCTGCTCTGCACTGCACTGTGATTGCTAAGTATGCGTCTGCAATGCTCTGCACTGTGATTGCTAAGTATGCGTCTGCAATGCTCTGCACTGTGAATTTTAGGTTAAAATACTCATTGTTTATAACAAAAAGCTTTGTGAAAGAAATGTGTTCCTGTTTTTTTTTTGTTTTTTTTTGCCAACTCAACGCAACTGTTTCTTAAGTTGTAACACATAAAGGTGGAAGTAGCCGTATGTATTATATAGGTGATAAAACTGAAGACGAAAAACAAAAAACATATTGTACAAAAGGAGAAGGAATTTCTATGTACTATAGCCATACTTGTTCTGTTTCCGCTCAGAATTATTAAATTATTTTACGTGTTAACTCTATGTCAACTGGATCCTTGTACAGGTAGTTCTTTAAAAAGTCAGTACAGTTTTTGTTTATAAAAAACCCGTGCAACAATTTGTGACGTACGGTCTGAAGTGGTTGTCGCACGTCACATCAGCCGCACACGTACTCATGTAACGTTTGTCACTCACAGGATATCGAGCTTATAATGGGTGATAATTTAAAGAGGGATTTTACAGACCAGATGAATTTACGGACCCCTTTCTCAAACCTATATCAATATATATCGATTCTATATCAATTCTATACGAAGTTGTGGGTGTAATATGCATGCTTTGTATAACACTTGATCTTTGTTGAGCCAAATTACTTTTTTATATTGCATTTTTTTATTATTTTTAATAGATATTAATTTTTAATCTACAAGAATTAGTTAAGGAAGCAAGTCACGAAGTTAGCAGAGGCCAGTGAATGTAAATTCATGTGTGGAATTCACTTGCTTCGAATAAGCAGTTAAAACAACAAGAACTTGAAAACAAGTTTAATTTTTCAGATTCAGTCTTATAAAAAAAGGATCATAAAAGAAGATCGACTTAGCTCAGTCACTTCCTCTGTGCAGGATTGCCAAGACTCCCGTAAAATATTGTTTTTTTTTTAAACCTTATAAATTATTTAAGAAATCCAAAATTAGAAAAAAGAAATGTCCTATAAAATCCCAGCTATATTTTTTTCAGTTTTACGACAGGGATGTTAAAAAATCTTTCAATGCATAATTTATTCGTTAAACCTCTTCCATCAAAGATTATTATAAGTCTCTCGCATCCTCTGTTAATCCTAAAAAATGTTCGGAATTGTGGTAAGGAAAAGTATATACTTCAATCTCCCCAAAAAATTCTTAATTTTTTGGCATAAAATTGTGTGATCACCCAGTTTGTGTAACCGTTCTACTCCTATTAGTTTATACCTGGGCCTCCTCTTCTATCATTGAACGGTATTAGATTCGTCAATCACAATAAAATTTTGTATTAAAACAAATATTGAATAAGCGCTACTGTGTTTAATTCGAACTTTCTTTTAAACTTTTAAATTTAAAGCCTTTATTTCCCTTTTTTTCTTAATTATTTATTTTTTCAATCGTCTCAAGTTTTTTTGAGTGAAATTTTGCTTCTCTAATATATTTCTTCTTAAGAATAATTTGTGTATACTAATTTTACTACTAATAAATTGAATTGGAAATCTCCAATGATGCAAATTGCAACCTATAATTAAACTAGGTATTCCATTTAATTGCTTCATTATGTTACTCTCATATTCGTCATTGTCATTAATGTCCATGTGTTGATTTTTACATAATGTCAAGTACAGCGTTTTTTTTATTAACTTAATTTTTCTTATCTGCATAAATTTTTTTACAACAATATCATAAAATGCGTAGCGTTGAATTTTTTTTAAATATCTTTAGGGTTAATTTCTTATTTTGTCTGATTAAAACGAGAAATAAACAAGCCATGGTGAGGTTTCGGTTTATGATAACTTAAAGTTGCTAAGATGTCGATTTTATCGTTTCCTTTCCTTTCTTATTTACACAACTGTCACAAAAAATGTCAACACACTTTTCAATAACATATTTTACCCCAGGATTATTTTCCGCCTTCTTGCTTGTTTTTTTATTTTTCACTCGAAATAAAACCCTATTTTAATGTTTTTGTTCGTATTTCACATAATGCGATGTATATCTTCTTCGCACAGCTTTAGCGGTAACAACAAAAAGCAACCTTTTTTTTTTACTTTATCATTTATCATAATTAGTATTTCTCTTGCTTTGATTTAACTTGGCTTGAATTTTGTACACTTTTTGTACATATTTTGTAAAAATATATATGTTTCCAAAAAAGAAGGAAAAAATATTTACCTGTACAGACCAAAAGCTTTATTGGAAATAATTTCCCCGCTTTACTGAACGAGCACCTATTATTTGGATCCCTGATACAGTTTTATAAATAACAACAAGTTATCATTTTACATAGCTACATAAATACCTCTTGTGGTATGTTGTAAGATGCCTCCTCACGTGGGAAGGATTATATAGCTAGCTTAATCCTGTATTTAAAGTCTAGCGTTCTATCTCGTTTCCTCAAAGAGAATTTTTTATTAACATTACCCCCGGAACGATATAAACGGTTCGCCTTTATAAACGTTTTTAATAAAACATATTTATGTTAAGATTGTAATGAGTGAATAATAACCTTGAAGTTTTTTCCATCGTATATCCCCGATTCGTTCGTATTAGCCTAATCTCATCTAGTATCTTTTAGATATTCGAGAATTACTCTGGTCTCAAAAATGAAACACTTATAATATAGCAAGATTTTGGCGTGTTAAACTATTGCTCCGTCTAGTATATTAATGGAGAAACTTTGATCGTTTTTAATTTTTCCCATATGGAAACCTAAAAATGGTTCCTAGGACATAAAATAGTTATATCAAGGAGGTTTAATATCAATGAGGTTTTTAAACCTCCTTGGTTATATTCATCGCATCTTTGAATTTTTTTTCAAACCGGAACCGAAATACAAATATTTAGGTCATAACAACATCAACCAACGAATTTTAACAGTTATATGAACAAACAATTTTACAAAAATCAGATAAAAAACTATGAAAGGTCTAGAAGTAAAATTTTATAAAATAGATGTACATCAGTATGTGAACCTGTGTGGGCGGGGCTGTTCGGTTCTCACTATAGATTATATGAAGTGCCGCCACTATTGTTTACAACCTCAGAATTATTTTGATGTCATATTTGTTCGTGTAATGACGATCACATCATTTTTATTTTAAGAAATGAAGAAAATGAATTAAGAGTTCTGATTAAGTTTCCTGTATTTGCATTCAACCCACACAATTTATTCATTTTGATATTCCGTTGTTGCGAATCTTTTTTTCTTTCTATTTCTTATTTTTATTTTCATTTTAAATATATTTTTATTTCTTGTTAAGTTTTGGTTTTTGTAGGTCTAAAAATTTTTTTACCATCTCAAAGTTTTTATTAATTATACATCTGTTGTTTTTATAAGCTGTCAATTTTCTCAGCGTGTTTTTAAATATTGCGTAATCATATTATCAACGGTATTGTGGCGTCACATTGTTTTTTAAAAAACTCAGTGTGCGTTGTTCCATACAGGAAAATCTCATCTAACCTCAATTTTTTTTATCGTAATGAGAAACGCCTTTAACGTAGTCAACATTTACGAGATGTAAAATTTCGCAAATTGCCTAGCGAACATTTTCGAGAACATAAACTTTCAGAAAAATGTAAAAATATATAAGTTAAATAAAACGTGCTTTCTGAGTAAATGAATCTCAGCCATGTCTGTCTATGATGCTACAATGAGAGAGATTTGTTGTCAATATTCTGTTAGTTCTAAAGTCGCACAACAATAAAAAACAAATCGAATTCCATTCGCTCCCGTCCCGGAAGTTTTGAACCGGGACTTTTTGTCATCACTCCATTAAAGGTGAAGGTTTTTTGAGTTAACGAGACACAATTCCTACCGTAATGTTAATTATTCAATCATAAATATTCTCCGATGAATCTGCACTACTGTTTGTTTTTGTGGAAGTATCCACCGATGGCAAATTAGCAATGCATGGTACAGGTTTTAAGGTCGATAGACGAAAGTGAATTTCGACCTCCTCTAATGCCAATTCAAAAAAATAGAAATTTTTAATGTCATGAAAAACCAAATCTCTTTCCCAGTGAACATAAAATTCGCGAAACCAACGAAAATTTCTTGTCTGAACTTTAGAACGACTTAGAACATTTAGCTTGACTCGTTGCTATAAAAGATACATAAATCCGCGAAACCAACGAAAATTTCTTGTCTGAACTTTAGAACGAATTAGAACATTTAGCTTGACTCGTTGCTATAAAAGATACATAAATCCGGATTTTAACATTTAGCTTGACTCGTTGCTATAAAAGATACATAAATCCGGATTTTAACATTTAGCTTGACTTGTTGCTATAAAAGATACATAAATCCGGATTTTAACATTTAGCTTGACTCGTTGCTATAAAAGATACATAAATCCGGATTTTAACATTTAGCTTGACTCGTTGCTATAAAAGATACATAAATCCGGATTTTAACATTTAGCTTGACTTGTTGCTATAAAAGATACATAAATCCGGTTTTTAACATTTAACTTGACTCGTTGCTATAAAAGATACATAAATCCGGATTTTAACATTTAACTTGACTCGTTGCTATAAAAGATACATAAATCCGGATTTTAACATTTAGCTTGACTCGTTGCTATAAAAGATACATAAATCCGGATTTTAACATTTAGCTTGACTCGTTGCTATAAAAGATACATAAATCCGGATTTTAACATTTAGCTTGACTCGTTGCTATAAAAGATACATAAATCCGGTTTTTAACATTTAACTTGACTCGTTGCTATAAAAGATACATAAATCCGGATTTTAACATTTAACTTGACTCGTTGCTATAAAAGATACATAAATCCGGATTTTAACATTTAACTTGACTCGTTGCTATAAAAGATACATAAATCCGGATTTTAACATTTAACTTGACTCGTTGCTATAAAAGATACATAAATCCGGATTTTAACATTTAGCTTGACTCGTTGCTATAAAAGATACATAAATCCGGATTTTAACATTTAGCTTGACTCGTTGCTATAAAAGATACATAAATCCGGATTTTAACATTTAGCTTGACTCGTTGCTATAAAAGATACATAAATCCGGATTTTAACATTTAGCTTGACTCGTTGCTATAAAAGATACATAAATCCGGATTTTAACATTTAACTTGACTCGTTGCTATAAAAGATACATAAATCCGGATTTTAACATTTAGCTTGACTCGTTGCTATAAAAGATACATAAATCCGGATTTTAACATTTAGCTTGACTCGTTGCTATAAAAGATACATAAATCCGGATTTTAACATTTAGCTTGACTCGTTGCTATAAAAGATACATAAATCCGGATTTTAACATTTAGCTTGACTCGTTGCTATAAAAGATACATAAATCCGGATTTTAACATTTAACTTGACTCGTTGCTATAAAAGATACATAAATCCGGATTTTAACATTTAACTTGACTTGTTGCTATAAAAGATACATAAATCCGGATTTTAACATTTAGCTTGACTCGTTGCTATAAAAGATACATAAATCCGGATTTTAACATTTAACTTGACTTGTTGCTATAAAAGATACATAAATCCGGATTTTAACATTTAGCTTGACTCGTTGCTATAAAAGATACATAAATCCGGATTTTAACATTTAACTTGACTTGTTGCTATAAAAGATACATAAATCCGGATTTTAACATTTAGCTTGACTTGTTGCTATAAAAGATACATAAATCCGGATTTTAACATTTAGCTTGACTTGTTGCTATAAAAGATACATAAATCCGGATTTTAACATTTAGCTTGACTCGTTGCTATAAAAGATACATAAATCCGGATTTTAACATTTAGCTTGACTCGTTGCTATAAAAGATACATAAATCCGGATTTTAACATTTAGCTTGACTCGTTGCTATAAAAGATACATAAATCCGGATTTTAACATTTAACTTGACTCGTTGCTATAAAAGATACATAAATCCGGATTTTAACATTTAACTTGACTCGTTGCTATAAAAGATACATAAATCCGGATTTTAACATTTAACTTGACTCGTTGCTATAAAAGATACATAAATCCGGATTTTAACATTTAACTTGACTCGTTGCTATAAAAGATACATAAATCCGGATTTTAACATTTAGCTTGACTCGTTGCTATAAAAGATACATAAATCCGGATTTTAACATTTAGCTTGACTCGTTGCTATAAAAGATACATAAATCCGGATTTTAACATTTAGCTTGACTCGTTGCTATAAAAGATACATAAATCCGGATTTTAACATTTAGCTTGACTTGTTGCTATAAAAGATACATAAATCCGGATTTTAACATTTAGCTTGACTCGTTGCTATAAAAGATACATAAATCCGGATTTTAACATTTAACTTGACTCGTTGCTATAAAAGATACATAAATCCGGATTTTAACATTTAGCTTGACTCGTTGCTATAAAAGATACATAAATCCGGATTTTAACATTTAGCTTGACTCGTTGCTATAAAAGATACATAAATCCGGATTTTAACATTTAACTTGACTCGTTGCTATAAAAGATACATAAATCCGGATTTTAACATTTAGCTTGACTCGTTGCTATAAAAGATACATAAATCCGGTTTTTAACATTTAGCTTGACTCGTTGCTATAAAAGATACATAAATCCGGATTTTAACATTTAGCTTGACTTGTTGCTATAAAAGATACATAAATCCGGATTTTAACATTTAGCTTGACTTGTTGCTATAAAAGATACATAAATCCGGATTTTAACATTTAACTTGACTCGTTGCTATAAAAGATACATAAATCCGGATTTTAACATTTAGCTTGACTCGTTGCTATAAAAGATACATAAATCCGGTTTTTAACATTTAGCTTGACTCGTTGCTATAAAAGATACATAAATCCGGATTTTAACATTTAGCTTGACTTGTTGCTATAAAAGATACATAAATCCGGATTTTAACATTTAGCTTGACTCGTTGCTATAAAAGATACATAAATCCGGATTTTAACATTTAGCTTGACTTGTTGCTATAAAAGATACATAAATCCGGATTTTAACATTTAACTTGACTCGTTGCTATAAAAGATACATAAATCCGGATTTTAACATTTAGCTTGACTCGTTGCTATAAAAGATACATAAATCCGGATTTTAACATTTAGCTTGACTCGTTGCTATAAAAGATACATAAATCCGGATTTTAACATTTAGCTTGACTCGTTGCTATAAAAGATACATAAATCCGGATTTTAACATTTAACTTGACTCGTTGCTATAAAAGATACATAAATCCGGATTTTAACATTTAACTTGACTTGTTGCTATAAAAGATACATAAATCCGGATTTTAACATTTAACTTGACTCGTTGCTATAAAAGATACATAAATCCGGATTTTAACATTTAGCTTGACTCGTTGCTATAAAAGATACATAAATCCGGATTTTAACATTTAGCTTGACTCGTTGCTATAAAAGATACATAAATCCGGATTTTAACATTTAGCTTGACTTGTTGCTATAAAAGATACATAAATCCGGATTTTAACATTTAACTTGACTCGTTGCTATAAAAGATACATAAATCCGGATTTTAACATTTAACTTGACTTGTTGCTATAAAAGATACATAAATCCGGATTTTAACATTTAGCTTGACTTGTTGCTATAAAAGATACATAAATCCGGATTTTAACATTTAACTTGACTCGTTGCTATAAAAGATACATAAATCCGGATTTTAACATTTAACTTGACTCGTTGCTATAAAAGATACATAAATCCGGATTTTAACATTTAGCTTGACTCGTTGCTATAAAAGATACATAAATCCGGATTTTAACATTTAGCTTGACTTGTTGCTATAAAAGATACATAAATCCGGATTTTAACATTTAACTTGACTCGTTGCTATAAAAGATACATAAATCCGGATTTTAACATTTAACTTGACTCGTTGCTATAAAAGATGCATAAATCCGGATTTTAACATTTAGCTTGACTCGTTGCTATAAAAGATACATAAATCCGGATTTTAACATTTAGCTTGACTTGTTGCTATAAAAGATACATAAATCCGGATTTTAACATTTAGCTTGACTCGTTGCTATAAAAGATACATAAATCCGGATTTTAACATTTAGCTTGACTTGTTGCTATAAAAGATACATAAATCCGGATTTTAACATTTAGCTTGACTTGTTGCTATAAAAGATACATAAATCCGGATTTTAACATTTAACTTGACTTGTTGCTATAAAAGATACATAAATCCGGATTTTAACATTTAACTTGACTCGTTGCTATAAAAGATACATAAATCCGGATTTTAACATTTAGCTTGACTCGTTGCTATAAAAGATACATAAATCCGGATTTTAACATTTAGCTTGACTTGTTGCTATAAAAGATACATAAATCCGGATTTTAACATTTACCTTGACTCGTTGCTATAAAAGATACATAAATCCGGATTTTAACATTTAACTTGACTCGTTGCTATAAAAGATGCATAAATCCGGATTTTAACATTTAGCTTGACTCGTTGCTATAAAAGATACATAAATCCGGATTTTAACATTTAGCTTGACTTGTTGCTATAAAAGATACATAAATCCGGATTTTAACATTTAACTTGACTTGTTGCTATAAAAGATACATAAATCCGGATTTTAACATTTAGCTTGACTTGTTGCTATAAAAGATACATAAATCCGGATTTTAACATTTAGCTTGACTCGTTGCTATAAAAGATACATAAATCCGGATTTTAACATTTAGCTTGACTCGTTGCTATAAAAGATACATAAATCCGGATTTTAACATTTAGCTTGACTCGTTGCTATAAAAGATACATAAATCCGGATTTTAACATTTAGCTTGACTTGTTGCTATAAAAGATACATAAATCCGGATTTTAACATTTAACTTGACTCGTTGCTATAAAAGATACATAAATCCGGATTTTAACATTTAACTTGACTCGTTGCTATAAAAGATGCATAAATCCGGATTTTAACATTTAGCTTGACTCGTTGCTATAAAAGATACATAAATCCGGATTTTAACATTTAGCTTGACTTGTTGCTATAAAAGATACATAAATCCGGATTTTAACATTTAGCTTGACTTGTTGCTATAAAAGATACATAAATCCGGATTTTAACATTTAACTTGACTCGTTGCTATAAAAGATACATAAATCCGGATTTTAACATTTAACTTGACTCGTTGCTATAAAAGATACATAAATCCGGATTTTAACATTTAACTTGACTCGTTGCTATAAAAGATACATAAATCCGGATTTTAACATTTAGCTTGACTCGTTGCTATAAAAGATACATAAATCCGGATTTTAACATTTAACTTGACTTGTTGCTATAAAAGATACATAAATCCGGATTTTTTTGGAGTGAATGCAATACTATTTAATTTGATATTATTTTTTGGAATTAAAGTATATAACTCTCTACCGTGGCCCATCGTTTTTGGCATAAGACATTAAAATTAATCAGAATTAATCAGCTTCGTTGTGGTTACGCTAATTAGGAACAAATATCGTTGTAATTGTTCTTCAATGTAATTCGTACATGTGGCCATGTTTCTCGGTTTTTAATATCTTTTCTCAAGCGGAACTTTCTGAAAAAGCTTAAAATACTCTATTTTTAATAATATATTTTCTGTCTTCTCTCGATATAACAGGTAATATCAAAGGTCAAAATTATGACTCTTCTAAGTTCTTCCGTATGCGAAATTAGCTATACATGATCATTACACGTATTCAGTTTAATTTTTTGAGTGATTTTAGCCCACAAGCCCGACAGGCGCTCACTTGCTAATAAAGGTTAAAATTTTGCTATGCCAATAATGGTCATAGCTCGTGATCACATAACTTTAAAACGGAGGCTCGTAGGAAGGGGATTAATTTTATTTCCCATTAGTACCCAACGCTATCAATGTTGGAACGGCTAGTGGCCAAAAATCCGGTTCAATTATGAAAAAATTTTCGACCAAAAATCATGGATATATTTCGAAAAAAAAAAGAAATTGAAAAAATAGTGCAACGTCTAAAAGTAAAAGTTGAAATTAGAATTATCTTGGAGTCCATTTTTACTGTTCGATTAGAGCGTCCATTTTTGCTGTTCGATTAGAGCGTCCATTTTTGCTGTTCGATTAGAGCGTCCATTTTTACCGGTACGTAACGTAATATATTCTAGTAGAGTTTACATGCAAGGTGTTTTTTTACACTGCTAATAATTCATGCTTTTGTTGACAGGCTGATGGTCCCACTCGACCAGAGAATTCGTTCCTCGCAAGCAGGGCAAGTAGCGAAAGAGTGACGTCATTGCGACGAAATTATTCCAGTAAAAGTTCCAAGAAAAAGCAGAATGAGAAGAAGAAGAAAGAGAAGGATAATGATGAGGAATGGACTTTAAAACCGAAGAAGAAATTAAAGAGAAAAAAGTACGATGGGGTAAGTTCTTTGTTTTTTGTTTGTTTTTTATTTAAATTTTCTGCTTCCACAAATATGTTCAATATTACTTGTAACTTTCTGTTGTAGCTATACCCACATAACAGAGAAAATCGTCACATGACCATATATTTCCGTCGTGTAAGAGACAAAAGGATTTTTTGTATGAGATTTCCTCTGCATAAATCTTAAAAATATAACAAACTAAAATCTATGGATATTTTTAGTAGAGCTAAAAACGACTTTGATGATTATGAAAGGCTTTTACAACCAATTATTGCAAACAAACAAACAAACAAACAAACAAACAAACAAACAAACAAACAAACAAACAAACAAACAAACAAACAAACAAACAAACAAACTTTTTTTGTCTTATTGTCAACGCTTCTGTACGAAGTTGGTATACCTTTCTACGGTGGCAAGAAGAATTAATACAATAGTCGTTAGCCCGTGGAAAAATCCACGGGTTCGCTCGTCGCAGCTAAGCTACCATTTTGCGTGACAGACGGACAGACAGACAGACGTATACGGGCATTATAATATAGATATAAAATCTCTAATGACTGACATCAATTCAACTAATTAATTTGTCGACATGTTTTGACATGCAATTTAAAGAGGTCAATAAATGATTTCGTCAATTATTCCGACCGTCTGTGAAAATACCAAACATATCTAACCTTTGCAACCTTTGTTTCTTGATGGTAATCAGGTTATCAAAACATTTCCAGGGGACTCTATCTTATTTTCCGCAATTAAAACTTAGGTCAAATTAAAAACATTAAACTGTGCTCCGTAATGTATTCTTGAATTTTTACAGTAGGCGGGCACTGTTTGTTGTTGCAAGGAAGTTTGGTAGCCTTGTGGTAGAGCGTTGCTCTCAGTGCGGAGGGTGTTGGGTTCAAACCCCGGCCGAATCTTAGAGAATATAAAAGTGTGAATCTATCCTTTCTGCTTAGCATTTATCACAAGAATGGGATTGATATCTTGGACAGTTGTCTAATTGAGACACCACGTGCTCAACCTGACAATGCAGAACACACGCCGGAGCAGGTGCAAAAATGTCCCATTTAGATGTCCGCTTTGTAAAGATCTTTCTATAAATGGTTGACCTAGAATTAATCATCGTACTGAGTGCTAGTTTCTGTTATGGAAAAGTGTCCGCTTTGACCATGTTTGCTTTGATAGATTACACAGCAGAAATCTTCGTGACGCGAAAATAAATGCCGTCCTTTTTTCGACACTTATTATGTAACGTAAATAATTTTCCTGTCATCAAAATCCTGTCGTGTGTGTATGTATTCCGTTCCCTTGACAACAAATACAGAATTAATTTTTCATTGTGCTGACTCGATGTCGGAATGCATAATATTCTAGTGGCCTACTATTTCTTAGTTAGTGTTGCAAAGATAAGCTTAATTGTTCATTACCGTTTCCATGTTTAATCATTTTTAGTTTTTTTTGTTACATGTTCATCAAAACCATTTGTCTTCACCTTCATAAAATATTTCTACCGGGTTATCTTCGAAACGCATGTACACGTCTAATGTGCAAAGAATTTTACCGTCCTAGAATTATCAGGCTCTTTAATGAATCAGTGAAGATAGTTAAATAGCCTTAAAATAGAGAAAGCGCACGAAGGTCGCACGAAGCCATTTTATATGAAAAATTAAATATTAAATATCTTAAATATCACACTTGTTGTGTTATAGGATTCTAGCTACGCGTCAGACACATCGAAAGAACGTCCATTGACGCCGCATGACGCACTTGATAACGCGGAATCACCAAATACGAGCGTTAATGTGAAGTATTTAGAGGATCGCAAAGAAAATGTCTCACCGCTGCTACCCGTTAAAGTGAAGGTAACTCGATATTCTATTTTTAGTATGCTAAAAAGACACGTGCTCCAAGCCTTCTGTTGTCATTGATCATTAGAAAAGAAAGAAAGACACCCAGCTTAAGGTTTCGTGCATCTGTAAAATGATTTGTGTAATATATGTGTAACGCTGAGTCAGCATTTGCAGAAAACATGGCAGACATGCGGTGAAGAAGCACTTGCGTAACATTTATTGTGTTTAGCTAACAAGAATCCTCACGAACAATTTTTTATGTTATTCCTCTTCTATTTATAGACAAAAGAAGAAAGTGAAGAGAATGTGAATTTAAAAGATAAAATTGGTTTGTATTTTTTATCTTTGTTCTTCTTATTTTCACTTCTAAATGCCTCACCGTCAATGAAAGTTTGCGACATTCACGTGTGACGCACTTATGAATGGGAGCGTTTATTTTCACAATAAAGAATCTGTTCTTCAGATATTAACACGTGGGAAAGCAATATTATTCTTAAACGCATTCAATTTGTCTCCCAAAAAAATGACTGTTTTTTTTCTACTAAATACCTTCTTTTTCCCAGCGGCATTTTTGAAGACATGATTTTAAATTAAAAAAAGACGGCTGCCTCTTGTCAACTGTCATCTTGTCAACTGTCATCTTGTCAACTGTCATTTTATAACATTTCAATTTCTGTTTTTCAGACCGAGATAGCGTTACTCCACTCCGATACTCCGACGAAATCGTTAAGCATGAATCAAACTTTTCCAAACCGGATGAAAAGACAACGGAATTAGGGTTGACCGGTCCGTATAACCTACCACCACACATTCAACTGCTACACAGTAAAGATATAAGAGAACCGGTCATGCACAAATCTCTCGGCTTAAGACTCGATAACTCGAACTTACGGCTTGATAAGTCATCTCCAATGAGATATGACGATCCAGTCGGTATGAAACTCGACACACCTGCAAATATGAGACTCAGTAAACCAGTTACTTCATCAGAAATGCTCCAAAAGGTCTCCGCCAGCTCGGATGGAGATTCTCGTATTCCGATAAGAGATGGGACGAGCAAACACGTCATTGTAAAAGGTATGATCAATTTTTTGCGTGTCTCATTGTTGTATCGAATATACCTGAATTTGAAACAATTTTTCTTAAAGTGTAAGGGTTCATCTATTTTTGTATTTTTTATCTTATAAGTAATTCACTTGTTGTGCTAAACGTCAACACGATAAATCAGTTCATGCTTGTGTATCTCTTCTCTAAAATAAATTTCCGCGTGAAATTTTAAAATGTCAAAGATTAACACACACTTGTACGAATATGTGACGTAACTGTTATAACACAAACTTGATTTGTGAGTGGACCCCATGTTTTTTTTAACCATAACTGTTTTAAAAATGGTTTGCTCGATTGTTATTTAGATTCAGAGTATAAAGCCGACGTTGACGGCAAACATAGGCACGTCGAAAAGCGTCACGAGACGATCACCATAGAAACTAACAGTGCGTCAAAGGAGCGAGAATCGCGACATGTGCACCAACACCAACATCAGCATCAACATCAACATCAGCATTTTCATCCACCTTACCCTGGTCAACCGTTGCCACCGCATATGGTATGTTTTTGTTAATTTTTCTCTTTTGAGTGTGTGTCAATTTAAAGTTTTTATATCGACCTGTGTGAACTATACATGAAATTTAGAAGTTATTTCAGATAGTGTTTGTTTGAGAAGATCTATTGTTTATAACTTGTAGTTACGTGATCAGATGATATAATGTAACTTTTCTTTCTTTTGTAGTATTATCCTGGCATGGCCGTTCCACCGTTTATAATACCCGCTCCACACATGCATCATCAACCATCTTCCACGCTTGTTGTTAAGGTACGGTATACACTTGTATTTTGAAAACTTTTATTTACAGTTGATTAATCTGTTTTATTTTCTATGACATGTTTTGTTCATTAATATTTTTTCCAATATGTTTCTCGCTTTCAGCCACCTATTATTCGCGCCAAAAAATCCAGAGCATCGATGCACGTACAAATAGCTCATTTTATCCAAACTCATCAACAAAAGGTATTTTTTTTCTTCCCAGACCTTAGAGCTTGGACATTGGGAGCTCAGATGCAGTGTTATTGTATTATAATATGATTTTTTTAGGCGGAAAAAGTTGGATTTCAAAAGCCTTCACCCGATCATCGTCCGCACCGCAGTGGCTTTCAAGCGTTTCAAGGGGCCGGCTCATCATCGCTTCATGCGACGCGACCTTCTTCCTTTCAACAACCAAAATTTGAGAGCGAATTATACTCAAGCCATCGCAAACTGCTGCCTTCCATGCATCACTCCGATTTGATCAATCCGGTGCATTCTCATAGAACAGGTGAAAAATATTTCAGTAATTTTTTTTTTCTTTTCACACTCTTTGGAACTTCGCTTTTTCTACCAAACTCTGTGCGTTTAAAATACGTCGCCCATCGAAAAAAGACGACGTCCGATGTCTATTGATAATAATCTCGGCAATAAATCATCGTCGATATTAGCGATGTTATTCATCTCAGTCACCATTCCTTTGCCATGTTTTTTTGTGACGGTGACTCAAACTGTAGGTGACAACTTTTTAGGATCAATTTGTATTGCGCCTTCGCCATTGAACCAGGTGTTACGCCCTTATAAAAGCAATATTAATGTTTAATTTTTAATGTTTAGCCGTCAACCCACATCCAAATGCGTTACTTCCGAAAGAAAAAGAAACATATTTCAGTGATATTCTACATTCATCGCATTACCGTTCTGGTGCACCGAATTTAGAACGACTTCTGCCGACAGCTGACGAGCGTAATATTCGTCCACATGTTGGTGGTCATCATGTGACACCAGAGTATGACTCATCATATGGTAGCCTAGGAACTTATCGCGAACATTTATTAAAGTCTGTAGCTGGTTTGCCATCGCCAAAGTCAAAATCTTACACTAGACCGCCTCCCATAGGACATGACGAAAAAGCTCGTATTTTAAGCGATAATATTCGTCGTGCTGAATTTGTCGAATCGCCTGACAGACGCCGTATGCCAGCAAGTTTATATCAACGTGATTTGATGTCATTTGACAATCCTTTACATTTACACATGCGAGAACGGCCAGCTACGCTTTATCGCGAGCATGTTCCGCCGTCATCACCACCTCGAGGTCGACTTTCACCGAGAGAAGCGGCGCATCAAACTTTACTGCGGACTATCGAATCCCCTTACGAAAAAACATACTTTGACATGGACAAAAACAGCCGAGTGTCACCGAGACATGAATATCGGGTTAACCGCTCTTCCTTCGCCACGGCCAGTGGATTTGGACTTAATAATTCACGCTACACTCCTGGTCAAAGGTAACATTGCGTTGCATACACACTTCATCATGAGTATCATAAATATCAGAGCAATCTGCTGCAGTAAGAACAAGGTAATTCGTATCAGACGGACGACGTATTTTGACAACGTTTCGTTTACTTGAATTGATGACAATATGTTACTTTCATGTTTAGAAGACACACAGTGGTTGCATCTTATATATCACATGAAAGTTTTTTTCATCATTTTGTACATTAAATGGTCCGAGTTTTAGTTTTTTGATGTAAATTTAAGGATGTAAATTATTTTGACAGTTACTAATATGATATTTTTATGTTATTTTTATTTCATGCAAATAAACCACGAACGTGAATTGTTTTTTTTTTTGACTTTTTAATCCCTCTAAAACAAACATACACTGGACTTTCAGAAAGTAGTTTAAAAAACGGACAAATAGCAGAACGTATTTTGCGCTGTGTAACATTACATTTGTGTAACTATTTCAATTGTTTTTTACTTGTACACACCTTGTAAAAAAAACTGAAATTCCCTTTTTTCGAATGTACTGGTACTTTTGCATACTGGAAAGATTTAGTCTAGCCAATTAGATTTATTAATTTTTATTTATTTATTAGGCCCTCTGTTTTTGTGTTCCAATAAAGTGTGATTCACAAGTCCAAACGTGCATGATAAACGGGCAGGAGGGGTAAAAATAGTATTATTTAGGCATCGTCAATACACTCTTATAAAGAATGTGGATTCACCCCTACCTCTCTTCCCAACACCGAATTGCGTACAGTCGTCAATTTATGAGTCACTACTGAATAAACGCCTTGTAGTTTGTTCAGGTGATTAGTTCATTGAGAATATTTTACTTTTTTGTTGTCATTGATGCTGTAAGTAGAGGATGTTGTTTTCCAGGATCGAAATCAATAAGCCAGGTTAAACTATTTTTTCTCAAATCGTTTAGATTATTTAGCAATGCGAAAAAATGCAGAAAAATCCCAAGTATCTCCAATCATACTTTGAATTATTAAAAGCATGCTACGTTTGCAATTGTGGTATCAGTATTTACTTTAGAAGAATGTCTGTCGAATCTAAAACTGCTAAATACCCACCTTCCTGCAAGTATCAGGAACTATCAAACTCATTCTCACTTTCATCAGATCAAATGCAGGCACGTCAAAAGCAGCAGTTCAATTTCAATTTATTTTTAATTATTGATGTAAACGCGTGTAGTAATATAGTACACATAAAAAATCGATTCATAATGTCATTAGGTTTAGTCGCGAATGAAAAATCGGCTAAATATGAAATATCGGTTACAGAGCGAGATCCTCGAAGACTATGGTTGCTCACACGTAACAATATTCAACGACTCGTTTATATCATTATATGATAAGATATATGATGACATATATGATGTGTAAAAGATATATAGTATATCTTATATGATATCTAGTATATATACCGTCTTACACAAGCTCATATATATCAACAGTTCATTATGATATATCCACACAGTGATTGCTTTCAAAATATTGTCAACGAAATAATGATATATGGTCAACGAAATTGTCGAACCATCCACGCGAATCTGGTCTGTGTTTTACAGGCATTCCTTCCACGGTTAGTTGTTTCAGAACACGCACAGCTAATTAGGAATCCCGACGTCTAATCTTTTCACATCGATATCTGAGAAATAAATTAAAATACAACTGTATATATATCCCTCTATAAATGTTGATTATAAATGTCAGAATAAAATTGTGACTCTATGAAGAGAAGAAAGCGAGTTTGGTCTGCCAAAAGCACACACTATGTTTGTATTTTGGAGTCTTCATTTTTGTGTCTTATGCTTTTTCAAACAAGTTTTGCGTAACGAGTGCAGTTGTGCAGGATAACTGTATTTGCACACTTTTGATTGGTAACTGTATTTGCACACTTTTGATTGGTAACTTCCTTTTCTACGAAATATGTTTTCTCGAACTTTCAAACCTTAATAAGGGGTTATTAAAAGACGGACAAAAATCACGTCAGTTAAACCGTAGTCGTCATATCGTCATGATTAACCGCCTAACTGTTATTTTCGTCCTCTTTACATCTCCTGAACATGTGCACTTGTTTAAAAACTACATGAACAGTCAGCATGTCAACATGTCTTTCACGTCTGAAATTGAAAATAATGGTTCTCCAGCATTTCTTGATGTTGATAACAGACGTGATGGGGATACTTTCGTTATTTCAGTTTTTAAAAAGCCGACATTTAGTGGCGTTTATTCTAACTTTAACAGCTTTATTGCTGTTGAATACAAACGTGGCCTCATATTTACTCTATTACATCGTATATTTTGTATTTGTTCTAATTTTGAGATTTTTCACATTGAGGTTAAAAAACTTAAGGATGTTTTACGTAGCAACCAATATCCTGATGGTTTTATTGACAAGTGTATTAAAACATTTTTAGATAAAATCTTTTTTCCTAAACGGCTTACTGTAGAAAAACAACAATTATTTTTATTTTTACCATATTTAGGTACACTATCTCTACAACTTCGAACTAGACTGGTTAACTCTTTTAACAAATGTCTTCCAGCCTGCAGTCTTAAGTGATTTTACCAGTTCGTTTGTCAGCATTCTTTAAATTCAAAGATCGTGTTCCTAAAACTCTTTTATCGAATGTCGTAAATCAATTTAAATGTAATAGTTGCAATACTACTTATCTTGGCAAAACTAACCGACATTTGAAAGTGAGAGCTTCTGAACACTTAGAAGTGTCACCCGTTGCGGGTAAGCGTGTCAATAGTACCCAGTCTACGGCTATTAAAGATCATCTATTCTCTTGTGGTATGGCGTCGTTTAACGACTTCAGTGTCATAACATCGGCACAAAACAATTTTCTTTTGGAAATTAAGGAGAGTCTCATGATCTATAGAGATAAACCAGCTCTCAATAGGAATATATCATCAGCTCCATTGTACTTATTTGACAAGTTTCATTAATCACTCTTCATGGAATACAGCATTCGTGCGTATGTTGAAGTGTGATAATGACTTGTCCATATTAGGAAGTCATTTTACGTTATAAATTACGTGTTATATGTTAACAACTTTGTATTATGACTGAAGATGGCCGAAGTTACGGCCGAAAGCTTTCGTTAAATAAATTGGATTTGTCGACTCGCTTATGTCTTTTTTTATATGTCTATTTTCTGCACGAGTCATATTTTTCATCAACTGGAAATATCATCGAATAGTATTACAAATGTATTAGACGTGACGTGGCACAAGGCATAGACCGTATATCGTTTCCCATGGTTACACAATTACAAGCACCTAACGTATCAACGAAAGACAACTTTTGCGATTCGCTGCTTTTATGTACGATCCGCTTGGTATCATTAATCCTGTCGTGTTTCATTTCAAAGTGTTATTTTAACGTGCGTGTCTGGAGAAGCTTTATTGAATAACATGGGTTTTGGGATGCGAGTCAGAAAGTTGCACGTAAATACGTTTTATTGATTTGTCTGGATATTGTAGCATGGTTATAGTGTCGTATAACACCGCTCAAACCACCAACTATACCACGTTCAGAGTAGCAAGGATGTTGGTTACTAAGTTCACACATTAATGTCATTTTTTATCATTTCTCGTTTCTCATACCAATATCGAAGGTTATTATTCAAGAATCGCATTATCCTGGACTGCAAACACAGATAAACATTACGAACCTTATATTCAACGTCGTGTCAGTAAAATTCGCGCTGTTAGTTGTATTTCTGATTGATTCCATGTTGGGTCAAATGATAATCTTGCTGAGGTTGTTTCAAGAAGTTTGTTTGTTTTCGGAGTTGAAGGATAATAAGTTGTGGTTCCATGGTTCCGATTTTATGTTGAACATCGGTGTGGATTTAAGGAAGTTTAAAGTTAGTCGATTACTTGGTTCTAGTGATTGTCGTTTGATTGAGTGTAATGATGTTGATGTGGCTGGGAGCTTGGAGAGATGTTTCTTCAAAGGAGACACTCCAATAAGTAAGTCACACTGCACAGATAAGAAAAATTAATTTCAACTGCTTTAACATTGATAAATTTAGTTCTTTTAGAAGTCTTCTTCCAGTAACAGCGTTCGTTCATCGTTCCATCAGTAACGTAAATAAGACTAAACATATACCTTCTTCTACTATTGGTAATGATGAATTCGTACACGCTTGACGATTGTGGATTCGCCACACTCAACAGTCCATCATAATAACTTTACACAACTGGTTCGAGATTTAAATGTTTTTAAAGATGAGATGGTATCTACCGATGTAACGGACGATTGAAGAAGGCTCCGATTATAATTATAGTCCGAAATTTCTGCGTTGCTGGTAAAATTTTTTTACGAAATGCCGTACTTACATTCGTAAGCTGCTTCACAGATGCTTGACGTGCAAGTTTGTTGATGTCCGTACGTATTCATATCCAGCTCCACCTGATCTACTGCGTGCTAGAGTTAGTGACAGTTTTGTGTTCACTTATGTCTCGATTACGCAGGTCCAGTTATCTGCAGTGCTGTTGAGAGCGACCTTATGTATACAGCATGGATATTCCTCTTTACTTGTGCTTCGACCTGAGCGATTTACTTGAATTTTGTTTCTGTTCGTGGTGTATCTAACGTTATTATTTCCGATAATGGATCTCCATTTATATCTGAAGAGACCCTGCTCTTTATTGCACAAAAGAAAATTAAATAGAAGTTTAACCTACCAGCCGCCCGTAGAATGTTCGAAAGATTGGTACGATCAACAAAAAACAATAAGAGAGTCGATTACGAATAATTATTAACGAAATTGAATTGATTATAAACAATCGTCCACTAACATTCACGTACGACGCGCCAGGAGTTGAAGTACTAACTGCTAATCACTTACTCTTTGGAAGAAAATTGAACACCAAAGCTCACGAAAGCAAGAATCATTTTCCGGCAATTTACGCTACTTCTGGGACTGTTAGTATAAAAAGTACGAGAATCGAAAAAACAATCGAAACAAAACGGAATTGAAGATATAATTTAAGTGCATGATCTTGTGTTGATCAATGACGACAGACAACCGAGGACATTGATCAATGACGACAGACAACATTATCGAAAAGTCAATGTTTTATCTTTTACCTGGCGGGGGAGGATGCTAGACTTCTTCAGCGTTCTTATTCTTCGCACACCTTCTGTTCTGTGTGGCAGTCGACATCTTATTGTGATCAAACAGTCTTTCTGTGTAAGAGCAAATGTTTTTCCGAATAAGGTTGGATGCAATTGATATAAAAATGCATTCTTTCTCAGCAACTATATCAGCTGATCTCTTGTAAAAAGCTTTGCGTTCTTCACCAATTGCACCGTTTGTCGTAAACACGAACCATTCTCCATTTGAAGGACGCGATCATTGTATTGCCTTTTGTTGAGTCAAAAATATCTGTGCATTTCCAGACTCTTGTACCTTTAAAAGCGAGGGTTAAAAATCCTTATATCTAAAAGTCCTCGTTCGTCATGGATCCAAAAATTACGTGCACTGACATTTAATCTTGCTTCATCTGTGATGTTTGCTGTTCTCCTGTCAAATCGTTTCCCCGTCAGCTTCAACAGAATCGGCCCTTTTCTTGACATCTTTACTTACTTCAAGAAGAGATGCTGTGATGTCTCAGATTCCATTACGACGTAACGTCATGAATCCACCCTTTTTACACAAAAGAGCATGGTTCAATTCAAATCGATATCCACATATACATTGAGGAGGTAAACGTTCCAGGGACCAATTATAAAGAAAATTTATGGCGTCCCCGAATTGTTGTTTAGTAAGACCCCTGTTCTTCTGTTGAACTTGCTAATTCTTTTTTTTCTTCGCTCATTTCCAGTCGCAACAAATCAAGTGTATTTTGTTGTCTGCATCTTCGTTCTGTTTTGATCTGTTGTTTGTTCACTCTCTTTGTTCGTCTCTAAAATCTGGTTGACAGTTGTCATATTTCTAGAGTTGCTATGCTCTATTGGTGCAACTTCTGAAAAGATCTTGATTCCCAAACTTCCGAAGGAGGAAAAAGCCAGAAGTTTACGTCAGTTATTTTTCCCGCAACTAACCATGACTTTGCAAACTGAATCCAGTTTTAAATGAGTCTTTTGTGATCTAATAATAATGCAGAACTTCGTTTTGTATTCCAGTATTAACCTTACGAACAGGACAATAAGATATTTGAAATATAGGGGGCTTATCTGTGGTGGATACACTTTTGGAAAAAACATACCGTAGTTTTAAATAGAAGTCGTAGAATTTATTATTATTTTGGAGGGAGAAGTTATCACTATTCATGGCGACTTCTAGCAGAGAAGATACGTTATTTTTTGATCTTAAGAGGTGGTACTTGGATGTGGAATATTGTACATCTAATAGCTTTTGACATATGTTTTTTTTCTGTTAAGTTCTTCAATATTTCAATATTTCGTTTTACATTTTCCTGGTAGTACATTTCTACATCTTTTCAACAAACTGGTTGTGGGATGCCTTCCTTTATAACTGTTCATAGAAAACTGGGAATGCGGTCTTGAAGCAATTAAGAAGAAATCTGCACAAGCACAACTTTGTTAATTGCGAGAAAAAGTTTCTGACAATTGGTGGGGAACTCAAATATTTCACATGTTAGTTATTTGCATGTTTCATAGCTTGTAACGGTGCAATAACTGTTAAGACCACTATATTGACTTTATTCAATGATGAAAATTACGAATGATCTAATGTACGTCACAGGCTTTAGTGAGAGGTGCTTTTTGGGAATTAAAAAATAAAATCATTTGTTCCATGTGTTAATATGTAATTTTGTTATAAATATGAAATATATATAATAATATATAATGAAAAAAGTAAAGGGTTTGGAACATCCAAGAAGAGTATTACAGGTAGTTAATAGTGATCTGTAGGAGTCGTTTCAACTTTCCCAAACCCTTCACTTTTTTCATTCTCTACATTCAGTTAGAACACACGTTTTTCATATAACAATAAGCCAAAATATAAATAAGTAAAAATTTAAACGGAAAAGAACTAACAAGGTTTACCTGGCACAAAACTGTGCTAATATAAACCTTGAAAAAAAACACAAGAAGCCTTCAAAAGCTGAACAGAAGAACAAGCCTACATAGCGTTTTTTATTTCAAACAAAATAAATGAAAGATAACAGAGAAATTTTTTTATTAAGGAACATTGTTTTAAGCAGTTGAATAAGTTCCAAAAACTTTCATGATAAAGGCTGGCGAAAATCACTTTTTGTAGTCACCTTTGCCGAACCAATCACATTTGAGGACCGAAAATTTATAAGATAAACTAGTATACTCTCTATAAAGTTATAAATATATATATAAACAAATAATAAAGTTATATATGTTATACATTACTGCGATATTTAAATATATAGTTAGATATATTAGCAAGGGATGAGCCACAAATCGTAGTGCAGCACTCTAAACGTCAATGAAACGATCGGGAGAAAAGGAGTTACATCTTTTGACGTTTAAATTTTCATACTGTGAACATCGATTTTTTAGAGAATAGAAAGTATTGAACAAACGTATCGTCTACATGCTTTACAGGAGTTCGATTCTGAGTGCTTGGGATTTTAGGAATAGAGGTAGGAGTGGGGAAAATCTGTTTTCCCTGGCACTCATAAATAGTTTAAACACAACAGACAGCTTTGTGCTCCTTTCTGGAAATATAACTCATTTAATTTTATTGAACAGTAATTGTGTAGTTGTACCCAAATAATTCTTTAGTTAAAATGCAACTTTCAAAAAGACAGCAATTTTATCCTTCCTTTCACAAAAGACGAACGGTATGTCTAAATCACCACACAAAACTCTTCAATAAATTGCACTTTGAAACTGCTTAGCAACAGAAGAAGGAAACGAACAAACAAATAAATAATAAATCAAATATAATATATAACACAACAATAAAATATAATATATAACACAACAATAAAATATAATATATAACACAACAATAAAATATAATATATAACACAACAATAAAATATAATATATAACACAACAATAAATTATATAAATATATGTTAGACTAAGATCGAAAAAGATAAAAAAGGCTCAGTACTATACTTTATATAAATTACTTTCCACTCTAAGCATTTCGTGTACCAAATGGCATTATTTTGCAGCCGAGTTAGTAAAAATCTTAAGACTACAACAATTATATAATAACTTATAATATAGTATATGTTATATATTATAATATGTTATATATCATGAACTCTATTTATTACAAAAAGACTTGGCAAAATAAATTTCGAGAAAGAAGTTGAGTTTGCATAAATAGAATTCTCATTGACGCTTAAAAATACTTACAACCTTGAGCAAGCCTGTTGATTTAGCGTTCAAACCACATTCCTATTATAAACAAAATTCGAGTGAATCGAATCTTTTAAAAATCGCGCGTTAAAGAAGTAAACCTGCAAAACTGTCAGCAGTTAATCAACTTCATGGTATATGCTGACATAAAAATAAAAACTCGAAAGCATGTCACGCCTCTGTATAGAAGTCAATAGTAAAATTCTGCTTCTTGTTAAATCCAACTCCAAACATTCATTTGGCAGATATTTC
Source organism: Hydractinia echinata (assembly GCA_030067915.1). Lineage (NCBI taxonomy): Eukaryota > Metazoa > Cnidaria > Hydrozoa > Anthoathecata > Hydractiniidae > Hydractinia > Hydractinia echinata. Next base: position 301,662 of record JASGCC010000012.1, on the reverse strand, counting down.
GATAAAAATGCAATTATCTTTCACAAATCCTTCATCATACAACTTCTTCTTTGTAATAAATAATGGACACCCAGCCGCAACATTCATTTCTCTGACTGGTTTTTGAAAACTGGAAGAGCTACTGTCAGGAAGAAAACTTTCTTGAATGCTTTTCTCATAATTCTCTTGATTGATTAGGCGAAACATAACATGCTTGTTAAATGACCAATCCAGTAAATTATCATACTCTGATTTCATTACGACTAAGAACAGAGACAGATGAGAGCACTTTCCAATTCCGTCACCATTAAGATACAAGCGACCGCAAAATTTATATTCATATCTTTTTGTAAAACACGGCGCACTGTGTAGCGCGGTAACCTTCCCTGTAATGGCTTGTTGCATCCTGTGCTCAAATTGATCAATCTTCCACAAAATTCGGCCATCATAAGTCGTGTTCTCAAGTAATTGTTGTTTCAAATCAATTGTTGACATCTTCTCACTCACATCTCCAATTGAATCTTGAAATGTCTTAAACATATCCTGATGTTTGTGCTCGCCATTAATTGGTCGTTTTTTTTCAATTTTTGATACTGTAGTTACCAACTCTCTTAGGTTTTGTTGCATCCTAACCATTTGCGTCTGAATGGAAGTAATCTGAGATGTTAAATTTTCAATTTGACCTTTGAAGTTTTCTTCCATCTCTTTGGTATTATTTACTATCTGTTTGTATTCCATTTGTTGATTTTCTGATTTAGTTTTATATTGAGTTAGTTTGACTTGCTGCAAGTAGGTGTGTTGATAAGCGTCACGTTGTAAGTGTCTCGCAAGTTCTTCGATGCACGAAGGCTGGATAGAACAAAATTTATAGTATTATTGTTTCAAAGGTTAAAAAAACTTACCTTGTGGCAAAACAACTTTAAGAAAAAATGACTTTAGAATGATTAGTTTTGTCCATTCATGACGCATTTTCTTTCTTTTTTTTAACTATTTGCCTTTTTTTCTTCTAAAGATATTATTCAAAGATATTATTCAAAGATATTATTCAAAGATATTATTCAAAGATATTATTCAAAGATATATTTGCATTTACGGAAAAACTCGAGGTGTTTCACTATTGCTTACCCGAAAAGGACATCCTATGCCGTGAAAAAAGCACGCCCCGTCTTTGAACACTTCAATCAATGTTGAACACTGTGTGAGATGTTCATCTGTGGACTTTTCTTTTATCTCCAGTTGACAGAAACAACAATTTGAAGGTTTGTAGGGACAAAGCGAATGATGGTCCTAAATGAAATCTTCAAATGCAGTGTAATGTAAGTGCAGATGAAGCACCGCAATATCAAAAGTTAACAGAGTAAAAAAAAGTGGAGCTCTGAAAGTTAAGAACCTAAGAAAACAACTTTTATTTTGCCTTAAGAGTTACTATCGTTAGGAAGAAATTCGCTCGATAAAAAAGCTGATCACATTTATAAGAGAGATAAAATAATTTTTACTAAAAGAGATTTAAGTAAATTTTGTGGATCATTTTGAGCACGCACTCTCTCTTTCGTAAAACCGAAAATTTGTCTTAGCGCTAAGGACAATTCTTAATGCTGTAAATTTTCGGCTAAACAGAAGTTTTGTTACGACAGTTTGGCTTTTCTTTCATCCGTTTCGCTGTAGAGAGTGTCCGCTGTAAAGAATTTCGCTGTAATAAGGAGGTTTTTCTGTGTTTTGGATCATGCGGGAGAGAAAAGATTGGATTGAATGACTTCACTAACCTCGCAAATTTTCAACTACCGTAAAAGTCGCAGAATACGAACCATTGAGACAATGATCATTTTCGAATACTGGAAATGCTTATTTATTTTATGTGAAGTTGCTTAATTGTACTCGACCGATGAAACGTCGTAAGCAACAACACCCCATCTTCTCTGCGTCATCATCCTTTCAATCAAGCGGTAATTTTTCCTAGTGTGATGTGTATAAAAAGAACACAAAAACGTCCATATTATTACCTCCGCTTCAGCAACAATACCTTGCCATTCACATCCTCTTTCTCTGTTAATGCAATAACAATTCATTTTCATGATAATCTGTTCTTGAAATCGATCACGGTGCACGGTGTCGTCTGTGATTGGTTCGTGGTCAATTGGACATATATTGTCTCTGGAAATAAGCATGAAAAAATTTCTATTATTTGATACAGAAAACAAATAAGATTTATAAGTCAAACGAACAAACATTTAACCAAATTTATTTTAGAGTGATTTTGAAGCAATTTTACTGCTAGGTTAGAACTGAAAAATTTACCATGTAGTAACAAGCGTGTAAAATACAGACCGGAACTATTAAGAGTATAAGAGTGTGTACCAAAAGGCAAGATTACACCCTCTGGTGCTTGAAATAAAAGTCAAATAGTTATCGCCAAATGAATGTCTGGTTCTCAACACGTAGTGTGCCGTTTTATGTATTAGTTTTATTTCACTTCTGTATATATTTTGCGCATGCGCATATTTTGTTTTTAATGCCATGCCGTACGAGAGCTGACAGTTCAAGAATCTATTTTCAACGACAACACGTAAAAGATTTATTATCTTATCTAAGGTTACCATTTCATGGTCCACCGAGCCGGATTTATTTCTAGTTAAGATTTCGGATCGTATCCGAATTCTTATTGAAACCGGCCGATTTTCCTCCTTTTTCTTTTTTTCTTCGTCCGGCAATTTGATCAAAGCGCCATCGATGCCGTTTCCGTTGTTGGGGCAACGTCTTGTAATGACGTATAATGCAACCAATCAGGTTCGAGTATTTTTTGTGACGGAAAGGACCACCAATCAGGTTCAGGCCAGCTTGCTTTGCGTTGAAGGATAATCCCGGGGGTTGTACCCAAAATATATCTCAATTTTTGACACATTATAGTTCACACAAAATTATTTAAAAGTAATAAAAGTATTAAATAACATTACATTTACGGTAAAAAGGCTATTTCATTCATACGGGACGCTAGTAGTTTGTATTGCTACTTCATTTATTCTCCTCATGTGTTACCCCCTTGTCATAAAAGCAGAATATACTGACGTAAACATAAATTGTTGTTTATTGTTTTCATGATGGCGTTTTCAGTGAGAAAACTACGGGCATTTCTGTCAGGTAATGTTCTGATCTGATAAGCTTTTCTGAGTAAAATCGTCACATGAGTGATATCCAGCTAGCTTCTTTATTTCCACTCACAAGCTAAGCCGAACTAACAAGCAGCTTTTTAGAGGGAGATGTTCTCCAGGAGATATATTTATTTTCCATCTTTCTCTAGCAATCCACCATGCAACTTTTTGTTGAGTATCATTTGACGTTGTAAAAATGTTGTAAAATATGTGGATGTACTTTGAAAGTGGCAAAATTAAGGACTTAAATAGTGAAGCTGATATGATACTGAAAATGAAATAGTATGCAACCACTTGCATGTTAGATAAGAAGAACTTTACTGGAATTTTGAAGTTATTATGACAGTTCCATGGAACCCTGAACAATGAAGAAATATCTTCCGTTTGCTGTAAGGTGGAACATTAATTAATACCCATATCCGAAAGTTTTTTAAAGCGTTTTTTGAGATATGGCGTACATGTCGAATACAGCAATGTGCAGTTAATCTTCAAATTACATCTTGTGCGCTTTTTATCGAATATGAAGTGCTATTTGGAATAAGGTACAACACACGTCCTTGTTCTTCAATCATAATTTAATACCATTGTTGAATTCATCCAATAGTTCCACATGCATATTCCAATACCATGGCAATGCAATAGCGATGGAAATAGCTTCATTAAAACTGAACAAGCAGTCAAAGTTGTACTGTTAAATTCGGACAAGCTTTAGTTTCATACACCAGTATGTACACAAAATGGTGTTGACAACTGTCGATCTCGTATGTTGGAATTTGTTCCATCATGTTGCAGGAAAGAAGTGCGTTTTAAGATCATTGTTGCGAACACTGATTTACCTGGTTGTACGCTGTCGTATCGTCGACGTAACTTGGAAAAAATGAACTAAAAATGAACAGCCACTATAAACTTTCAGTAAATGTTTAATCGATACTAAATAGATTAACAATCAACTATTGAATGTTTTGCTTGTTTTAAATGTATGAGCTAAAGCCTACATTGTCATCCCGATGGCAAATTTCACCCTCTTAGTATTTTCCCTCTATATGCGCGATAATTGAAAAAAAGAGGTTTATTAAATATATTTTGTACCCTCAGCATGATATAATGTTCTGAAGTTCTCATTTCATATATATATGTATGAATATATAGTGAAGATGTAATTTAGGACAGGCTAAGACCTCACGCACTTATTGGCCATATTCAAGAACATTTTTGACTTTAACGTAAAAAATGTACAGAAGGTTCGATGGAAGTGGACGAACGCAAGCTACGAATCCGAAATCTTTAAGCCTGCAAGGGCTTTTTATTATCGTTGAAAACTATCGTTAGTTTATTTGTCGTTTATACGTTGTTTTTTATAAGTTATCTATTTATCATGTCGAACGAAGTTACGAAGAAGAAAATACAACTTAAAACTTTAAAGAAACTTACAACAGAGTTATTTACTAAGTCGAGTAAAATCGTACACGACAGAGAGATATCTATCGAAAAAATGATGTTAAAATTACGACCACTCAAAGATGTACTACATGGGAAAACAGCATATGTTAAAGGGATCCCGAGGTACTTTTACAAGTTGGACTCTTCTGAAAGATTTGCATGAGAAATGCTAAATGACATATTCACTTTTTGTTAAAACTTCATGTAACTCCAGATATAGCTTTTTAAATATTTATTTTTCTTGTCGCTCGACCGCCATCTTGGTTATCTTCGACCTTCTTCTTCGTTAAAAATTTTCATTCTAGCTCCAGTCTTTTTTAGCGGCACGTGACCCTGTTACGTATTATTTCAGTAGCGCTTTAATTATTACTGACTGCATAGCCAGAACATATACCTTCGCGCGGCAAAGTGAAACGAAAGCTCTCTACGAACGATTATTTTTTAAAAAAAAATAGAAATAATTCTGCATATGTTCTCACATATCTGAGCAATCAAACGAAAAATAAAATGTGCATGATTTTTATTTCAAAGGACTTTTTATTTGAGACGCAAGTTGTGCATGATTTTTATTTCAAAGGACTTTTATTTGAGACGCAGGTTGTGAACGTTACTGATCATTCAACATGTCACACATTTGTGTTACAGTCCTGGTCTTTTGAGGTGCGTGATCGCGCCCCCGCACCTCCGCACGCTCCTGCAACAATGGAGCAGCGTTTTCAATCACGCACCAAAAACACCTTAGTCACTTCAATAATGCGCACCTGAAATGTCTTTTGTATAAAGTAATTATTTACTATACTAATAATCAAAGAAAAAAATGACTTACAGTTCGGAATTTGAATGAAAAACATGCGCGTTTAAAAATAAATATTTATTCATTAGGTTAGGGCATCATTAGGTTGTATATCGCAGAAGGATGCCCTAACCAGTGGCATGCTTCGAAAATGCTTGTCACTGGCACAGCTTAACATGAAGCAAAACTGTACAGGAGACTCAATTGTTTGAGTCTTCGCAGAACATCTCTTCTCACAAAACCGAGGGCAGGGCTGACTTATTGCCTGCTGTGTCGTGTGGGAGACAGAACTTCTGGACTTCTTTTTAATACGATATACAATTTTTTCGATTATTATTACTAAACATATTTGATTTCTCTTTCCCCTTTTAAAAAGATTTTTTAAACTTTATTCAACATGTTTTTTCTTTGGTATTACATCACGAGAACATTCGTCCGAAAGCTGTATTAAGTTACAGGACACCTAACCTCTCCCATGTTCTGGTTATATTTAACTTGCACTCTTCTCGCAGTATTCTCTGTGACGATGAAGGTCGGACTGACTTGTGGCATGGTTCCAAATGGTCGTTCGAGTCTCAGTGTAATGCACCAGCCGAGCATAAGAGTGTCAGCATGAAGGAAAGGGGCCGACTTTAATGTTCTCTATACCTTACGTTCTTCATAATAACACCGACCGCTTTTGATCGTGGCATTCAAATTTCACAACAAAGTTACGTCGGCAATTTTTTTGCCGACGCAACTACGGTATCTTCGTATTTTACGTCGGCAATTACGTCGGCTAAGGGTGGGATAAATTAAAGTAGTATTCTTTTCTATTGATTTTTTAATATTTTTTAATAAAAAATATATCCATCTACTGAGTAACTTAGGCAACCTCGTCCCCAAGGATTGTTGAGAACAAGGTTGGCAACACTCACTTGAGCATCATACCCCGCCTAGGTCGACAGGTTATAGATCAGTAATTTTTACAACCTGTTTGTTGAAATAAATTCTTTTAAATTTGAAATAAAAGAAATCATGCACACACCTGCTGCTAATATCTTATTTTTTTGTTTTATTGCTTAAACGGCTAGAATATCATGTTGAATTATTTTTTTTAAACAAAAACAAATCATTCGTACAGAGATCGATGTGGAAAGTACATTGGATTTTTTTAACTTTGTTGTCACAGTATATTAATTGTTTTTGGCTATGAAAGTCATTAATAATAGCGAGTGAGAGTCAGTAATGTTTAAAGCGCTACTGAAATACTACGTAACAGGGTCACGTGCCACTAAAAAAGACTGGAGCTAGTCTGAAATTTTCAACGAACAAGAAGATCGAAGCGGCCATTAAGGGGGATTTTCACGAAGCGAATTGAACGGCGAATTCGACGGCGAATTGTATCTGAGCATGCGCAGTTTTGTTTGTTTTGATTTTGCATCGAAATATTCGCTTCGCTGAAAAGTAGAAACAGTTCCTACTTTTTCGCGGCTAAAGGTTTCGCTGCTAGTTTTTGACCAATCAGAACGCGGTTAACTATTGTAAACAATGAATTTGGCGCTTAATTTATTTTGTCGTGAAAATTAAAAAGCGAATTCGCCGTTCAATTCGCTTCGTGAAAATCCCCCTTTACGGCGGCAAGAAAAATAAATATTTAAAAAGCTATATCTGGAGTTACATGAAGTTTTAACAAAAAGTGAATATATCATTTAGCATTTCTCATGCAAATCTTTCAGGTGAGTCCAACTTGTAAAAGTACCTCGGGATCCCTTTAAAGGGATTCCTGCGTCCTAAACAAAATTTATTGTAGCCACTTAATTTTACGAGTAAAGTGCAAAAAGTAATACCTTTTTAACATATGTTGTTAAGTAACCACATAACAAACCCAAATTCTTGTTGATTTTCGTCCGCCATTACAGCAGCGCAAAGCGTTTGCTTCGATTAGACAGTTGATTTTCGCTCCAGTCCTCTGAGCCTTTATGACGTAATATGAAAGTAGCTTCAAGAACAGCGTGCGATTTTGCTGCTTATTATATCTTCAATTATTCAAACATTTATAAATATTAAGTAAATTTAAGAAGAACCAGGTTAAAACTGTTTTTATTTCGAGCTTGATATGTTTCACGTTCTCTCCTTCCAAGAACTGTTTTAAATTAATCTTGTATTCTGAGAAATCGAGACAATGAATTTATTACATCACCCACTAAAACACACTCCAACGTGAAATTAAAGAAGTTATAAATTTTCATTACAAAGATTAATAAACTGAAAATCCTCCACGGAAAAGGGTCTATATGCTATGTCAAGCTGGCTCGGAATACCAAAACATTTAAGCGCTAGAAACACAATCGGGTGAAACGAGTCAATTTTAGCGGGAAAAATTATAAAAATAAGTAAAAACAAGGGACGGTAGGAAAAACAAGATATGCCGTTTTGCGTTGCCGTTAACTGCAATAACCAGACAGAAAACAACAAGGAAGTGTCCTTCCATAGTTATCCAAAGGACCAGAAAGTTTTTAAACGATGGGAAGCTGCAATAGGTCGCACTGAATTACCTAAGTCCGGAAGGCTTTGTTCTGCTCATTTTGAACCTACTTGTTATGAGGGAGCTGTGGACTTAAAAAAAGCGCTTTGTGGTAATGAATTTAAAAGTAGGAAGACAACACGTAGAAGGCTGAAAAAAGATGCAGTGCCAAGCATATTTCAGCACAAGGAGCTGCCGAAGGCACGCAGTTTGTCTGCAGCACGTGAGAAACGAGCCGAACACTCAACAGTAATTGATTTTGTTCTCAAGGTTTGATACTAATTTTTTTACATAGTATAATTCTCTTTTTGATTACTGTAGATTATTGAAGAAGTATTGCGTGAACATCTATCACAACCAGAGATCGTCGATGACGAAATTGAAAATATTGAGATCGAAATTGAAGACGCAGATGTAGGATATCAAGTAAGTATAGTACGAATTTCCTTCCATGAATCTTTTTGTTCAGAAAAAATAAGTGATATTTTACTTCATTTCGCAGGTCGCCAGTACACAAGTACCGAAAATTTTTACTGTGCACGCACAAACTGACACGCTATCGTTGGCTAAAAACAATGTGCAACGATGTAGCTTTGGTCAAATTTTTAAGTACAACGACTCCGTGAACGTTGGTACGCAAACAGACTTTGATGTAGTTTGTGCTGAGTGTGAACAAAGCCAAGCAATTGGGAGAAACTGGTAAATTGTTTATCTTTACCTAAACATCTGGATGTATTGAATCAGGAAAGATGTACTCGTCGTTAATTTTTTCTCTCTAGCTCAATTTTACTTCCATTCTCGACACCCTCACGGCAACCACCATTAAGAGAGCTTAGCACAATCCGAAGCAGCCCGGTGGTCGATGATAGCTCTGATGGCAGTTACAGGTCAACAATTTATTCAGACTCGGATTCCAACGGCATAGAAGACGAAGGTAAGTTATCACAATATAATATCCACATTAGTGAAGATAATGCGATTGATAACTAACTTCAATTTAGAAGTTCAACCCATAGCTTATGATGAAGTAGCAAGCAAACTGGTGAACAATGTAAAAAACGACTTAGGTGAATCGTGCGTATTACCTGAAACAGGTAAGTAATTTTGAGTGAAATCATAACTGACCCTACATGATGCGAATGTGTATATTTACGTTGCTTATTACTGTCAGGATCAGCAAAAGACAGTTTTGTATCTGATGTCAGCAGTATTGTTATCGAAGAACCAAACGATACTGATTATCAGCCCGAGGACAAAGAAATAGACGATGAGGAATGGGATATTGACGAACACAATACATGCGATCAAGATTTCAATGAAAACGGGCGGTGTTTTTTAGTATACGGAAGCCAATTGCTCTTACTACTTCAACATTGTATGAAATGTGGTGCGCGCGTTGACTTCTCAACAATACGAGAAGTTGGAGGACAAGGCTCTCAATTAAAGCTATCTGTCATCTGTACAAATAACTGCTCATACACCTGGTCGTCTCAGCCAGTATTAAAATATGTAAAGGGACAAGGTAATTTAGACCTTGTTGCTGCAGTTACGTTCGCTGGCATACCAGTGTCAAAGTTTGAATTATTTGCTTGGATTATGAAAAAAGGCTGTGAAATAATAGGTACGTTTTACTTCCAAAATCATTATAAAGTTTCCGTAATACTGTTTGTTATATATTTTGCCACCTTTTTTAAACAGGTGAATGGGTTGAGAGCACAGCAAACCATTTTTGGTGGAGCTTGTCAGAAAGCCACGGAAATCCAGATAGTCTTGTTGAAAGATTTCAATCAATTATTTACCACGTCATCGATAAACATCATTGGCCTGGTAAGTTTTTGACGGGATGGTCATTCTGTTGCTCATTTATATTGCGTAATTTAACTTTTATTCCTTTTCACGAAAGGGGCCGTTCATTTTAAAAAGTGTGCACATGAAAAGATGACAAGAAAGGTCAAGTGGATGAAACCTGGGAGTACAGCCCACACCGAGTTCAGAAAGATAATCCTGCACACAAATGTTAAAAAAGATCTTCGACAAATGGCAGGTGGAGTCCATACAACTCTTCTTGAGGTAAAAAATATTTCCTAGCTTAAATATACACTTAAAGCCGTTAGCTGACGTGTTCTTGTATTCGATAGGTATATCATAACGTTATCGCTAAATACCTACCTAAGATGTACCATTTTGAAGCCGATCATATGGACATCGGGACACAACTTGCTGTTTTGGATAATAACAACAACACCGGTCGCATCCAAAAAAGAACGATTGCTTCAAGCAGCAAGTTAAGATTATCGATAAAAAACCACTATCGCGTTGCTTACAGGAAGCCTTCTAAAAAGTTTATCGCTAGGGTGTGTTATGAAAGGAAGAGGTATAACTATTTAAGAGAAATGTTGAAAGAAGTGCAAGAAAGGGGTATTCAGGGTGTAAAATCAACCGTACCGACGAAAAAGAAAGTCATGGCTCCGTTAGACCGAAAGAATAAATTCGAAATGATACAAGACTGTGTAAAGTATAAAAGATTTAAATACTAATATACATCGAACATGGTAATTTTTCTATTTGTAATATATACATTTTATTTTATGGGTATATCCCGTCTCCATTCCATCGCAGTGACGATTTCACTTGCTACTTCATCATTCCCTTGGAATACAACATAATTTCCATCCTCTTCCTCGAACTGTGCTCGTATTCGACTAACTGCGCAGGATGGTATGACTCGTCGAACATGTCTTCCCAATTTGTTGTGAACCCACCAGGTAAACTGGCGGTAAGCAGCGTACCTGTAAGTTCTAAAATATAATTTAAGAAGTTTATTAATATGTATGGAGAGTTTGGGGTATGTTTAAACAGAAACAAACACTGTACCTATTAGTTACTTTATTGCGTAGCGGAAGATAAGCTCCTTCACGATCTGCTAAATTAACCAACGACGTCCAAAGTACGTCGACATTTAGGCAGACTGGATAGAAACCAGGGTGATCGGTAATACATGCTAAAAGGAAAAAACAAATAACAGAATCCAGTTCATTGAAAATGAAGTAACAAAATAAGAAATGGTATACTTGCCTATTTTCTCATTTTCAATCATTTTTCGTGTCTCATCCATCTCTTTACAACATATGCATTCAATAGCCAAGATTTTCTTTTGGCAGGCAGGCAGGCACTGACACCAAATCTCGCTTGCCACCTCATTACGACGGGCTCTTATGTGCGGTTGCTCCTGAACATTTTCTTCTTCCTCACTGCTGCAATCGGTCCAGCCATCGTCCGAGTCATCAGAAACCCTTAGTGGCTCGAAAAGATACGGTAAAATCTCCTCTGATGTTTTTGTGGTTGAAGAAGAAAAAGAAGTAGAACATGCTTCTGCCATTTTAATATTTTTTTTCTGCTAAACTCAGTTATTCGCTGCCGTGCATTATTGTAATTTCCGTTCTGGTGGTATGGCTAACTTGGGTTATACTTTCTTATTACATCACACGTCTTTGAAGAGCTGGAGCGAGTGGAAGTAAACAAGCGGCAAGAAGGCAACAAAATAGCAGGGAAGAAACCATGAATTTCGAAATTTTGTAAGAGTATTGTGATCTTTTTATTTACTTTAGTATGATATATTTACAAAATTCATAATTCTTGGCGTATATTGCTTTCAATAACGAACTATTGTTTGGGACGCAGGAATCCCTTTAAGAACTTATATGAACAATTAATTGACCTTTCTACCGAAGAAAAAACCATAGAGCAACTTATTGAAGAAAGTTTGAACTTTGAAGTAGAGTCAAAAGAAAATTTATTTGAACTTAACGAATATATCAGTGAGCAGAAAAAGGAGAAAAAAGAAGAAAATTCGGACGGGAAGAGAAAAAGTGTAAACAACACATCAATAAAGCTCCCAAGAATCGAGATTAAAAAGTTCTCTGGTGATCTCACCACGTGGAAAAGTTACATTGACAATTTTGAATCAGCCATTCATCGATCAAATTTAAGCGATGTGGAGAAGTTTAACTATCTACGAGGATACCTTGATGGAAATGCTTATAAGACTATAGAAGGGTTAAGTTTAACAAACGAAAATTATGCTAAAGCTGTGGAACTTTTGAAAGGGCGTTACGGAAATGTACAGCAAATCATATCAGCGCACATGCACGAACTGTTAAAGTTGCCACCAGTTGTTGACGAAAATGTAAGTGACTTGCGTATGTTTTATGACACGATCAAATCTCACGTAAGAAGTTTATATAGTCTGGGTATTGATAGCAAGAACTATGGTGCATTACTTTCACCTATTATAATGGATAGGCTTCCGAACAATGTAAGGCTACTGATAAGCAGGGATCTAAAGGGAGAAGGGTGGGATTTAACTAGGCTCCTTAAAATCTTAAGGGAAGAAATCATGGCAAGAGAATCATGCGAGATACCCCATTCAGAGGAAGGAGACGATCGCCTTTTTACTACATCCGCGCTATTATCGAAATCTGAATCGCGTTCGCAAATCAAGTGTCTGTTTTGTAAAGGCTCCCATTTTTCATATAAATGCGAGATCGTCACCGACCGACAATCCCGTAAAGACCACGTGTTCGTTGAAATTGAAACGATGTTTTTACAAGCTCGTGAGCTTGTATTAAAACGCAAATGTGTCCTACAAGAATGGAAATTTTTGCCTTTCTGAGCACCGACACGGGAGTAGTCGTGTGTTCGAATCTCATCTTGGTAACTATTTTTACTTTTTTTTTTCTTTTTACTATCTCGCCTGCGAGGATAGGTTTCCAACTCGTAACTAACTAAATGTCCCAAATGGTCAATTGCAACGTCACAGATTTAGACTTCGTACCTAAACTCTCTAAGTACTTGGAAGTCATCTAAATGACGTTTCAGGCCAAAATTGGTATTTGTTTTCGACAAAATTTGGCACAGTTAAGAAAAAAAGTATGCTGAACATAATAGTGACATCATAATTTTGATTTTTGTCACCTAAATGTCATTTTAGGCCAAAATTGGTCCAAAAATTAAAACTACTTTATTTTAGACAAAATTTGGCAAAGTTAACAAAAAAAGTATGCCGAACATGATGGTGATATTAAAATTTTGATTTTTTTTGTCACCTAAATGTCATTTTAGGCCAAAATTGGTCCGAAATTAAAACTACTTTATTTTCGACAAAATTTGGCACAGTTAACAAAAAAAGTATGCTGAACATAATAGTGACATCATAATTTTGATTTTTGTCACCTAAATGTCATTTTAGGCCAAAATTGGTCCGAAATTAAAACTACTTTATTTTCGACAAAATTTGGCACAGTTAACAAAAAAGGTATGCTGAACATGATGGTGACATCAAAATTTTGATTTCTTGTCACCTAAATGCCGTTTAAGACCATAAACGTTTCAATCGCGCGACTTTTAACCATGAATGATAGGCTGTAATTTTGTTAGCAGAAATTGTAGAATTGGGTCGCAGTGTGGATGTTTCATAGTTGTGCATTTTTAATAGCGAGATAGTTTATGCAGCGTTTGCATCTTGTTAATTTTTTAAAAAGATAAGATAAGTGTTCAAAAGCTTTATTTGACTGACTGGTAAAGTAAAGGTGTTTCCACCAAAGTTTTCAAAAGTGAATATAGGCAGAATTAAGGTCTCCCCAAATGCCTGGAAAGTAGTCTGCGAAAAATAAAATTTTCACAACAAAAATACGTAAGAGAAAAACGAAACGCTCCACCATATATAAATAATGACGAGAACGAAATTCTTTTCGCTACGCTAATGACACGCCAACGTAGAGAAATATGATTTCGGAAACACTCCAAAAAAACGTAAATTCTCCGATTCCCTGCTTGTTATTTGTCTCTGCGCCATAAGTGTACAGGATTCTTTTTATCGAAGTTTGCTGTTTGTGACAGTAGTTCTGGTAATATATATTTTTAACTGCAGCTATTTCTTTTTTCGAACAATTTCGACTTTCTTATACCCCTTTTTTTTTTTCTTTTTTTTTTTGGGGGGGGGGGGGGGGGTACTGAATTACTGAATTTCGCAAATTTTAGGTGGGGCTTGTGGTCTTTCTTCTTCCTGCCAGTCAGTTTACCCCAGACTGACCTAACGAAAATTGAAATTTCGAGGAATTTTCCGTTCAAGCAGATCTCACAAATCAATTTTGAAAAATAACTGCGTAGTGCGTAACAAATATTATTGCCTATCTGAATAGCAAAATATGTCGTGTCTAACTTCGTAACAGAAATCACAATTTGATATATATCATACGTCTTGTTTATGTCTGAAACCAGTCGATATTCAAAGGAATTGCGTCAGTAGAAAAAAATGTTTTTATTGCAAAGGAAAACACAATTCTGCGATTTGTGATAAGCGAGACCAACCTGCTAATTTGACAAATTTACACGTGAGGTCGAACGATTCGGTATTGTTACAAACTGCTCAAGTATTGATAATAGGACTGGAAACCAGGCCAACGTGCGAGTTTTGTTCGATGCTGGTAGTCAAAAATCGTATATCTCAAAGCGAATAAGAGATGTTTTAAACCTTCCCACAAAAAACGTTGAAAATCTAACAGTTGCTACATTCGAAAATAATGAGTCAGTTGCGTCAAAAGTAGAAAGCGTTGAATTCTTTATGAAAGGTTTGCACAGTGACGAAAATATATTGGTGCATGCCCATTGTGTTCCAACTATTTGTTTACCATTGTCTGATCAACCAATTAAAGTCGCGAAACAGAACTATGACCACATTAAAAATTTAAGGCTTGCCGATACGGGGGAGGGTGATCTCGCTGTTGATTTGCTCGTTGGCTCAGATTTTTATTGGTCGACTTTGACTGGGAGAGTTTTAAGAGGAGATGGAAGTGGACCGGTAGCATTAGAGTCGAAAGTAGGTTGGATATTAAGTGGGTCGGTTGGGGCTGCAAAATCTTCCAATAATCAAAACGTAAATTTGGTTAATAGTTCTTCTACGCATGTCTTGTTTGTCGAAACTAGAGATCGCGATTCAATTTAACAAGTCGAGATTTTGGGATCTGGAAACCCTGGGCATATTAGAAAACGAAAAGAATTCAGAAGATGATTTTTTAGATAACATTAAATTGAACGATGCAGGGCGCTATGATGTTGAATTGCCATTTAAAGCGAACCATCCAGTTTTAGGTGATAATTTAGAAACTGCTAAAAAACGCTTAAAAAACACTTTTACCAAGCTTAAAACTAGCCCAGAGTTATTGAAAAGGTACGATGATATTTTTCGTGAACAAGAGCACTTCGGCATAATTGAACCGGCCATTGAAACTGGTAACGTAGGCGAAATACACTACCTGCCTCATCACGCGGGACACATCACTCGCGTATATTGATGTCACCGCCCACCATCAACATATCGACCAGTTATTAAACCACTTTTGGGAGCGCTGGAGACATGAATATCTCACCGAACTGCGTGTACGCCATAACAAGACACAAGGACAGGAGATAAAACTTGACGACATGGTATTAATAAAGGACGAGAAATTGCCACGATCCTTATGGAGAATAGGTAGAGTTTTAAATATTTTGGAAAGTAAGGACAATAAGATAAGAGGGTCCGAAATTATACTCCCCAACTCAACCTCCCTTAAGAGACCTGTCAGTAGCCTTTACCCCGTCGAATACAGTCCTCAGAAAAACGTAAACAGAAACATTGAAAACAGCTGCAATATAACGCAACGTCGCTCGCGTAGAGAAGCAGCTATCGTTGGCGAGCTTAAAAGAAAATGTTTGATGTAAATATTGTAAATATTGACTCCTCAATATTGTGGGGGAGTGTGCCGTTTTATGTATTAGTTTTATTTCACTTCTGTATATATTTTGCGCATGCGCATATTTTGTATTTAATGCCATGCTGTATGAGAGTGGTTTCACTCACCCTAACAAACATTAGTAAACTATAAAGTTTTTACCAGAGTAAGATGTGGCCAAGCTTGGTAAACAACTTACAGATAAATTAAAATGGCCTCCGAAGCGATTAGTCACATTGTCCAATTTAAACTCGGGTTTTCCGCTGAGTCATTCGTTCGCGTCTAAGCTTTTGTTTGAGAGAAACTCATTTTATCAACTCGAAGAAGAAAGCTTAGTTAACTAGGCTACGACAACACGTAAAAGATTTATTATCTTATCTAAGGTTACCATTTCACGTAGTGACTTGTGTAGCATGAAGAAATTTTGAGCATTGTTATACTTATCTCTAGCATGTAATGTAACTTAGTTATCAACAGAGGGAAGAAATAACCAGCCATAAGGATGGTATCCTCAAGGACGTTAAAAATTTTCGTTATAAATTTTGCACCTAACTGCAGCTATTCGTGTACAAGACACGAATAGCTGCAGTTAGGTGCAAAATTCGCGTAGCCTTTAACCTTTAGACTCCGTAACATTTTTTTGAAAAACTAGAAATATTCATTGCGTTTCGTTGACAAATTTCTCGTTATGCGGTTTCTGGCCACCTGTCACCTCAGCCTCATAGGGGCCTCTATTTTCATATGTTGAAGTTGAGTGATCACGAGTTATGACCAATAGATAGTATATCGGCATTTCGCTTTTGCTTCGTAGTCTAAGGGTTAATGGACCAACTTACCCATTAAAAATATATTGTGTGAATTGTGCGTACGACAGATATAACCTCGTCATCAAAAAAAAAAGGTAAAGGTCATGAGAACAAGGTTGTTTTGATGCATCGATAGTTTAAACAAACAAAAGATTATAATTTATAAATTGCATTTTGAATAAGAAAATATCACCTTCGTTCCCAACGTTTTTCTATGCCTATTCTATGCTGTCGTCAGCACTAGACAGGCTATGGGGAAACGAGAATGTATTTTTAGTGAATTTAAAACGTTTTAAGCAGCTGTTGAACACTAACCTTTTTCCCAGTTCCCTTTACCAACTAAATTTGCTGACGACTAAGCCATCTTATTTGCACATCATAGGCGTAGAAGAACCCTGGGGAAGAGGTTGGTAGAACGCAAGAATCAAACATGGAATATGAACAATATTATTGTTTTCCCAAAACAAAGAAGAGCAAAACCACGTGACCATACCTTTTGTTGACGTCATAACAAAATTGACATGCCAATTCTCCTCTCTGTGTTTGAATGGGACTTCTTATCAGACTTTTGCAAAGTGGACATTTTAATCTTTGTGGTAAATCATCGATTAAATTAACTTCGTACCCACTCTTTTTTTGATCATCACATGAATCCATCACAACAATAGTTTCTTTCTGTGTATTCTGCAAAATCGGTAAAAACAAATATGTTTTTTGAGTGGTCAAAGAAAAGTTGAGAACAACAGACATGCACTTATTCCTATATTTGAAAATATAAACAACAGATCGCAGAATTTTTACGCCCCTACTACTTGATATCCTTAAGACATTTTCAGCATTATATCTCAAGAGAAGGTGACGAATTAAAAGAGACATTGAAACTCACGTACGAACAAATAAAGATTCAAACATTAGTTCCATGGCAAAATGGTTAGCCAAAAAGATCTATTAGTCTTTTTATTTTACCAGTTTTACTCATTGAAACAGTCATCGCGATCGTAAACCAATACTATAATCACACATCTTTACATCATAGAATAGGTACTTATAACACGATAAGCTTGTATAAAGGTTTAAACAAACAAACAAACAAACAAAAGCAAAATTTCAAAGCCTACTTATTTTTTATGGGACTAACAATAAAAAAAACACAAAAAAAAGAATTAACAAAACACCAACCTTCTTCCCAGGCTTTAACAATCACTGTGCTGAATAAATGCAATAAAGATTGTCTTTTTTTACTAATTTGTAACGTTACACATGGAAGGCTGTTTGGCCAGTGTTAAAACCAATTGTAAAAAAAAACACAATTATCTGGTGTTCCATTAATTTAACTTTTCAATTTTAAAAAGGGTACAAACAAGCTTTTATACGAATTATTCTTCGATATCTACTTTACTAGTATATTAAGAATCAATGTAACTTATACATTCCTTATTTGGTGAAACCTCCAAATATGGAATCTGTTGGGTTAAAACGTTACAGGTACTTGAGGTCACCATTTGAATTTCTATTTCAAAACATGACGGAAGAAAAGAAAGTTACTCAGTCACTCAAACTTCTCCTCGTGTATCAAGTTTTGTAACTTTCCCTTTGAGGTATGTTTATCGTTATGTTCAGTAAAAGTTAAAATTTTTGAAGAGAGATGAACTTATTTTATGTTCTGGGTCATCACAACGTGACTTGTCTTACGCAATAGTCGGCTTTGGACTTTTTCCGTAAAATATACACTTCATACTTGAATGGATGTGTTCGTAGTGAAACCGTCTGTCACTTCGACAGCCCAATGGTTTGTCCTGCTAATGATTTTTGTTAACATTTAATCAAGCATTTGCAAACAATGTGGAGCCTAGTTGTAAAAGGTTGGGGTGAAGGGGGAGGGCGAGGGATAGAAAGCTCCCTTAAACTTGAAATCTAAAAGTCGGGACTGGAAAATGTTTATACGTTGAAATCGATCACAAATGAATTTATTTAGTAGCAACACTAAAATAGGTTTTCTCGTTGTTTAAGAGGGATCGGGGTGTTGACTTTTTATATCCAAGTTTCCCATGAATAGCATGACTACAGTGTTCTCTTTTAAACAGACTGTCATCACTTGAATTTTTATTAAGACAACATTAATTATTAGTCTGACCGCGGACAACGTCATTGTCATGCTGTTCGTATAGTATTTGCGTGTTTGAAAGATCTTATCGATTATACATTATACTCTCTTGAAAACAAAGTTCCATTGAGTCAAGCACGCGGGAAGAATATCTTTAAAGATGACAACGCACTTTTAGTTTTCGTAAAAGCAAAATAATAGAGAAGGTTGGAAATTAAAAAATAACAGACAGAATAATACTGTAGGCGGCGGAGGCGGCTATTTTCAGAACACTAAATTCGAATCATGATGAAAGGGCATTTTACTGGACAAAGCAGATGTCACTGTTGTCTGTGGTGTTAAATTAAGCCCTCTATTCTAATCATTCTCAAGAACAATTTATTGAAATTTATGTATATGAAACTGGAAACTCGATTGTTTAATCCCAGTAAAATCTAGTTTGGTCGATACTGCTATTTTTGGCCAAAAAATCTACGCTTGCATGTTTTGTTCTCTGTGTGTGTGTGATTTCAAACTAGCCGTCGTTTCTCGTTGCGTCATATAATAACAAACAACAAAAGATAGAAGCAACAAATTAGACTTACTTATTTTCGGAAAATGGTATTTCAGGTTGTAATAAATTTTCACAATTTTGTTCTAATTTTTTTTTTTTTAATAAGAAGCACCCATGCTTTTATCAATGAACAATCAAATCTTTGTTTCTTTCTTGACTTCAAAATGTTATCGATTAGAGAGAATTATCCCAAAACAAAAAATGGATCACAAAAACAAAAAATAGATCACAAAAACAAAAAATAGATCACAAAAACGGAAAACATAGCTGTGGTTCTTATCCTGGATTTACATGTTATTATTAAAACCAACCTCATTTCCAGTTCATTTTGTCTCTTTTATATTGAGACAGCGAGACGATTAGGTTGTATTTACGAGATAAAACAAGAAGAGGGATTACAGGAATCTTGGGTCATAATAATAGACCTGACAAGAAATATCAAACGAAACTTACTTTCCTAATGGTTTTGGTTAAAACTAATTTTATCATTTAATTTTCTTACAAAATTCCTCATCTCGTTATCTCTGATGCACATCTAAGCCACAACACATATGAACGTGTATATTCTCAACACTCAATGTCGAGAACATAACGTTTGAAATAATATACCAAACGTTGAAAGTGAAATATATCAATTGAGTTGTCAACCTGCGGCGTTGAATTTTTAAAGGAAACTTTTATGCATGAGCCAACACGAAGTTTTTATCAGAGAACATATTATAAACGTAATCAGGCTAAATTCCTTCATAGATTATAAAAAAAAAATAATTTGAGTCGAGAATTACTAAGAAATAATCATTTCCACGCAGTTTAATTTGCTCTGTTTTTACAATGACATCATCAACATCCAAAACACTGTCCGTATATTTTCCTATTTCTTGGGAAAACAAAAAAGGGAAAAATTTAAACGTAAGAGAAAAAAATCTTAAACACCGCATCTTTATTAGAAAACAGACCAAACAAGAAATAACAAATAGTTTATACAAGTTTCACGTGTTCCCTATCAACAAATTCTTCAACAACTAGAAAGATAAAAACGAATATGAACATATTTATGCTTCAACAGTTCGTCATGAATGTTACTTGATGTGTAACAGTATATATGCGCGGAAACACTCAAACCAACTTCTCATACCATTTTACCATTTACGATTGCGTGCACATAATTATCCTCAAGTTTAAAATAAAAATTCTCAACATTTGTTTTATACAAAAACAAAAAGTTATGTTTTCCTTTTCCTCTTGAAACGAAGATAACAAAAACCTCACTTCCTTCCTACACTTCACTGCCTTCCTTCAAACGTTGTGCTACGGAAACACGAAATATGCGATATATAAAGGACGGGCGAACCCGTGGATTTATCCACGGGCTACCGACTAGTCTCTTTAATAATAGACCTATTACTATTCTGTATGGTATAAGAGCTTTTTATCCTAGCCAACATTTAGTTTTATGTTGAGGCTGTGACTATTTAGCTAGCTCCTTAGCTATATCTTTGGCTAAAAAGTAAAAGTATAAAAATACAGATTGGCTATACAACAATATTCTTAAGCAATAATTCTTATGCTAAATGCAGTTAGCTAGGTAGCTACATCTTTTATTATTTTCCTGAAAACCTTTTCTGCAAATAAAATGGCTGAGCGATTGTTTTAGCTGGACGGGTAACGACAGGCTGTTCCCTGTGTTTTTATTTAAACCGGAGTTGCAATTAAGTTTTTTTGGAAAAGGGTAATACGCCTATACGGCTGTTCAATTCTTTTTAACTGTACTAAGCGCTTAGCCCAGTGTTAACCACAGACTGTGAAAAAGGCTGTTACGCCTATGCGCATGTGCAACGTGGTTTACCTGTACTAAGGGGTCAGTCCACTGTGACAATTAATTTTTAAATTTCCTCAGTAATCACGCCTGTATGGATGTGCAACACTGTTTATTTGGACTAACGGCTCAGCCATGTGTTAGCAATGGACTGTTCCTTGTGTTTTTATTTAAACAGAGTCTGCGAAAAAGTTTTTTTCAAAAGGGTATTATTCCTATACGCCTGTGCAACACCGTTTAACTGTACTAAGCGCTCATCCCGATGTCACGATTATTTTTTTAACTTTAACAAAAACTTATTCCGCAAAATAAAATAATATTGACCGATTGTTTTTGCTATAATGGAGTAACAATGGTTTGTAAGCAAATATTACAGTCACAACACTATAATGGTGAATGCGCGTCACTTGATTTACGACATACTGTATACCTGTACTAAAACGCTCCACCTGATCGTGTGACACAGTTTACAGCTCTTATTAAGCGCTCCACATGTTCAACGCGGGTCACACCTTTACTTGTGGCTTAACCCGGCGTTTCGACGCCGGATCTCCCGGCTAGTCTATTTAATATCTCTTTAATAATAGCCGTATTTTGTCTGTCTCTGCGCGGACCTACCGCTGAGTTTAAAAATCGTGCTACGGAAACACGAATATCAAATGCGTTATATTTTTATCCACTTTGTTGCGACGGGTGAATTCAAAGGACGGGCAAACCCGTGGATTTTTTCACAGGCTAACGACTAGTCTCTTTAATAATAGCCGTATTCCGTCTGTCTGTGTGTCCGCGAAAGGCGCGACCTGTTACGGAAACACGAAATGCGATATATAAAGGACGGCCGACCCCGTGGATTTTTCCACGGTTTAACGACTAGTCTCTTTAATAATAGCCGTCGTCTGTCTGTCTGTCTGCGAAAGACGCGTGCTGTTACGGAAACACGAAATGCGATATATAAAGGACGGCCGACCCCGTGGATTTTTCCACGGGCTAACGACTAGTCTCTTTAATAATAGCCGTATTCCGTCTGTCTGTGTGTCCGCGAAAGGCGCGTCCTGTTACGGAAACACGAAATGCGATATATAAAGGACGGCCGACTCCGTGGATTTTTCCACGGTTTAACGACTAGTCTCTTTAATAATAACCGTATTCCGTCTGTCTGTGTGTCCGCGAAAGGCGCGTCCTGTTACGGAAACACGAAATGCGATATATAAAGGACGGCCGACCCCGTGGATTTTTCCACGGGCTAACGACTAGTTTCTTTAATAATAGACGTATTCCGTCTGTCTGTGTGTCCGCGAAAAGCGCGTTCTGTTACGGAAACACGAAATGCGATATATAAAGGACAAGCGACCCCGTGGATTTTTCCACGGTTTAATGACTAGTCTCTTTAATAATAGCCGTCGTCTGTCTGTTTGTCTGCGAAAGACGCGTGCTGTTACGGAAACACGAAATGCGATATATAAAGGACGGCCGACCCCGTGGATTTTTCCACGGGCTAACGACTAGTCTCTTTAATAATAGCCGTATTCCGTCTGTCTGTGTGTCCGCGAAAGGCGCGTCCTGTTACGGAAACACGAAATGCGATATATAAAGGACGGACGACTCCGTGGATTTTTCCACGGTTTAACGACTAGTCTCTTTAATAATAGCCGTATTCCGTCTGTCTGTGTGTCCGCGAAAGGCGCGTCCTGTTACGGAAACACGAAATGCGATATATAAAGGACGGCCGACCCCGTGGATTTTTCCACGGGCTAACGACTAGTTTCTTTAATAATAGCCGTATTCCGTCTGTCTGTGTGTCCGCGAAAGGCGCGTTCTGTTACGGAAACACGAAATGCGATATATAAAGGACAAGCGACCCCGTGGATTTTTCCACGGTTTAATGACTAGTTTCTTTAATAATAGACGTATTCCGTCTGTCTGTGTGTCCGCGAAAAGCGCGTGCTGTTACGGAAACACGAAATGCGATATATATAAAGGACGGCCGACCCCGTGGATTTTTCCACGGGCTAACGACTAGTCTCTTTAATAATAGCCGTATTCCGTCTGTCTGTGTGTCCGCGAAAGGCGCGTCCTGTTACGGAAACACGAAACGCGATATATAAAGGACGGTCGACCCCGTGGATTTTTCCACGGGCTAACGACTAGTTTCTTTAATAATAGCCGTATTCCGTCTGTCTGTGTGTCCGCGAAAGGCGCGTCCTGTTACGGAAACACGAAATGCGATATATAAAGGACGGCCGATCCCGTGGATTTTTCCACGGGCTAACAACTAGTGTCTTTAATAATAGCCGTATTCCGTCTGTCCGCGAAAGGCGCGTCTTGTTACGGAAACACGAAATGCGATATATAAAGGACGGGCGACTCCGTGGATTTTTCCACGGTTTAACGACTAGTCTCTTTAATAATAGCCGTCGTCTGTCTGTCTCTGCGCGGACCTCCCGCTGAGTTAGAAAGACGTGCTACGGAAACACGAATATCAAATGCGATATATTTTTATCCACTTTGTTGCGACGGGTTAATTTGATTTTGGAGATATAGCGCTTTCCAAGTAGCTCTAAAACAAATAATTGCTGTTATTAATCATAGAATTACTGAAAATTCATGTAAAAATGTTTAAATTAAATGGCCAAATTGAACGGCTAAAACTCTATAGGTGTTAGTAGAACTGTTCAACACAACACCTCACTTAGAGCAACTTGATGATGTCATGCATAATTAGTGGAACTTTAAAGTCCACACTATTATTAAGAACCGATCAAGATTTTTCAAAAAGATATACAAATTGGTAGACAACTTTTCAAGCTCTTTCGTATGAAATCAACTTGTTTTAAAGTGGGCATTTTAATAATGCTAACGAAACTTATGAAATGTCTAGAGTGTAGTCCCTTTTCTATAGAAGTATTTTCCATGAATCTACATACGAGCGCAACACGGCGGCAATGCAACGTCTTCAAAAATAAAAATATTCGAACAAAAAAAAAGTTCAAAGATTTACATGAAACAATTGGGAAATATACAAAATTTTATGGAAGAATTTTTGACGTAAATTTATCAAACATTTTTTTATTAACACAACCAACAATGAGATTTTATAATAATTTAAATCCATGCATCGTTTTTCAAAATTAGAGCAGCACAGAGCTTTTCTTGTTGCGCTGTCGATTTAAAGAAAACTACTTGCCAATGCTCTTTTACTTTACGACACTAGTACAAGCAGATTTGACTAAAGAGCAATTTTTATATCTGAAGCTCGGGGGAGACGGATGCAGCCTGTATTAAATTTTTGTGACTCGATCACCTGTTTGCTTGCTTACGCATTCTGACTGTTTTAAGTTTGACTCATTGTTTGTAAGGACGAAGTAGGTTTGCGATTTGCTGCTCCTTTAGCCAGCTATCATAGGTTCTGTGATGTTGCAACGTCTTCAACGAAAAAAATAGTTTTGATTTTTATCCAAAACAACTATGTAGGCACCCTCGGCCCCAGTTTTTCCGCCTTTTTTGATATTATAAGAAAAAGGCAAAAATCCATTGGGACGAGGGGTGCTATCAAATTTATTACTAGGGGACCCAGGGAGGAGAATGTTATTCTTGCACTTCTACGCATTTCTCTCTAATAAGATGACGAACAGCTTTCATTCATTGTCATTGCTGCTGAAACCGTTGATCATTTTGTTATTTTGACATGGCGGGAAGACGTGATGTGTTTCACACCAGGACACTAAATATGCATGATTGGTCACCGTGTGACTGAATGTATTAAATGTGACTGAATTTTATAAACTGCATAAACATATTAGCTGACATGTATAAATCATAAGTTTTATTGAGCCCATTCGGGGGATTTCCCTTTTTTGTTTTTTTTGACATTTTCGCGAAAATGAAAACAGCAAAAATCTTTCTTCTTAAAAACGTAAAATTTTGTGTCAAATTGCGTTCCGCTCTATACTTTGTTTCGAAAACTGATTTTTTATGTTATGTTAATGATAATAAAAATAATAATAATAATATCTGTATTCTGTTCAAAATGGTAGCCAAACCGCTATTTTATGCTACGGATGCACGAAATAGCTATGCTTTGGATATGCGCGGTAGACGAAAATCTGAGGACAGGAATATGTGCGACAGGCGCACACGAGGATTTTTCACGGGCTAACGAAGTTTTAAAAATCGCGAAAATATAAACACTACGTAAATATTTTAAACTCTAAATCACGAAATTAAAAAACTCGCAAAAAGATTTCTTTAAAAGTGTGTATCTTCATGCTTTACGCAGGGCTTTCTTATCAAACTTATCAAATCAGATCTAAAATTTTCTAAGTAAAGAAATAAAAGGATATGTGTCTATTGATAAAAATTATCGAGGTTTATTTTCTTATTCTCTTATTCTCTTATTCTTTCATGTGTTTCTTGTGTAGATTGCCATCTCGGATCCTGCAAGAAAGTTTAAAATGGATACATAGAATTTCTTGACAGTACCAGAATTTGTTTCATGAAAAAATTTTAGATTAATTCTTCCTCCCAATGTATATTAAGGTGAGAAAAACCTTCTTTGGGAAAAACATAAAATGTATCACAAATCACAAGCCAATTTTAATTTTCAACATCTTCACCACAGATACTCCGCACATCCACTTCGTAGTGACAGAATCTTCCTTTTTGACGATGCGCCAAACATCGAGTCCTTGCATTTATTAAGGCGCGCAAAAATACAAAATTTGCGTTGTCTCTGTAGAATGAACAAATAATTTTAGCGGTAGCTTGGTTTTGTTGAAAGAAGATGTGAAAATAAAAACAAGTCAAATGAAATAATTTCTGTGGGTAATGCAGTTGTCTAGATCGGCAGAAATGTGAGAAAGAAAATGTTTGCTAGTAACCCCTCCTAAAAACAGAAAGAATATATCCCTCAGAAAAAGTAAAGATGACCACATCAAATATTATTACAATGATCGAAGAGTTAAGTTATCAATTTATAGTTCATTAATTATTTGACAGTGAGAATGGGGAAGGGAATTTCAAAATTGCATGCGATAACAATGGTGCGAAAAGTTCAATTTTAGGGGCTGTTTATATGAGAGGCGGGACGGGACGATTGCCGGGACGGGACGTTTGCCGGGATGATTTTGTCCCGCCTTTGGGGCTGTTTATATGAGAGGCGGGACGGGACGATTGCCGGGACGGGACATTTGCCGGGATCCCGCTCTCATTAATAATTATACTAAAAATCATTTTGTGTTTATATGGAAAAATTTTGTCCCGGGACAATTTCGTCCCGTCCCGGCTAAGTGTGTGTTTATAAGGAAAAAAACGTCCCGCCTGAGCCGGGATCTCGCTTAGCCCAAGCGGGATCCCGCTTGGCCGGGACGGGACGAAATTGTCCCGGGACAAAACATTTTCATATAAACACAAAGTGATTCTTAGTATAATTATTAATGAGAGCGGGATCCCGGCAAATGTCCCGTCCCGGCAATCGTCCCGTCCCGCCTCTCATATAAATAGGCCCTTAGATAGTATCGCGTCATTAAAAAAATATACTCAATGAGATAAGTTGATTAGCGCTTAATTTAGTGACAATAAAAATTACGTCATTCATAAAAATAGCAAATGACAAATCCTAATAAGTTATACTTGTTGGAAAACAAAAGCCATTTTTTATAAGTTGCACAAAAAAATTACACATTTTTTTATAAAAATATTAAGGGGGCTACGGAACGGCTGTTGGTTTTCGACTTTAGTTACTTACACGAAAGTCGAGCTGATGGCGGCGAAAAACAAAAATGGCTATTTTTCCGGCATGTATGTAATTTACAGACTCGAACATATAGATATATCTAGAATTTTTATCTTCTCCAGCCTTGGTCATGTTTTCATCCAGAATGAGTCTCGCTGAAATATTTCTTTGTAATATACTTTTCGAAAAAAAAAAATTAAACAAACGAGCAAAGTGCGCTGGTCTGTTCATTGCGCAAAACGCGTTTGCCGGATTTTTAATATGTGCGCGGGATATGCGGAATGTGAACATTTTAACCGGTTCGTAACCCCTTTAAAATTCTAAGCAGGCTGACCATTATTCTTACTTCTCTAATGTTCTAAACAATAGACCTATTGTTTTTAACCTGAAATCTCTTATTCTTATAAAAAGTGAAGCGTACCTAAATTGTTCGTTGGAACCCACTTGAGCATTCCGTCTTTTTGTTACTGCCGTGCGAAAACAATTTATATGGTTCTCAAAAACTCATATTACACAACGTGCGCTTGGTAAACTAATTTTCGAAAAGTAACATCTAACAAAATTTAAGATATCTTAAAACTTCATTATTGATCTCCTACTAACGTTTGTGATCATAATATTTCAGCTTATTTAACAATACTGGGTAGGGCGTTTCACCATGATGGCTTGTTGATGTTTTATTGACAGCTGAAGCGCACGTGAACATAAACTTGCTTCGAATCAAAATAAAAATGGTGATTATATCATTTTATGAGCAGTTTTGCGTAATCTTTTAAAGTAACTCAACTTACATATGACAGCGAGAAGGAAATATAATAGTGTGCTAAAAAATACACGGTTAAGAAAATCTTTATCGAAAACCACAATTTTTACTTGTTTAACTCCCGCGTCGTTGCAAAAAGAGCTCAACTGGATACTGTATAGCCTCTTAAGCACTACCCGATGCTATTTTAAGTCGCTACTTAATGAGTAAAAAAATCGGTATTAAAAGGACGAGAAGAGTTTTTGCCAACTAATTTTTAGAATTTTTCCCTTAAAGCGAACATTATTTGAATTAAAAATAGATAATAAACAATTGTTAATGGACGAATTTTCTTTCTTTTTTTTATAAGACGGTTTTAATTCAGAATTTAAACTGTGAAAAGGGAAAAGCAAAGATGGGCAAAATATGATGGTTAGTCAGTATGGAATGAAAGTCGGTAAACATTTTGGTTGGTAAAAACCACTGAGTGAAAATTTGATGATTTTTTAGAGATAAGCAACATATGGAAATAACAGACTGCTAATCAACGGCTCATTCAATAAAAAACGTTGTCTATAAAAATGGGTAATTAACGTAATCAAAATACGATAGACAAAACACAGCGGTGGAGAAACAAGACGGTCTGAGATCGCAAAAATGTTGGGATTGCGAAATAGAACTATGAAACCATACCAACAACTCGAAGCTATATGATTGAAAGAAAAAAAAGCATTACAACTGTATTTTTTTAATTTTTAGATGAGAAATTTGCGCACTTGTCATATCATCCTCATGAATGGCCATACCCTTATTGTAGATACTTTCATAAATTCGTAGCTACACAAAATTTATACTAAGCATGAGATTTTTGTCGCAATTGGCATTTCTAGGAGGCGACTAAAATGGCGACATCAACCTAATGATTGTCCACTTTATTTCCTAAATTCTGGATTTGTTAAAATCATGTTTGGATGTCATTAATTGCTTTGAGCGCTAAGGTAAGGTAGGAATAATGTATGAGCCTATTCTCAAACATTATACCTATTTTCGAACTGCAATTCCAAAAATGGTGTGCTAAATTCTAAGTCACGAAAATCAATGAAACCAGTCAAATATTTGAAAAATGTCTAAATAAAGACATCCTACCACTGTATTAGATATTCATGTGATAGCGGTTAACAAAGTTGAGAAAAGGGAAAATTACTTTGGACATTACAATAAACATATGGTTACTAACTGTTGATAGTGGAATGGCAAATCACAACAAAAGAGAAAAAGAAAGAATGATAATTCTCTTCTAAGTAGGACATTAATTGAAATATCTTATTCCGCAATCCAAATTTCGAAGTTTATCGATCCATAGATTCTGATAAAAAAATATTTGAAATATCTATTTCTTGAAATTTGTCCAATTTTTCTTAAAACTTCTTTGAACAGAAAAGATAAGAGAGTTTCCGCGTTATGTTTCTTTGGTCGTTCGCAGGCCTTCTTGAGTAGCACTAGTTGGATAATGAATAAATAACGTAACAGAAAGGATCATGAATTAGAAAGGTTTAGCAGAAGTAGTCTTCTTTCCAGCTTTGCTTTATTTTTATTCGGTTGGAGCCTGGATAAGAAATAAAAAGAGTCCTGGGAACGAGACTGTCAGTCTATATGGTAGCGACGTCCCAACTATGACGTCAACATCGCCATAGGCGAAATGGAAAGGACTGTAAACCATAGCTTTACGCCGTTAAAAAAAAAAAGAATCTGGACGGATTTATTAACGCGTTCCGTCTACAACAACGGTATCGTCGAATTTTCTGAAACGTCGACATCATTTGCTCGGCTTACATTTTTTGTCAAATTTACACTCAGTCACGCGAATTATCTGACTAACCCTGGATCGGCGCCTGACATGGGTCAATCTGTTTCTGTTTTTAACACTTTGGAACATGTATAAGGACAACGATGTGACCGATTAATTGGCTAGTTAGTAAGTAATTGGTGGTACGAGTATTAAATCGTATCCGAACACGTGGCTTAAATTTCTATTTTTTTATGAAGTTGCACCTGCTGTATTTAATTTGCAGCGTGTATGTGGTCAATAAACGATATATAATCGTCCCGTGCAGCTTATAGTCGTTGCATTTTACTTTAAATATACTGAATGGATTCTCGGGATAGAGATGGATTTACTTTTCAAAGTCCTTTTCTACTGCAAGTGTTGAGTTAGTTAGATCATACCTAACCTCTGCTTTGAAACTAGTCGCCACGAGAAGTCAGAATGCTTCGACGGTGACAGTAACACCGCCAAAAGACAAATCAAGTTAAAAAATACGCGCACCTTAACTAACATCCTAATACACAGAAAATAAAAAAAAATTATAAATCTAAAATTAAAAAAAAAAACATATTAAAGATATTATCTCGGCTTGTCTGTTCAACGTTCGTACCAAGTAGGTTGTTCCACTTACTTGATTCGTAATAATAACTTGGAAGGTTTATCATTTCTTGAACATGATAGGGTTGTGTTTTGGCAGACAGGAGAAGGAATTTTAAATAGGAAGGAACTTACACGAGTAAAAAAATCGCGAAATCGATGGAAATAACTTTAAAAATTTTCCAACTTTTGCAATTGGCATAAAGTCTAAAATTACCGTGCTACAATGCCAACAACAACAATAAATCCAAATGATTTTGAATCGATTCAATTTTCGCGATCAAATCTTTCGCAATTTAGGCCAAGAATCGCGAAATCGTTGAAGTTTATTTTTCCCATGAGTGTTTAAGCAATGACCAAACTTAATATTTTCCGAAAGTACTGCTGTCGTAAACTTTTGTTTCGACATTCAAATGAGCACAAATGAACGTATCAAACGGTTTCAAAGAATACGCCAACATTAAAGTATTTTCTCTGATTTTCTGGAGATTTGGTACACAAAACCGAAAATTTAAAGGAGGTAGTGTAAAAAGAATGAGAGTTACTGAAGCTTCGAAACAGACTTTCCTTTTTTAAAAAAAAGAGGGGGGGGGGAGTTTATAGGGAACTCTAGTACAATGAAACATTTAATGTACGGCTATATCACAAAAATTCGGTAATAAATAGTAAGTCTTATTTCTTAAAAAAAAAGCACAAAAAAATTACCTGCGTTTGCTGTGTTCGTTCTTGCAATGAAATGTAAATACAAGACTTTCCCTCGTTAAAAATGTTCACGCTTAATCAAGCAATAACAGTAGCAGAATTTTATCAGGGGAATTCCCAGTATCCCTAATACAAAACAACTTGGCGATTTCGTTTTCCCAGATAGCTAAGATATTAGACCTGTTCTATGATCAAACAATTAAAAAAAAAACTGTGAAACACAAAATTTCTAAATCTTGTTCTTTTTATTATAATATTTAGAATATTTATAAATGATAGAAAAAGGTTTTTTTTGTAAGAACCTAGTTTACAAGAACATTTGGAGCTGAAGCAGTATAAAAACATAGTCATAGTTATTTTTCTATTAACTATGATAAAAATAAGAGCTTCCAGTCTTAGGTAGCCTTTACATGGACCCGACATAAGATTTACCCGAAATAAGATTTCAAATCGCAATGAGATTTCGTTGTGTTTACATCATCTCATAGTTATATAGCTTGTAATCACTTTCTTATTTCTTCATATTCGTATTCGCAGATATGTCTATATTATAATACCCGTATGCGTCCGTCTGCCTGTCACCGCAAGTAGCGAGACTCGAAAATCCCCGCAACCCCGACTTTGTTTTGACCGCTCACGCGTAATAGACCAATCACAAGGGTCCATTTTCACTAATAACCAATCCAAGTGATTCGCGGCATCAGCATGGTGACGGAGGAAACATACTACGATTAGGCTGGTGAGAGGTTTGTAGGTCTCCTTTTAATTTTTTTTTCTTCTAAATACTTTGTATTAGGTGCTACACCTTTTATTACTGCTATGAGAACTTATTCCGCAAAATATTCTTTCTAATTTTTTTAACTTGGTAACAATGGGCTGTTTCCTGTAATTTTTTTTGGAACCGAGGTTGCGATAAAAGTTTTTGAAAAAATGGTATTACACCTATACGCATCTGCGTCATGGTTTACCTGAGTGCTCATTTCTGTGTCATGGTTATTTTTTAAACTTTTACAGAAACTTGTTTTGTAAAATAAAATAATATTGACCGATTGTTTTTGCTATGACAGGGTAACAACGGGGTGTAAACTATATTTTTATTTCAGTTAAAATTGAAGTAAAGTTATGTTTTAAAAAATATTACTCCGAAACAATGTTGTGTGCGCTTTACTTGATTTACGTCATGTTGCATGCCTGTACTAACGCGCTTCACCCGAATGTGTGAAACAGTTGGTGACCCCCGCCTGCTTTTGCATAAAACGGTATGGTTACAAAAGTTAGTTTCCATAGGCATGTAATATTTGTACAATACTTCACACCAAATGAAATTATAAGATAGTATGGACTTGCAAAACACCAAAAGTTAACCCATGTCTTCGGTCTCCTTTGTAGGTTTAAGCTACGGTAAGTGCACTGTTATTGTTTATGTAACTGTATAAAAAACCTCTGGATATGCGTTTTCGTTCGTGTAGTCACGCGAAATCACTAGTAGTCACTTGTAGTCACTTGTATTCACTCGTAGACACTCGTGGTCAATCATGGTCAATCGTGGTCACTTATTGTGCGTACTCGTGAAACTCGTGGTCACTCGTGGTGCTACTCGTGTAGAGTTTTAAACCTGACCAAATATTCTATTGAGTTAACGATTGCTGGTGGTCGTTTCTTTTTTCTGACTTGATTGTTCATGAAGATTAGGCCAGTTCCATTAACATAAAATTTTTGAGCAACAGTTGTTACAAGAGATGTTGCACAACAAATGTTGTAGAGATCGAATTTTAATGGAAACAGATCTCTTTAACAACAAAAACAGCAAAGCATAAATAAAAAAAACTAGGGCTGAATAAGACCATTACCTCTATGATAAGACAAAATCGGGCTTTAAAATGTCACTAGAAGTAAGAATAGCCAGGTTCAAATCAAATTTCATTGGTTCTTAAAAAAGCATGTATTCCCGATTTCCTGCTTTTCTCGATATATATCCCATTTTTCTCAACATACCCTGCGTTAGTATTCCGATCAGAAGCAGGATAGTGGTGGTTTGGAAAATAATGTTAATATTTTCTTCCGTTTTCTACCACAATCAGTTTTATCAAAATTGTAATCAGGAGAATGGGAGATGAAGAGTGATATTTTGTGGAAAGAATACTAATGTGTCAGAAAAAGTTTTGTTGTAAAAATTACTTACTTTAGTGCGTCAGTTTTTTATGCGGTTTGACTACCACAATGCTTACCATATGATCTCTCAAAACAAAAATTAAAAATCAAATTAAACTTTAATTGCTTTGCATAAAAATGAATAGAATATACAGTAGACGCCCGTTAATTCGAACACGCAAGGGACTAAATTATTTGTTCGAATTAACGAATGTTCGGATTATCGGAAGTTCAGAAAAAACAAGAATTTTAATAAACGTTTAAAGGTTTTATGCTAATATAACTTTATTACAACTTTACTACAACATTTTAAAAAAATCTTTTAACGTTGTTTGCTTGGCGATGGGCGAGGCCTTGATCTTGGCCTAAAATCGCCTTAGAACTATTTCACCATTTAAAGCTCCTGTGGAAGCACAACTCCAGCTCAACTAAACAACACTCTAAGAAGTCAATCCTATTCTCTGGTGAACGTCGAACGGAAAGGATCGATTCACGTGACCGCTGATTGCGCCCACGATTTTCCGCATTGGAAGCGAACGTTCTACTGTTCTGCCCGGATAATAAACGCTGCCCTGATTATGTACGGCAGCCTGCCCTGGTTAAAAACAGGGCAGAAAATACATAATCAGGGCAACATAATCAGGACAGGTCGGCTTATTATTTACGGCAGTTAAAAACTATTATTTGGCACTTATAAAAGGAACATAATCAGGGCAGGCCGGTTTATGTACGACAGTCTAATATCATTTGTTGCTTAAAAAAAAAACATGATTGGGGCAGGCAGACTTATGTACGACAGTCTAATATTATGTAAGACTTATAGAACGAACATAGTCGGGGCGGGCCGGCTTATGTACAACATTTTTATATTATTTCTCACTTATTATAGAACGAACATAATCGGGGCCGAACGGCTTTTATATCATTCGTGACAAGCAAATAGCCCTGGCGGCAAAGTTGTTGTTGTTCTCAAATGAAACGAAATTTCGTGGAAACTAAATTATGGGACTCGCAAGTTTAATAACTTTTCACCAAACTTAATTCCCGCAAAACGAATAATTTAGGTCATCCCCAGAATTCAATTCCTGCGAAAAATAAAAATGAACCAACCCATCCGCCAAATCTAGTTAGTTTTCTTCAATGGTGTTTTATCATGTAGAAAAAAATTACGTCGAGACTTTTTTCTTTCGCTACGCCGAGTTTAAGATTGGTTCTCACTATGGGCTAACGATGAGCTAACCATAGTGCGCATGACGCGCTAAGACCTTAGCTCATAGTGTGAACGTAAAAGTACCT
Organism: Hydractinia echinata; assembly: GCA_030067915.1. Taxonomy (NCBI): domain Eukaryota; kingdom Metazoa; phylum Cnidaria; class Hydrozoa; order Anthoathecata; family Hydractiniidae; genus Hydractinia; species Hydractinia echinata. The sequence continues at coordinate 267,703 of JASGCC010000012.1, read as the reverse complement.
GCTTAGCTCACAGCTGAACTCATCGTTAGCTCATCGTTAGCCGATTTTTTGAAATCAAAATTTTTTGATATTTTTTTTCGGCTAACAGTGAGATAGACTCACTTTCAACAATCTTCAGAGGAAACCGACATAAATCGTGCCCAAAGCGATTTATTTTTTTAAAAATAGTAGTATGTTTCGTTGTGAAAGGCTATTTTAAAACTAAAATGGCTGTTAAAATTAAAAAAATCACGTTTGAAGAAGATGAAGAAGAGTTGGCGTTCAGGGTGACAGATTTTCCTTGCCTTTCTGACCCAAAGTCGTTTCCTTTTTCGTAATTTTGTTAATTCCTTTCTTTCCAGGCTACGTCGTCTTCTTCGATGTAGTAATAACAAGATGCAGGCGCTGCATAAACTATCTCGCTATTAAAAATGCACAACTATGAAACATCCACAATGCGACCCAATTCTACAATTTCTGCTAACAAAAATACAGCCTATCATCCATGGTTAAAAGTCGCGCGATTGAAACGTTTATGGTCTTAAACGGCATTTAGGTGACAAAAAATCAAAATTTTGATGTCACCATCATGTTCAGCATACTTTTTTTGTTATCTGTGCCAAATTTTGTCGAAAATAAAGTAGTTTTAATTTCGGACCAATTTTGGCCTAAAATGACATTTAGGTGACAAAAAATCAAAATTTTAATGTCACCATCATGTTCGGCATACTTTTTTTGTTAACTTTGCCAAATTTTGTCTAAAATAAAGTAGTTTTAATTTTTGGACCAATTTTGGCCTAAAATGACATTTAGGTGACAAAAATCAAAATTATGATGTCACTATTATGTTCAGCATACCTTTTTTGTTAACTGTGCCAAATTTTGTCGAAAACAAATACCAATTTTGGCCTGAAACGTCATTTAGATGACTTCCAAGTACTTAGAGAGTTTAGGTACGAAGTTTAAATCTGTGACGTTGCAATTGACCATTTGGGACATTTAGTTAGTTACGAGTTGGAAACCTATCCTCGCAGGCGAGATAGTAAAAAGAAAAAAAAAAGTAAAAATAGTTACCAAGATGAGATTCGAACACACGACTACTCCCGTGTCGGTGCTCAGAGAGCCAAAAATTTCCATTTTGATACGGACAGCTGTATTTGAATACTCCTCGCAGGCGAGATAGTAACAACAAAACTTTCTTTCCATCGTTCTTTTTTATTCTTTTTCGCATTAGATTCGGCTACAAAAGAGCTAACGATGCACCGTAGTGTGAACGTGAAACGAATACATCAGGTACCCGCAGCTCAAAAATTGAAATCGGCTAACACATTTTGCGCGCTATGGTTAGCTCATCGTTAGCCCATAGTGAGAACCAAGCTTTAATGGTGTGTTATCTTGCAGAGAAAAACGGCATGTGACAATAATTCGTAATGGTTTATTCACAAAAGTTCGAAGAAAATGCCAATCACAGCCTGCCTTAGTCAGCCATTATATCAGCGTTCATAATCCGGTCACTACGACATAATCAGGGCAAAAAAAACATAATCGTGGCATGCGTACATAATCTGGCCGTCCTATTTATAAACAGGCTGTTTTCGCAATCTGGGCAGAACACTACCACAAGGCTACCAATCGTGTAAACCCTAAACCAGTGGAATTAACCTTAACCCTTAAGGGTTACAACATAGGTTTCGATAATTTCGAACTGTTAGATGAACTGGACATGTCCATGTCATCACACGCTGTTAATTTATCGTGAAATCAATTTTAGAGGGCCTTGTTTTCCTGCTCTAAATTCAACAAGGATATTGGGAGATAAAAAATGGCATATTTTATAAAATTTGGATTTTTATTTTAGTCGTTAGCCTTTTGCTACTCGCAGCCACGATTTTTGACTCACAGGGGGAGTGTAATAACATAAACTAAGTTTTTGATTGTGTAAAACTAAACAGTATTTTTTTCCAGTATGCCAATCAGAGAAGATTCTCGATAGTTGTTTATTCCATGCAACAAAAAACTGTCCCCTAATTTGCTTTTTATATAGACGATGGTTTTGCCGGTTCAATCACTTTTGCTACAGGTGTCTGGTTTGCAGAGTGCTCGTTAATTTGATAGTTGACTGTACATCTGACTACACATTTACGTTGACGTTCAAATGCACTTTGCAAGAGCAGATTAAAAAAGAAACACGCAGTTACATTTGGAATGATTATATATTCCATATGTATACAATTTAGATAATACAAGAAGGTATGCTTCCATTTCGTGGAGTGTAAGTAGAGGATGAGAGGAGGTTTTGCTCGAATAGAAAAATCAATCTCGGTAAGATAATAATACAACAGAAAAAAATAAAGAAAACAAAAACATATAAAAAATAAAATAAACAAATTGGCTTTATTTAAAAAGCTACGAAACAGGCTGTTGGTTTTACATTTTGGTGACTGACACACAAGTTTATTTAAAAAGCTACGAAACAGGCTGTTGGTTTTACATTTTGGTGACTGACACAAGTTTAGCACTCTAATGTAAACCTGAGCAAAGACGAAGAGTAGCAGGTGGACAAGGATGCGCCATTGAGGTGGACAAGGATACGCAAGTGTTACACGAACCTGATATTATTGACCCGTTATCACGACTCCACATGACTGGAAGAAATAATACGACCACTATGGCTAGTTATTACACATGCATTGATTATATACAAGAATAGGTTGTAACAATATTCACGCAATTTGTGCTCCAGGTATCTTTCCAAGTGCCTGAAAATAATGTATATAATATATTAACCGATTGAAAGAATCCTAACAGAACTTAAAAATGATTTCACCGAGTCATATTTACCTGAGACAAATCAACTCCAGTGAGAGCTTGTATAGCAGGTGGTAACTGTCCGACCAATTTAGTAAGCTCGCTATTGACGCGGCTACCATTATTGTCATCATTAATGATAACAATTTCTTTCGTTTTCTCCAGTGGAGCAGCAATCTCTGCAGCAATCTAAGAAAAGAAAAGGCATTTACATGAAAGTTAATAGTATTAAAACTTGTGTTTTATTACTCGTCGTAAGAACATTATGCATATGATCGGCTCAACGTACTTCTTGCTCGTGTTAATATTCTTAAAACTGAAAAAAAGTTACTTTTAGCAATGTTTAATTCAGGTCTGATTTAATTGACTCGAAGATTTTTTAGCAATTTTTTTTTCCAACGCACCTATTTTGAAAGACACATTTTCTTGGTCCGAAAAAAAATTAGCTTTCCAGAAATTCAGCCACCATCAAAGGCTAAGGAAGAAACCCAGATGGGTCATGTTTAGCACCGTTATCTTGCCTTGCAGTTACCGTGCATGTACCTACTTTATGTCAACGATGGAAGGCTCATGCACATAAACCGTACAGGTCCATTAAAAGAACACGTAGAGGCAATACCAAACATACCTTAGGCATAGCTTCTAAGATTAAAGACATTAAAGCAGCATCTCCATACTGCTTGTATGCAGCAGCCTTTTGTCTCATGCGTTCAGCTTCAGCTTTTCCAATTGCCTCAATTGCAGCTGCTTCAGCCGCACCAATCATCTAAGAAGACGAGCAGATTAAGTTACGCTAAGCTGGCTTTGACTTACCGCTCAAAAACTTACCGACGAAAAATATTGGCAAAACTTTTCCACGTGGGTATGAGGCTAAATTTTTGCGAATGACAGAGAGATACAAAAATATTTTATAACGAAAATGCTTAAAGAGGAAAGACTGATGTTGAATAAAAAAGGATACGAGATAAAAAGTCAATATGTTTCTCCCGCAAGTGTTAATCTTCACAAAGTGCAAATGCTTGGCAAAAAATAACTTTCGCATATCGGGCCAAAATTATAAAATTTGCGAGTCGTTAGTTGAAAGTATAAGTGAAAAATATACATATATTATACAAACAAATATAATCGTATAAACACACGAATCACAAATTAATGTCAGGGTTGCTTAAATCCTTGTGTAAGAAGATAATTTACCCTGTATTTTTGGTATTTTAAATAACTTCTTTAGGTAAAGCGATATTTAATATAAGAAGAATTAAAGAACAACACAACCATACTTTAATTTTTTCAGCGTCTGCTTGAGCAGCCAAAACTTTTTTTGTTCTAGTGTAGAGAATAACACATGGTGATAAAACAAAGCTTGGTAGAAGACAGACGACAGGAGTAGTAAAAAAACTGATGAAAAAAAATCTAACTTGATCAAATTTGATAAAACAAACAAACAAACAAACAAAAACAGCCTGGATGGTCACGAAACTTGCTGTTGTACCTATTTGAAAAGGGTGTCGAATTTTAAACATTATTTAACATTTAAACTTAAATGCACAAACAATACCAGGAGGTTGCTACATACTTTGCTGCTTCAGCGAGCGCTTGCACTTTATAACTTTCAGCTTCGGCTGGAGACTTGACAGTAGCTTGAAGTTCTCTATCACGACGTTCGATTTCTTTATCCTCAACTTGAATCAACTTTCGTCTTTCAATAACCTCAATCTCTATTTCTTCATTTCGAATCCTCTGTCGTTCTTTCGCAGCCTATTGTTTAAAGCAGGTCAGAACAATGCTCAGTGTAATTCTAGTATGTGAAGTCATTACCACTGTTTTCCAATGAAACGTTTAAGTTCCTGTTCACGTTCTTTGTGATTTTCAAACAGTAACTGACAGTCATTAAAACTTGGTTTAGCAAAAATTACACTTTTATCTTTTAAGCGCAATATTTTACAAATGTATATGCTAAGTGTGTTTACACTTATCTAATATCAAACAAAATCAATTAAAAGTTACATGACAATGTTTTTCCTCTCTGAAAGAAAGCAAAAGAAACTTACTTGAAGTTCATAGGCCAACTCTGCTTCTGCTTTCTTAGTGTTCACCTCCTGGTCGTACACAGCCTTCTGCATCTGATATTCCCGTGATGAGTCAGCAATACTGGTATCAGCTTTAAACCTGGCGTCTTGACGATCCTTATCACATTCAGCTTCCTGGAGAAAAAAAAAGATTTTTTAATAGATCATAGCTAAACGCATGAGACAAGGTACACTGAACATTCTATTGGAGCAAATACTAAATCTTTTTATCTTTTTTCAACCTTAGCAGCAATAAGTATAAAGATTTTTTTATAAAGGAATACACTTTAACAGGGTATCTTTAAAATTCAACATTCAAGAACTGCACACACATGTAAATAGAAAAGCAGCAATAAAGTCCACAAGCGTACATTTTCTTAGGTTCTTCGAACGCCTTTTTAAGCAAATAAAGTTTTGCTATTTTATTGACAAAACCCATGACAGAACCTCTAGCACAAAATTAAAATCAGATTTTAATACTGTTTAATATCATTTGTTACTTTGCTGAAGAGAGAAACACGATTAACATGTTAGGAAGTTGCACATACTCTAATACCAGCATCACGATTGGCTTCTGCGACACCAATATCAGCTTCCTTCTTTACGACAGCAGTTTGTGTTTTACCAAGAGAATCCAAATAATTCACATTATCAACAATATCTTTAATGGTAAAACTGAGAATTTCAATTCCCATGCGACCAACATCTGGAGATGCAACTTCACGAACAAGCTGAGCAAAGGTATCTCGATCTGAAGAAAAGGTCAGAAGAAAATTAGATGATGAGGGTTATTTTACGCTGCAATGAACAGAAAATTGCTCTAAAACAACTAGCACAATAAACCCCCCAAATATGGCTGGTCTGATAAAATACACGCAAAAAGAAAAGAAGTAAATTAATTACATTCTCTGTTGCAATACAGACTTACTGGTTTATCAATAAATTGAAGGAAATAAGGTACAAATACAAATCTCAACAACAACAATTTTGTTAAAATACCTTTATAAATTTCTTCTACCGTCAATGTTCCAAGAATGGCTCTGAGATGACCTTCTAAAGTCTGCAACAAAATGTCTTCAATTTCTTTTGGATTTCTTCCAAGAAACTGTTCACAAGCTGTTTTTAACAGATCATCTTCTTTGATAACCTTTACTTGTGCAACACCTGTGACAGTTACTGCCACACCCTTTGCTGTTTCAACGCTGTCACAACGGGGGTTTAGAGTCATGATTTCCAAAGAAATTCTGCAAAAATAAGGGTTCTAAGTACAACATACAAAATATTTAAACCTGAAACTTAGTGTTATCACATGGTTACCTGATTATTTAAGAGTCAACTCTTATATTCTCAAAATAAATACCTACTTTAAATTGGCTGCCCATGGTGACTTCAGACAGACACAAGATAAATTGAAATTACAGGATATACCAAGCTTTTTTATTAGTTTGCAGGACAAAATTTCCAAGAAATTTAAAATTAAAAGAAACAATTTAATTCTTTAGATTCTAAGTATTCTTATTAGTTGTTTGTCAAAATCTAGGCCAAATCTATTTTTCAGGATTTAGCAGGACAGATTTCTTTTACTAATCTCTTGGACTAGGGTCACCATGCAGTTAATTTTGATTGGTTATTTAGCTAATCAGATGAAATTGATATCTTATTATAGTAAAATTCATTATTTTCTATTAAAATTGACATGTTAATCAATCATTTTGTTTTTTCAAAAACAAAAAACTTACGATTGTACATCTGATACACAAGCCCATGCCCATGCCCAGCCACCAACGATAGTCCTTTTCACTCGTTGTCCAAAACAACCACCTAAAATAAGATAAGAACATTTCAAATTCAATAGATGTGCAGTACTGCTGATATCAGTTGATTTCAGAAAAGTCTTATTCGTACTGATTTTTGCGCATTAACTTCCAAGCAATAGATGATTACTGTAATTGCACAAGTTAATTATTGCACACATACTGTACGCATCTCACAAAGATAACAACAGAAGACAAAATGCATTTATAACACCCTTTATCACAATGGCAAACACTTCCCTTCAAATGATTTTCATAAATATTTGCAAAAATATGATAATCAAGCATCATATCTAATTGTAAAAGAATTTAGCAAAACATCGAAGCTAAGCACATGGAAATTGAAAAAACATCTCTTTGTTACCAGCTCATTTTTCCAGAATGTAAACTTTTGCATTTTTGACACAAAATTTGTGCTTTATAATCATTTCTGTATTTAACAGTATATTTAGAGAAAACAATTTTTTCTATCTAGTCAGAATAACGCATTTAACACAGAAGTAAAGTTACTGAGAATGTTGCTTACAACTTTTCTTTAAAATTTACAACGTTCTAATAACAAAAAATGTTGTATAGGATATACTACTATATAACATTTATATAACACTATAGGATAAAAAAGTAATTTGTGAGGCACAGACAAAAACATTTGTATTCTGGTTACAATTTTAATTATTCTGTTATTCCTTAATCTAAAATTGCTAAAAGGGTTTGTTGCATTCACATTTTGCATAAACAATCACATTTTAAATATGTTTTTTTTACAAACCTTTTTCTACCTACTATATCCCATGGGCTCTATTTCAAAATTTTGCAACTCCATTTTCAAATATAAGCATTTAACATTTTGTCCAGAGATAAAAATGGAACAAGATATTACTGTTCAAAATTGACTAAAATCCTTTCTATGATTTTGACACATGTCTATAATACAGAAAACCATCACATTTCATTTTTGCATAACATTATTAAATAATAATTTTCGACTTACCAGAAACAACAAGAGCTTCATTTGGACCAACTGTATAGATGTTCCCCATAGCTAATTATTTATATATAGCACCTGTATCAGAAAAGTATGAACTGTTTTAAACAAAATAAATTGTTACCATCAAAGAGCATTTTAAAAAATATATACAATAGCAACACACATCCACATTTTTTTCCAAAATGTCAATAACCTTCGAACTCTCTTTTTTTAAATAGAAAATAATAAAAAGCAAGGCGTTTAGAACATTTAGTCAATTGCCTTTAATCATGGACAAATCACCTCAATACTTTTGTATATAGTTTTACATAAATCAAATTTATTTGATAGTAAATGAAAAAATAATATTCTTGTGTTAAAAAAGTATATTAAAGTATAAAATCCATTTCCATTTTAATAGTTTACTCTTGTGATTGTACTTCCGTTATATCATGACAAAACCAAGTTAGTTGTCTTGTTTGACCCAAAAGGCATCTTTGTGGCATACATGCATGGCATTCCATCAATACATGCTTGGATTTCAAGGAGGCAGACAATATGTGTCATTGTTTAAAACAATTCTTGTTAATCTGTGTCCAAAATAATCCATTACATAGTCGGAACCATCTGCTGGTTTCAAAACTTGTGTTGCTATCAAGACAACATCAATAAATTGAAAAATCATAAAAAATCCAAGAGTACAAAATTTAAATATTCCAATAGCTGGGTATCCTAGATAAAAGCGGTCAATACCAAACACCCCAAGAAAAATTGACAATAATAAAGCAGTATTAAATGATTTCCCATCTACATATCTGCAAGGTACGTCTTTGAAGAATTTGGAATAGTTGCCAGTGTTTATTGCTTCATCACAGAATATACCTTCTGCAAGTCGACATTCAACTTTTACAGTTTTATTTATTGCACATCCTTTTTCTGCTTGTGTTTCAATGTCTATTTCTGGTAAATTACAAAAAAACTGTCCCATCAATAGTTTGTCACATTGTAAACAACTTGTGATAGGTAAAACCAAAACCAGTGCATAAAACAGCATATTTTACTATAAACTAATTCAAATAAAATAATAAGCAGCTAACACAACAGGAGAGTACAGGGTTCAAATATTAATAATAATCTAGCTAGCCCAGAAAATCACAAAAACCTAATAGTTAGTGGATTGTTTACACTGGAGGCCACAGAAACAAAAAAAGAAACAAAAAATGATAAGCCTTAGACTGCCTTAACTCAATCAAAACGAATTAAAAACAAAAATTAAAATTAGAATTTGCCAAATACATTAGCGATGGAAGTCTTAAAAGAAAGCAGACTACAATTACAGGTCACTTGGTCTGGAAGATTATTTCCACACTTTTGCAGCTCTAAACAGTAAGGGTTTTTTTGCCAAATTCTGTGTGACTAAGGGAACTGTGAACCTGTTTTTTAGAAGCTTCTTTTGTTTGGTGACTATGGCAGTTTTTTGCCAAAGGAATTTTGCACGCATGTAATCAGGAGCAATGTGATTTATGGCTTTGAAAACTAACCTGGCATCGTTTTTGATAAGTAAATTATTCAGTGAATATTCCTTCTTTTTCCCAAGAAAGGTACGGACACATTTTAATTGTTTTTCTAGTTTTCCCAATCTACCTTGGGTGGCACAAATCCATGCCGAGGAGCAGCAGTTGAAATATGGCATGACAAGTACAAGGTGTTAAACAAGATGCAATGGTTCTAACTTTAGAATATTTAATAAAGATTTTTCTACTTATGTCATTAATGCGCTCTTCCCATTGCATTTTTTAATTGAATATTACCCCAAAATATTTAACTTTTTTCGCTTCTCTTCAAAGGAATACCCATATAGTTGATAGTTTTGTTCTCAACTTCTTTTAAGGATACTGTAAGGGTATAGACACATATTCAGTATATTCATTATTTCTCAAAAATTATGTTTTTTTCTTCAAAATTATTTATTGAATATAAAAGCAAATTAAATTGTCTATAGGATAATATAAATATGAAATTTCAATTTTTTTCCAGGTAGCCATAAATCCACATCTTTGTTTTTCACTAAAATGTCCGAAACTCCCCTCCGTTTTATTTTTTTTCTGCGTCATATTTATCAATCACTTTAGCATTACCATAGCAACAATACTTTGTCACATTTTTTCGAAAAAGCGCGTCGTTCGTTTTTTATTTAAAAATTTGTGAAAAATTGAATTTTTTGCTCGCTCTTTTGTGTTTTAACCTGTCTTTTTCTTTAAATAATCAAAATATACATAAAATGTGACAAAGTAATTTGCAGCAGGTATCGATGAGCACGTGTGCAAAGTTTTGTTGAGTTTCTCCATCGTGGAGGGTAGTTTCGGACATTGTAAGTCATATATACATCGTGAAAAACGAACATCTAAAATTCCTCGTAAAAGAGTTTTTCGCAACCTGACCTTTACAACAATAGCCTATTCAAAGATGTGCAGAAGGTGTTAAGCGAACCACCGACAACTCATTCAGTATTTATAAGTTGGTAGAGAATATCAAACTCCACATATTTTTGAAAAAAAAGATTTTTTGTAAATTTTTTATTTATACCATTACAGTATCCTTAACTGGCTGTGGTTGCCCAAAAGATCTGATCTTGATCTTGTGTCCTATACAGACTTAACCATAGCTTTTCAAACAAAATTTTATGATCAACAGTGTCAAAAGCTTTTTTAAGGTCAATAAGCACAGCACGAACAAAGATTTGTTGGTCGAGCTCAGTAGGAATAAAATCAGAGACATTGACTACTGTAGTTTCTGTGGAAAAGACTTTTTAAAATCCAGGCAGTTTGTCATTTAGAAGTTGTGCTCAGAAATTAAATGAAACATTTTCTCATGCATTAACTTTTCATAGGAATTGACACAATGGAGATAGACCGATATTTAGTAGGATCTGTTTTATTGCCACTTTTAAAAATAGGTGAGACCAGTCAATAAAGATTTGTTAAAAAAGTTGATAAACAAATTAAATCTGGCGAACTTGCTTTAGCAGTCGCACACCAATTTCGTTCAAGTCTGTAGTTTTAGTGAACTAATTATTTTGTCTCAATAGGACTCCACCGAAAATCGTGTTTGCTAACAGGTGGATTAACATTAGTAGTGCCAAAAGAAAACTTTGAGGCTAGTTTGATGCAGAATGTGGAATATACAAATGTTTCACAAAAATTTGTTTACTCTAGATCAGATTGGAAGAGGGTCATTAATATACCACGTCCAACCCATGCTAGCATGGAAAACGGACGTTAACCCGAGAATGAATGAATGAATGAATAGCTAAGAAAATCACTTTGCCTAAGCCACTTACCAGTAATTTTGTTGTGACAGGTATAATAGTGAGGGCTGCTGTGTCTTTCGTGTGCACATGCGTGTTAAAAGTGATTTTTTGATCTGAAGTTGTTCTTTAGGTCAGAAATAAGCAGAAAAAAATGGGTGCCAAAAATTAGGTGACGACATCACTTTCACAGTCAGCTAAAAAACAATTTCAAAATTATACGTTATATTATATATGGTTGGAAGGAGGAGATTAAGTGGGTCAATAAAAATGTAAAAACCATATGCTGAAAATGTATCGTTCGTGAGATATTAACATTTAAAGTTTGTATAAAACACAGACCGTGAATTTACTGACCCAGCTTAAAAATGACTATAACTTGGTCATTTGTGCTCTTTTTGTGCTGAATTTTGGCAAGGTGTTAGGTCGCCTTAGTATATCTTTCTTATTGTTCAAATCACTGCATGGGATAATTCACAGACCAATAATTTCCAGACCGAGGTGTGAATTCAATGGGTATTTTGTTCCGGGAAACAGGAGGCCAATTTTATTAGGCATTTCGTATCTACTAGTTTATAGAATAGAATTGATTCATTCCAAGACTATATTTAATTGTTTAGTTTCACAGATATAACATTGGACAGTTTAATTCATTGATAACATTCTATTGTTCGATTTCATATATACTGTGTAATATTTGACTGTTCGAATTCATAGATAACATTCAACTGCTTGCTTTGAAAGTGTTGTGTTGTTGTAGTAAATTTATAGTTTATTTCAAACAGGGTACACATATAGTAAGAAAGAAAAATAAGTGATTAGTAGAAATGGAGAGTGAAAGTATTTGCAAAGGAAAGAAATTTGAAATAATATTCAGTAAATGCATCATTTGCCAGAAAGATGTACAGAAATATAAGGTTAGTGAAAGTGATAGTTTTTTCCTTTCCTTTTTTTTGTTTCACGTGAATGCTTTTAATGGATATTTTCACGAATTTTGCACGACTCTTTTCTTAGCTTGTCAAATCTCCTGTTACAGCCGAAGAATTGTTACAATTTGAGTGTCAATACTATTCACAATGTTACAAAGATGTAACGAAAGAAAGATGTCATTAAATAGTGATGATAAAGAAAACAATAATGAAGTGACTTCATTAGTGTGTATTGAAGATGTTATATAAGAAAAAAGGACACTCCGGTCAAATACTGAAGCTTACAACAAAAGTCTTTGTATTATTTGTCAAAAGGACGGGGATAAATTACATCAAGCTCAAATTGATGGAATTGGCAAGCGTATGCTCCAGGTATAGCTGAACAACTTCAGGATCCCCGATTTTTTATTCAAATGAACAATATCCCAAATGCATGCGATGCAGTAGCCCACGATGTTCAGTATCACCTGAAATGTTGAGTGACTATTCAACGCCAAGTAGCAAAATCAAACGCAGAACTTGCAGAAGTACAAGATTTAGAAGACGTGAAACGAGTGATTGCAGATATTGAAATAATAGATATGATAAAATCCTTTCTTTTTGATGAAAATGTTGTTAGATATGAACGATATCAATGCATCATATAATAAATTGCTTGAAGAAAAAGACAAGGAAGTAAATTACAAGTGCTACTTGAAGACTTATATCAGAGAATGTTTCTGGAGCAGTGTTTTCAAGGCTACCTTCACGACGCCTGTCAGAAAGAGTTTTCACAAGTGATTTCCAAGAAAAGGTGAAAGACAAACATTTGAACATTCCAGACGAATAGGACATCATTTATAAGGCTGCAAAAGTGGTGCGACGAGACATAATACAACAGAAAAGATGGAAGTTCACTGGCAATTTTTCAGGATTTGAGTACTGGAAGAGGAACCGATACTCGTGACATCAGCATCAGACAGTGCTTCGAAGCTCTAGGTGAAGAGTGATCAGCTGCTATATTGGGTTTCCATGTGTTTACAGGTTGCGACCAGATCGGACGCTTTTCTGGAAAAACGAAAACGACATGGTGGAAATCTTTCGTGAAAGCAGACACCGATATCCTTCAGGCTTTTTCAAGTTTAGGAAACTCTGTATTGATGCCAAATTTATCCATCCTTGAATAAATAGAGCGTTTTGTTGTCAACACATATGGGGATAAAAAATTACCCGAAGAGATGACAACCTTGGCAAAGCTATGATGGTACCAAATGGATTCAACAAAATTGCCTCCTACTAGTAATGCACTAAAGTATAAAATCTTTAGAAGTCATTTTGTATGTCTGGTGTTAAAGAAGTCACACGTGTCCATCCAAAACCTCCCAATTCCTGAAAACTATGGCTGGGAGTTAAATGGTAATTCGCTTGATCCAATAATGACAGATTATCTTCCTGCTCCACTGGGATTGATTGAGTTGAGTGTTTATCGTTGTCGTGGAAATTGCAGTACGAAAAGATGTAAATGCATCAAAGACAAATTTGTATGCACGAACATGTGTACATGTTTCAACTGTTCGAATTACGAAAAATGCGAAAGTAGTGAAGAGGAACTTGACACTGACTCAGATTGGTCCGATGAAGATCATTTCGATAACTATATGTATATTTAATTTTTGTTGCTAGGGTTCCATATTTTTGTTCCTTTTTCAAGAATGTTTAATACCAGAGTCTGTAAATTATTGGTCTGTGAATTATCCCCTGCAGTGACTAGAACAATAAATTTCAATTAAACAGAAAGATATTAAAGCGACCTAACACCTTGCCAAAATTCAGCACAAAAAGAGCACAAATGACCAAGTTATAGTCATTTTTAAGCTGGGTCAGTAAATTAACAGTCTGTATTTTATATAAACTTTAAATGTTAATATCTCACAAACGATAAATTTTCAGCATATGGTTTTTTCCTCTTTCCAACCATATATATAATATAACATATAATTTTGAAATTGTTTTTTTGTTGACCGTGAAAGTGATGACGTCACCTAATTTTGTCCCGCAGGACCAAAATTTTTGGCACCTATTTTTTTCTGCTTATTTATTACCTAAACAACAACCTCAAATCAAAAAATCACTTTTAACACGTGTGTGCACACAAAGCTTTTTATTACAACATAGCAGCCCTCACAATAAATTAAGTTTGAAAAAATTCACAGATGTCCTGGGGACGAGGTTGAGAGATTGAGTGACTACCACGACTGACGTTGTTATTTCGAGTTAACTGTTATCAGTGGAAAATATAGAAATAGAAAAGTAGCTTAAAGCAAGACCTGGGCTACCAGTCATGTTTAAAATCAATTTTTTATTTCTGATAGGTGTCTACAATTTTTGGTATCTAACATGATAGCCATAAAAAGATTTGCTATTAAAAAAAAGCTTTTTGTTAATTTTTTTAGCACAATTTACACAACCAAGATACCGTAAAGACTTGATTAAGCGCCCCCCTGGAATAAGCGCTGCCCTGGAATAAGCGCCCCCCCCCTAAAATGAAAAATATTTTATAAGCGCCCCCCTCTGGACCTAAGACCGGGCGCTTATTCGAATCCCAGTGGTTTTGGTATATGTAGGTAGAGGTGACAAAATCTCCTGTTTTAAAGAAGGCAAACCCTGTAGCAATGGTCGTGTCATGCTGAAAGAACAGCTAGAATTCATGAATGCGACAGAAAAGAATCCGTTTGTTCCTGACGAGAGCGACATAATGCAAGCGGCTCCAGAGGAGTTATTCGTCGATGAGGATGAAGAAGGTGACGAGGATGATTGTGATGTCGATATTTTGTAATTCGTTATTATTCGTTATTGTTGCTTAAAGAATAAAAAACACGTTCGAATTATTTGTCTCAAAATTATTTTCTGAAAACATTTTCAGATATTTGTTATTGAAAAAATATATACCCCAAGTGAAAATAATTTAATAAGCCCCCCCCCCCCTCGAATAAGCGCCGCCCTCGATTAAGCGCCCCCCTAAAGGTCGAAAAATTAAATAAGCGATGGGGCGCTTAATCGAGTTTTTACGGTATAATTTATTGCTATATGGTGGACCTATATAGGGGGGCTTTTATCCGTGATTTTACAAAACATCCTTTTTAATTAATGTCAATGTGTTTACAAACATTCCTGATTCACATCGCCAACTTTTGATGATGCGATTTTTCTGTAAATTAGATGTATATATATAAATAAATTGAATAAGAAAGACTAAATAACAAAATATAACATGCTAAAATTTTAACAAAACATTGCAGTTTTCTAACTGTGAGCCATAATATGCTGGGAGGTTATGTTAATACAAACATAGCCTCCCAACATAGTTTTATTAAATATTGTGCTTTCAATATCTGCGTACATGCATGCTGATATTGAAAGCACAATATTTAATAAAAATTGTTTATATTGAAGTAGGCAAAAGATGACCAAACATAGCTAAAGAAAAGCAAACATTTTGGTACTTTTTATTGGCATATGGCTGATTAGGGGAAGGGTCAACACAGCAACTGTTAAAAATTAATAAAATAGACAGAAATCTTCTTAGAGTTATTTTCCACCAAGTAATAACAAAACATGCCATATATATAGCTTACTTCTAGATAAAGACCTATATGATAAAAAGATAATATGTATACTGTATCAAATACCTACCAACCATAGTGTTAACAAGAATAAAACTCAGTTGTTTTGGAGTCTTTGCTTTTGTGAAGAGAGGTTGACTCAATTTTAATGGAAGACGGTTTTGGATATACAACAATAGACTACACAAAACTCATTCCAGTTTCCAAAATACTGACCGACAACTATATACAAACAGTTAGAAAGGAATAATCTTACTTATTGGCTATACAAGACTATTGTACAATTTGCGCAAGGATCAAAGATGTTTTTCACTGTTTTTAGAATTTCACTCCTTTTTTGTTTTAGGGTGATAGCAGAGGGGGAGGGGGATGGTCAAGTATCAGTCAATTATATACCAATTAAATACATGAAAATCAATTGTTAATGACCCCTATAAATGTCAATTTTTTATCATATCTCTGCTCTGTGAATACCACACTGAGATGCAGATTTATACATATTTTTTCATATAGCTAGTTTTGTACAACTAAAATTGAGCAGATTTGAGAAAAAAGTTGTTGAAAAATCTAATTTTGGAGGAGTTTTGAAGAGACTTTAAAATTGAAAACTCAGGAGTTTTGAGGAAGCGTGACAACCCTGGCATACAAATGGTGCTAGTGTATGATGGTATAATTTTATCACTTTTTACGAAAAACATTAATACCTTGTGCTTGGTGTTTCACTGCCCTGTTGTTGCTTATTTCAAAGATTAAATATTGCCAGACACAAACGATTAAAAATAAAGTGAAATCCTAAAAACACGCATATCGCAGATGGCCTGGACCAATGGGATGCGGAGTGGTCCAATTATATCTGTTGGTTTTTGACTGTAAAATAAGAAGCAAGATATTCTGGAGTAATCAATGTAACTTAGCCTAAAACTATTTTTATGTCCCTTGTGACTTTTCTAGGATTTAAAAAAAATATTACCACTTATCTGTTCAATCATTGACTAATATAGATATTATCATGTCTCAAGAAAAATAAGAATTTACAAATCACAAGTCTGGAAAAGATAGGAAGTAGTTGTCCACCGAAAGTTTGCTTCACTTGCGTATATACAACATTGAAAGTGAGTTTTACCGGCTTCATGGTGGTGGGAATAGAATCTATTTCTTTTTATCTGAAATGTATAGCTATACCTTCTGGCAAAAAAATTAATGTGACTTGTTTTTAACCAATAGGATTATTGAATGTTTGGGGGTAAACAAACATTTTTGTCAAAATGTTCCTAAAACATTAATCTTTGCATATAGCTATATATAAAAAATTCAGGTCAGTGTATTGTTTGCCCCCACTACATGTTTATACCCACTTTATTTCAACTTTACTTCAGTTTATACCCAACAAAAACTTGTATGTTGTAGCATTGTGGAAATATATCTTACTTACTTACTTTACTTACATGTGTCATCATTGCCACAAAAATGGCAAAACTAGACCTAGCCATGTATGCTAGCTAGCTACACAAAGCAAAAATCGATTGTTGCAAAGACATAAAACGTGTTTTTAATATACATACAATTCTCAGTATGTAGTATAATATAGAAAAATAATTCAAACCAAGGAAACGTAAAAAAGAAGCATTACGTGCAGCAAGCCAGCAACTATATACGATCAAAAACAAGGAACGGTGCTAAATATCCGCGTACGGCTATGCAAGGAAAGAGAAAATCAGCGTAATTGGTTCTAATTACGACGATTTTCTCTTTCCTTATTATTAAGCATAAAATTATCATCATAAAAAAGGGAAAGACAGATCAGCGACTTCAAAAAAATGACCAGATGACTTCCATTTCCTTTTGTTTAAATTTTCGTGCTTAGATCTGCATTTTTTATAGACTCCCCATTTGAAAAACAAAATCATACCAGGCTGGCCGTTTACACAATATTCAATTTTCGTGTGACGTCCAGGGTTATAAATCCCTTTCTTACAATCTCCAGATCACGGACTATAAAAAGTCCAGCCTCGTCCCTAAGACTTGTTGCTGGGCTAACAAGTCCTGGGGACGATGTTAAAAAAATTCGACACAAAGGGTCCAAATTTTTGCTAAGTAATATTTGCCGACCAACAGTTTTTGGAGGATAGGTAAATTTCGAGTCGTGGAGTTGAGTAGTTGCTAAATTTTACAGTAACGAAGTTTAGTTTTATATGCAACATAAATATAATAATACCAGATTTTCAAAAAATAATTACAAAGTACCAAAAATGTTATTCTTAGCACATTTTCAATTAGACATAGGGAGGGGACCATTGGAATACTTTCTTATCTGATGCAATATAGTTAGATATGGTCATTATATTTATACTATATTTATAGTTACTATAATATTTGACATTTATATTTAATATTATTTTAACTCTTTTTCTTTTTGTTTAAAAACGGGTCCTGGTGATAAGGCAACTCGTGCCTTCTTTCTGCTCCAGCTATTTTTGTATATATTTAAAGAAATATTAACCTGTAACATTCATTCATTGTGTAACGGCGAAAATATATCTATCTCAACCTCGTCCCCAGGACCTCTTTTCGCTTTTTGATATCGGGATGGCGCCATCCCGATATCAAAAAAGCGAAAAGAGGTCCTGGGGACGAGGTTGATATCTATCTATCATACCACAAAAAGTTGTATTATATTAAGTCGTATTATTTTTTTATATTTTTATTTATTAACACGCGATGCGTGAAATTGCGTAGGGTCGGTCAAAATTTTTCGTCGGTTATAAAATTTCGCCGGTGAAAAGTGACGAAATTTTTCTAAAATTTCGTCACTTTTAACCGACGAAAAGTTTTAACCCCCTTTCAGAAGAAAACAGTTTTTTAGTTTTTTTACTTATATTTGACAAAACAAATGCTAATCAATAATAATACAAGTGTTTTTTTCTTGATTTTCTTCTAGTACTTCAGTACTAGTACTTCAGTACTAGTACTTTCTATTTCAAGGTCAATTTCAAAATCACTCTCGTCAGAGCTTTCGTCGGTTATGAATAATCCCAGTGAAATCATTTGAGTAGAAATCGTCAATAAAATCTATCATTGTATTAGTGTAGTCAAATTAGTGATCAACCCGGAAAAATTGTTAACTTAGTAAATTTGGTATCAACAGAACCGCAATTTTATGTAGAATAACATATCAAAAATCCTCCGAAAAATATCTTGGGCAACAACATTGTTTTTTCGGGCCAAACCCGGCAGGGGGTATTTTGGCCCAGTCGAAAAATGGGTTTTCGGGCGATTTTCTCAAATATGGTCATACTATATACCGTTAGAAGCGAAATTTTATTCTGATTACAAAACTCTTAGGCACCGTTAGTCAGAAACCAACAGGGAAAAAGATATGTTCAATTTTCTGAAGCATATTTGCACGAAAATCTGCCTAAATTACACTCTTTCTTTATTTCAAGTTTTCTTCAAGTTTTCTTCTTTAAGCAAAAACGAAAACGAAATTTTTACAAACGTTCGAAATGTTTGATCTTAACATTCGAATTATAAAGTTCGAAAATGTTAATTAAACAGGAGAATGGAAGAAGTAGCGTCGTTTTCAACAGAGAAATGTGTAATTTGCTTGGAAGATTTTGAAGACGAAAATTCAAAAGTTCAGATTCGAGCCATAGTATCTATGATCAATTTTTGTAAATTACGAAATAATGCAAAGTTAAAGAGCTATCTATCTGCATGAATCAAAATATCCAAGTACTGGTTCACAAAATTTGTCGACGGAACTTTACCGATAAAAGACGTCATTTTAAGTGCTCTCAAGATCCTATTCCTGCTAAGAGTTTGCGATTAAGCTTGGAACATACATTTACACAATATGTTGCAGACAATGTTGACCATAACTTGTGTACTTTAGATGGGAAACAGACCTTTCACGGCATGGGAATCATCCAAGCTTCAATTAACAATACTGGAATCCAAAGACAGATGGTACCAATAAAAAGACAAAAACTGAAGCCTGTAAGTGAAGTTACACAGGACAGAGGCATCCCAATCGTACATTACATCAAATGCGATTCATCTGTCATGTTTTTAAATCCCTTGAACGAGATCAATGCCGACAAACTTTTGAAGCAGTTATGAGGATTAATCTTCTTTGGCAAACAGCAACTACCTTTGGTCTGTCAAGACCAGGTTGGTCTGGCTTTATGCAAACGTATCGACTTGGCGAGTATCCTGGTAAGTCTGATGTAAATATTTTACCAATAATTAATCTGAATCCTTCGGACGAGACGTGTATCTATTCGACGTTACTGTTTGTAATCAAGCAGTGTAAGAAATCTGTAGCGTATGAAAAAACAGGGCTGCAGTTTATTTCTTTGTTTTTTATTGACAATGTGAAGAACGTTTTACAAACACATTTATATTGTCAATTTCTATTTATCTGTTTAGCTACAATGGAGGTATTCGTTCTACTCTACACGATTTGCGCTATAACACTTTTTACTATCTCGCCTGCGAGGAGTATTCAAATACAGCTGTCCGTCCCAAAATGGAAATTTTTGGCTCTCTGAGCACCGACACGGGAGTAGTCGTGTGTTCGAATCCCATCTTGGTAACTATTTTTACTTTTTTTTTTCTTTTTACTATCTCGCCTGCGAGGATAGGTTTCCAACTCGTAACTAACTAAATGTCCCAAATGGTCAATTGCAACATCACAGATTTAAACTTCGTACCTAAACTAGAGATAGGGAAATGTTCCTTCTAGCACAATCCTAAAAAGCAGCACGCGCACGCCCACGAACAAGTCCCTAAATCACAACACCATCCGATACCATCCCATATTAATCTACATAGGACCTAGTAATTCACCACATATGACGTCATCAAAAAATGTAGAATAAGAGGTCTAATATTTTCTAACACAAGTCCCTAAATCACAACACCATCCGATACCATCCCATATTAATCTACATAGGACCTAGTAATTCACCACAGATGACGTCATCAAAAAATGTAGAATAAGAGGTCCAATATTTTCTAACACAAGTCCCTAATAATCAACGCGCACATCTCAGGGGAATTCCCATTACTCATTTGCCGTATGATAGGGAAATATCATCAAAAAATCAACGCATGCGCAATAAAGATGTGTTAGTATTGACCACAATAAAATCCTTCGACAAACAAAAAATGTATACAATAAATGGAGAAGCTTACAATGAACCAGCTGAGTGAGATAGCAAAAGGTCGTGGAATCGCCGAAATCAATAGATTAGGCAAAAATAAGCTGGCCGCCAAAATTGAGGATGATATTCAGGCTCAAGATAGGTGGATTAAAATGGTTGAGGATGATCCCTACCAGCTAAGGTACATACAGAATCGTTTCATTACACAAGACATGTGCAACAAAGCTGTTGAAAAAAATCCTCTAATGTTCACATACGTACCGGACCGGTTCATGACGCAGGACATGTTCAATAGGGCTTTTGAAAGGGATCCCCTAATGTTCAATTTTGTACCAAATCGGTTCAAGACGCAAGACATGTGTAATAGGGCTGTTGAAAAGGATCCCCGGATGCTCAGATATGTCCCGGATCAATTCAAGACGCAGGACATGTGTAATTGGTGTGTTATGGAGAAGCCCCTAATGTTCACATACGTCCCGGACAGGTTCAAGACGCAGGACATGTGTAATGAGGCTGTTGAGGAGGATCTTTATATGCTCAGATATGTGCCGGATCAGTTCAAGACGGAGGACATGTGTAATGAGGCTGTTGAGGAGGATCTTTATATGCTCAGATATGTGCCGGATTGGTTCATGACGCAGGACATGTGTAATGATGTTGTTGAAAAAGATCCCGATATGTTAGAGTATGTCCCGGACAGGTTCAAAACGCAGGACATGTGCATCAGGGCAGCCGAAAAGGAGCCCCTGATGCTCAGATATGTCCCGGATCAATTCAAGACGCAGGACATGTGCATCAGGGCAGCCGAAAAGGAGCCCCTGATGCTCAGATATGTCCCGGATCAATTCAAGACGCAGGACATGTGTGATTGGTGTGTTATGGAGAAGCCCCTGACGTTTACATACGTGCCGGATCATTTCAAGACAGAGTATATATATATGATTCGAGACCATCTTAAAAATCCCTGGACCGCCTATCGCCGGAGGAAATCCAAAAGGGTCAGAATTAGGGACGAGCTAGCACCGGTGGCCTGGCATCCTGATAGGGTCATCGATTGGTGCTTTTCAGAGGATGAAAAGGCCGTGCTTGAAAAATTATGGGCTTAAGGTCAAGGTTATCTTACAACCCCCCGGGGCTATAAGATGAAATCATAAGATAAATGGAACAATGTAGGGAATGTGAACGTATGCTTGATGCATATGATAAATGTATATGTGGGCGCAGGTTTGAAATAAATGGTAAAATATTGTGTTGGTACTGCTACCAAGAGCACATCACCTACAACGGGGGCGGCTGCGTATGTACGATGACATCATGTAATTCTCTGGGGTCCTTTGAATTACAATAAACCAAGATGCTAAAGTTTGAAAATAAAATTGTGAAACCCCGAGAATTCTATAACTTTGCGACTACCTTTATAGATATCAATGATATTAATATGGAACACCTGACAGTGTCGGGCCCCGTTCCTTCCAACAAGGGCGCTGATCAACGATATATTATAGGATATCATACACGAGACCTTGTAGTGGGACTCAGGGTAAAGACACCCGGGGTCTGGTCTAATGGGGTGAGTCAATACAATGCCAATGCCGTACCGGCGATGAGTCTTGATTTTGAAGAGTACCCCGACTGGGTTGCGAAATATCGTCAAATATGGAAAAAAATTGAGGAGCTTATATCTCAAAAATTGACAACGGAGCCGGTCAAAAAGGACCGTTACGTGAAAGCTAAGCTCAAATATTACAAGGACGTGATAACGACAAACTTCCATGGCCAATCAGTACCATATAATGAGCCCTGCAAACTTAATGGTGTGCTGGTGATATCATCAATATACGCCCAAGGTAGCAATTACTACCCACAAGTCCATATTGTTGAATGTAAATATATAAAATTGAATAAATGGCTGCTAGGGGAGGATTAAAAAACCCTATATTTTATAGGCCCTACAAAAGGCCTATAAAATATATAAAACTAAGGCCTATACTCGGGTGGAGTGTCTACATAGCGCTTGCATACTGCGCAGATTGTACGTTTTTTAAAAACTCTTCCCTACCCTCTTGCCTCCCCCTGGCAACTAGCTTGGCACGCTCCTGTTCATTGATTGAATCAACAATGCGATTGAACCTCTGTCTCATCTGTTCTTTCAAGACCATGTACTTCTGTTTCTCCTGCAATATATGACTAAATTCGTACTTATCAATTTCCCCATTTTCAACAGCCCTTAATATCAGGTCAACAATCGAGTTCAATTTAGCCTCGGCGATCAGCCTTATATTTTCATGTTTTTTTGATTTTACCCCCAACCTTTTCCCGGCAGTCTTAAGGCCTGCCTGCCCCATCCCCACGGCTAATGAAAGACCCCCCATTGCCACTGCTAATGGTACACCCATTCCTGAGAGCAGGGTTCCGATTCCTATAGCAGATGTAATTACACTGATGCCAAGCATTCCATGGTCACAGTATCGCACCCAGGTCCCATGCATTTTAAATTTCTTTGCGAGTTTGTCCCGCTCCTTTATCTCATTTCGGAGATACTTCTCGATTTCATTTATTTCATCGAGCCTATATTTATGGCTTTCCTCCTGTATATCGGCACCTTCTGCAGGTGCACTCGGTAAGTTCGGGTATAGTTTGCTGATATCGCTCATATTTATTCAATAAGAATGCACATTGTGAGGCCGGTGAACGAAACATTCTTCTCATGATGGAATTCGTCTGTTAACATGAACTCCAAACGATCCGTGGACCCCTTCAAGGGTATGTAAATTGGGGTCTCAAAAGTCCATGTCAGCATATCCCCCCAAGCGCTTAATTCCTTGGTGGGGAGTAAAGCCAGAATTTTAGATTTTTCCCCCTCCGGCAGACAGTCGTCTTCATCCAACTGAGGGCAAACGAGTCTCAATCTGTGGTAAATATCAGTTTTATAGAAGGCATCATAGTCCCCTTTTTGATAGTATTTTTTACTAGGGTCGTAGGATAGACCCAAGAGCTCCTGCAGCTGTCGATGAATAACCACCGTGTACCCGTCACTGAGACGGAGCCTACAGAGTCCATTTTTCAATACACACAGCTTGATCCTATCCTGTGCCCGGCCGTTCACGATAGCCGCCAAATCATCGATCCTGTATAGACCGTTCATAATTTCGATCCTAATTTCCCTCTGATCGGGCCCCATCTTACGTATGACAAATTCATTATCGCTGTAAAGGTTCAACCATACAGGCCTAATGCTTATCGATTTTAGGGCAATCCTCGAGTCCTGCCCCAGGTAGTCTTCAAAAATGGTAGGCTTGTATATATTGGTGATATACAGTTGTTTCATCTTTGTTTTAAAACAAAGATGAACATGTATTCATACAACCCCAAGGCAAAGTACGATTCCAACAGGGGTGAGTGGCCACTTGGTGTAACCAACTTGGAGCACCAGAACTTGTACGTGAGTACAGACTCCCATATTTCTGTATCATTTCCCGAGTTTACTAAATACCCCATCAAAATTACGACAACCTACTTGAATGACCCTGTCAAGAGGACAGGCCCTCGACTACTGGAATATTCAGGTGAACTTTGCAACCCATTGCGCAAGCACGGCCCTGGGCATCTCCGCCAAACATCTAACGGGCTCCGTGCCACTTGTCAACTCCATATTAAAATTTCATATATATTATCACATGCGTCGCATCCTAGCAAGGATGAAGGTACCCATGTCTTTTAATGACGGTTTTTCTCGGTACAAAAATCCCTACTCAACCTCTGGGTATGCGCAGGTATGTCGCGAATATGGTGCGGACCCCAACGGCCTGT
Source organism: Hydractinia echinata (assembly GCA_030067915.1). Taxonomy (NCBI): domain Eukaryota; kingdom Metazoa; phylum Cnidaria; class Hydrozoa; order Anthoathecata; family Hydractiniidae; genus Hydractinia; species Hydractinia echinata. The sequence continues at coordinate 243,256 of JASGCC010000012.1, read as the reverse complement.
ACAAAACCAAGTCGGTATCGGCGTCACTCACCAACGGTAGATGGTGGCCACAGGTCGAGGGTGATTGGGCCAAATTCATCATGCCAACAAGTCAAGGCTTGACATCGGAAGGTCTGACTAAGGTAAGTGAGACTATTCGCGTCTATGTGGTCTTATTGCTTGGATCGCAGGCAGGGGCCAAAGCATCCCTACTAGGCTCAGGTGCCGACAACTATTCAGCAAGGCAAATATTAATGCAAAGGTTTGAGGCTATGGTACAGCGTCAAGAGAACGTAGGGCATAATATTACAGAATTCCAGAAGGTCTTACAATATGCCCGGACTCCGGTAAACTTCGCCGTCATGCCCAGTGTCTACATGCTGCCCTCCGATATGAATTTGCGGATAGGTAAGATTGTGGGGTATAATAACAACATTTTGATCGCACCTGCCGATGTCAATGTCGGTGCTCAGATTGATGTGAACAACAAGCCTATTGTTAATCATGCTACGCCCCCTATGCATAGTACACCTCCCAAGCATACTATGCCCCCCATGCATACTACACCCCCCAAGCATATTACCTCTACACATGCTATACCCCCTATACATACCACAGCACCCATACATGCTATGTCCCCAAGGCATACCATACCTCCCAAACATGTTACGCCTCCCCATCCCCTCGAACAACCCCCACAAAACCAACATGAGGATACCAAAACCGTATTGATCACAACGGGGGTAGGCATCATCATTGCCTATATATGGCTTAAGTAATCTAGCCCCCCCTAACATACAGCACAACAAACCCAGCAGCAGCCGCGATGGCCATATATAGATGTTTTGCCACATATTCCACAACTGTTGCAGCTACCCTGAGAAAGAACGAGACTATGGTACCAATAATCCCGGGTAGTGCAACACCTGCCTTGCCTGCTAGGTACTTCAGAAACTTTCTGAGCCTTTCCAGCTGCTTCTCCACAAACCCCTTCCCTGCACCTGAAGCACTTCCTCCTGCAGCACCTACCGCGGTAGAACCACCCGTAACAGCGAGTACAATGGTGGAAACCAGCAGGCCAATGGCCGAGACGATACTCGCTATGGTTATACCCTGCTCCCTGAAGAGGATCTTTAGCTTCTCCAGCAGGGATGTGTCATCCCCGGCAATTTTCATCAGCGTCTCCTTGATGACCCCCAGCTGGCTGTAAATTTCCTTTGAAAGTACCCCATGAGCACTCAACGTGGCCTCCTTTTTATCATTCAGTTCCTCAATTTTATCCCTAAGATTTCCTATTTCGATATCAATTTGACCTTTTTGCTCCTCGGTTGACACGGCCTTCCTCTCCCTATTTTTTTTTATTATTTAACCATTTGCCTTGTTAATCTCACTATCAAACGAAATGATCTTACTTGCCAGGCCTTTCAGGTTACCTCTTATAGTTTGAAGTTCGAGGTTAAGCCCCCTTCTTTCACGTTCAGTAATACCTTCTTCGTCGGTACCATCAAATGAAGTATCTTCCAAAAGCCTCTCCGTGGCATCCACAAACTCATCCATCAATTCTATCGATTCCATCGATATTGCACCCCTCACCCCTGTCCATAACGTCATCAATCTTTTGCCCAAGTGCCTGGGCCGCTGCCCTACCCCTGTTGGGTGTAGTAACATAGTCGGTAAAGCCTAAATTATGCACGAGACCTACCTTTAAATTTTTGATCATTTCACCGGCAGCCCGCAACCCACCCCTATCTTTTGTAATTAATGCCGTAATATCTATATCGTTGAAAAGAAGACGTTTCCCATCCATCCTAAAATCGTCGTAGGGTATTGCAATAGGATTCCCCAACCTCTCCTCAAGAACTTTGCAGAGGTCGTTGACCCTATCCTCTAGCAATTTTTTCCTCTGGCCCGAAAGGAGATCCCCCGGAGCACCCTGTTGTTCTCCTTGGGTTGAAGGCCCCGGCGTTGATGGAAGTTTTGGCGTTGATGGAAGTTTTGACCTAGTATCGGGCCTATCATCCTTCCCGCCTCCCTCATCCGGTCTATCGTGATCAAATATTGGATTATCCATTTATTGTAGCAAAATCCCACCATAATAAATGAGTGCATTTGGAACCACATTGGACCCCTACGCAGAAACGAAGCAGCTTTTTGCTATCAAAGGGAAACGGCAGCGCGTCAAGGTAAGCCATATACCTTCCACAATCCACCAGAACGAGGACCTGTATGTGGACATCCCGAACCTAGGACAGAATGATGTCATATTTCCGGGTAGCATCAAGCTACTGTTTGACCTGGTACTGACGGGGACTAACACGAAGCGTACCATCGTCTCGAATATCGGCAAAAGCCTAGTGCGAAATCTACGCATCACCTTGAATGGAAACGAGGTACAAAATATAAGCGACTATAGTATCCTGGCATTGTACCGAGACCTGTGGCTACCTAAGTTTGATAGGGACAACAACCTGATTTTAGAGGGGATCAACCCCAACGATGGGACGATCAGGGCCCTGCAGGTAAAGGCTACCGAGTACGTTGGGACAGACGAGGAGAAAGCCATCGCTGCGGCGTATAGTAATACATTTCCCCTTGGTAAAATGTTTGAATTAACCAGAGACTTACCATTTTATCAGGCAGGGCTACATGACAGGCTGCAATTTGTTCTACATTTCGCGGGACATGATGACGTCATCAAAGATGCAGGTACGGCATCCGCGGGAAGTACGGCAGCCAAGCCTGCCGACGCCGCATATAAAATCACCAATATTTCCCTGGAGTTTGACAAGATCAATCATGAGGGTCTCGCGAGTGCTATGATGTCAAGGTATAATAGTCTCGCGTTACCCTATGAACGGATACTTCGAAGCAAGGTGGTAACTATGAAAAAGGCTGATACAAGCTACAACCTTCAGATCGATACCCCAGCCAAGTCATTGAAAGGTGTTTTGCTATTGTTCATAGACCCCGGGAAAGTTAAACCATATTCAGGCATCAACGAGGTGTTCTATAATCCCAAGATTGAGAAGATTAGCGTCACTGTTGAGGGCGAACCTAATGAGTTGTATAGTCATACCATGCTTCCAAAAGACCATCTCGAGCAGGTCATCAATCTCTTCGGTAGCCATGACTCGAATGTGACGATTGGCCAATTTTTCAATGAACGGTATGCGTTGTTTATCGATTTCAGAGCATCTCCCGATCATACGCTACATGGTAGCGGGAGACCCCTACAGAGGCTTAGTGATGGGATAACTTTGCACATGACTAAAAAGGCTGATGGAAGCGGGGATTTTAGATGCTATGTCTACCTACTGATGGACGCTCAACTTAATATACTCGATGGGCGCTTCCACTCGGTGGAGTACTAGTAAATGGCAACGATCGCTGTAATCGTCGCTGGCGCCGCTATAAATGCTCTAGCGTTCAGTGGGACTAACTTTTTGTTTTCTAAGCTATCAGGACACGGCGAAGCAGAGAGAAAAAGGCATGATGAAGCCGTTGAAAAGCTCAATGATGCCCAGGCTCAATGGATAAGAGACCGACAGGCTAAATTGGATTGGTTTGGCAAGCAACGGGAATTGCAAATAGAGGCCGGAAAGAGCCTTCGTGAACTCGATGACGACCTTTATAAATACTACATTGCCTCTGAAAAGAAGGCCCCACAACTGAAGGATTTTTACACACCGTCCAAACCCCAACAAGACGGTGAGTTAACATTCGTACTTGGCTCCCTGTCCCTACTTGGCTTCATGGCTTACAAGTATCTGTAAAAAACGTTTTTTACATGTATATAATAAACATGTCAAAGGCATTACATATTCTTACCGAGGAGGAGGCCGAAAAACTAAGTCAGATATACTATACCCCAGAACATCTGTGGACCGGACGCAAGGCTATCAAATTACTTGCGAAGGAAAGTGGTCTCTCCAAAAAACTAGTCACCCACTGGCTATCCCGTCAACTCCTGTGGCTGATACACATCAAGGGCCCCAAGCGCATTGACTACCCTCATTTCGCCATTACCAGACCCAATGAGATGCATCAGTTCGATCTGTTATATATGCCGTATGACAAGCTATATGGCAATACGTACAAGTACATTCTCACGTGTATTGATGTAGCCTCGAGATATAAGGTCGCGATACCCCTGCGAACCAAGAAGGCTAGCGATGTCGTGGAGATGATCAGGGACATTTATAAGGCAGGGCCCCTACACTACCCCAAAACCTTCCAATGCGATAACGGTAGTGAATTCAAATCGGATGTAATGAAGCTGCTGGAGGGTAAAGGGGTGGAAATTAAGCGGGCTACCACCAAATACCACCATACATTCACGGCCTTTGTGGAGAGCTACAATAAGGTACTTGCTGAAAGGCTCTTCAAGCCCCAGGATGCACAGGAGTTGGTTTCCGGTGAGGATAGTACCATTTGGGTGAAACACCTGTACACTATCGTCAAAAATCTCAATAATACCAAGACTAGAATGATAAATATGAAACCTAACAAGGCGATCAAGCTCGAGGAGATATCGCTCGCGAAAGGCGAGGAATATCCCGAGGAAAAGCCTCTACCTGAGGATGGGCTGTACTTGTACCTCCTACAACCCGGGGAAGAACACGGTGATCAAAAGAGACGCGCCACTGACGCCGTTTGGAACAAACATACCTACAGGTTGGATAAAATAGTAGCAGGTAGTCGCCTTTTGTACTATTTGAAGGACGGCCCTGATCGTAGCTTCGTGTCAGAGGAATTGATGCTTATTCCGGAAGATTTTCGGGTGCCCCCGGAACATGTGAAGGATTGGTAAAGAGTAATTTCAGGAGTACCTCCAAAGGTTCATCCTCCAACTCTTTACTCGGATCCCTTATATACAGCAAAGGGGGCTCGGTATAGAATGGGTACCCATAAACTATACCTTTGATGACATCAGGCTCAATATCCAAATCAATATCAACCAAGCGTCTATCCGGTATAGGAAAATTAAGGATATGGCCTATTTTTGTGTTGTCGGCCAAATCCGACAACCTCAATTCCTTATCTTTGATAACCTCGTAGCATAATGCCCCATACCTATTCTCCTTAACTGAAACGATATGAAGTCTCAGGGCTTGAATATGATCCTCAAGTTCCCCATCGATCTCGCTTCTTGCAAATGTACCCCACGCTTTCATGCCTGACGCTAACCTGTGCAAAAGGTCGTCATCGGTAGGATATTCAAAACCTTCATAATATTCCCCATTTCGATACCTGAAATTTTCCATGCAGGTAGGGCAATAACCTGTCACTGATCCTGATTTTATGCAACATCGTAGTACAGGTATGCTGATATTGTAATCCTTTGCAAATTGCTTTTTTTGTACACAGGCTTCCATCTTTTTTTTGATATTTCACTACCTTTTAACTTACAGCTGAAAGGGTCAAAAAATTATAATTTTAATACCGCAAAGGTATTAAAATTAGTTCCTACTTATGACATATCAATATCAAACATGCCTTCGAAGAGCTCCCGCGTATCATCGTCAGGCAATGTGAAATGATTAAGATAACAATTATCGGTACCAAGACAATCGTCTCTGAATTGACACCAAGCATGTACGGCATTCGGGTCGTCACATTCCGGTTTTCTCACGGTCATCTCGGGGTACATTGTTTTTAATATATTTACTCTTGTGCTGAGCTGCCTACGTTGGCATCGGATCATATAATGCCTATGTATACCCTTTTTTCCATGTTCGTGGGGATCGTTTTTATCGGCTACACATAGCACGGTGTCATATTGAGGATGACGTGGGACATGTCTCTGCCATAGTTCCTTGTTATCCTGCTTAAGGACACTAAGCCGCTCATCTCTATCCTCGAGCTCATCCCCGAGTGCCAGGAGTTGATTGTCCCTCTCCTCAATTTCATCACCAAGTATGGCCATCGCCCCATCCCTGTCTTCAAGGGCTTGACGCTGTTCTTTAATTACATCCTGTAATTTTTTGATACCTGCCCTGGCCAGTCATTTGATTAGGCCCACTGCTTTAGGCTTTTTTGACCTACGAACAATCTCCAATGCATTGTCCAATGTCACGAAGGCGTCATACCCATTTTGGTCTTGTTTTGGTGGTTGGTTACCAACCAACCCTATCTCATGGCGTGCAATGGTGGAAATATCTCGATAGGACTCCGCAATCTTTTCGATGCCCAGGAAACGTCCTAAATCGGCTCGCTTGAAGAGCGGTTGGTTTTGATTGTCGGAAAGGGTTTCAATGGTCTCTGTGTTGAACTTAACCTTTATTGACATCTTTCTAATATATCGACGCAAGCCAGAGGATTTCATAATGGTCATTTCACTACTCTTGCGGGTAGTGAAATTAACGTCGATGGGTGGTGGGTTCAGAGCCCCTCCCCCACAATGGTATCGCGTGGTCTAATATATCGATAAATCTTGTTAATAATGTTAAAAATTGAGAAGTTTGGGGCATCCGGGTTATATCGTATAAAGGTGCATCCAAGGACTTGCTCTATATGTTTTTGTCTCTTTACCTCGTATCCTATATCCCTATCAGCATGTCCAAATTCATCACATTCGATAGCCAATCTGTACCATCAATCGATGCTGCGTTACCATATCTTCGCCGTCAAAAGTGGTGCGGATGTTGTAAATAGTGCCCCACTTTTGCATATAAATTTTCACTACCCACAAGGGCAGTGAAAATTGTGCCTGCTTACGACATATCAATATCGAACATACCTTCGAATAGCTCCCGCGTATGGTCAGGCAATGGTCAGGCAATGTGAAATGATTAAGATAACAATTATCGGTACCAAGACAATCGTCCCTGAATCGACACCAAGCATGCACAGCATTGGGATCATAACATTCCGGTTTTCTCACCGTCATGTCGGGATACATTGTTTTTAATATATTTACCCTTGTGCCGAGCTGCTTGGCATCGTATCATATAATGCTCATGTATACCCTTCCTTCCATGCTCGTTGGGATCGTTTTTATCAACTACGCATAGTACTGTATCATATTGAGGTCGACGCGGGACATGTCCTTCTTTAAGTCTCGCATTTTCCCGGGCCTGTACCATGAGCTGTTCATCCCTGGCATCAAGATCGTCCTCCAGGATGGCGATGGCCGCGTCCTTTTCCTCGATTGCTGCAGCAAGCCTTCGCATTTCCCTGGGTAGCACCTCCTCTACAACCCACTCCAAAAATAATTCTGCCTCGGACCGACCACATCTCAACAGAAAACAATAGAGGCCGGGTTCAGTCAGTAAAACCGTGTCTGGATGGAGGTACCCACCGGTGGGTACCTCCTGTAGGTCTACAAAAGCGTCACCTAATCGCATTTTATACTTCTTAGGAACATATCGTTGAATGCCTTTTACCCCCTCCCCTCGTGTATATCCTGCGGCTCTCCAGACATCAGAGGCCACGATACATTGACCTTTATCCTCGACATAAAATGATCTGACTTGTTTTCCTTGGAAATAATCAATCGTTGCAAGAGACATCTTTGTTCCATTTTCAGGTAGAATTTGGATTTTTTGTATGGTCATTCTAGAATCCCCCAAGTTCGGGGGTATTCAAGCCTTATGTATAGACAAGAGTGTTTAGATTTTTTCAGTTCAGCCTTGATTTCATCCCAGTCTGAAATAAGGTTTGTTTCCTCATCAATAAGCTTCATATCACTTTTCTCATGGGGATACCACAAAAACAGGGCTTTTTTCTGCCTCCTCAGATTCTTGGGGAGAGCTGTATACGACTGCGTGAGTAGCCACAAGCTATGCCTGCGATGCCTACCACTGATAGCTAATTCAAGTAGTGGCTGTCGACGCTTATCAAGGCTCTCGTCTGCTATACAGTCATCCACTACAAACAACGTTTCCTCGCATGCCAGCAGCGATGAAAATTTTTGAATACATTCAAACAGCTGATCTTTGGGGTCTATCAGGAACACGTAATCATCCTTCCAGAGTGAGGCCCTGGATAGATACGTCTCATTCCATCGTATAGTAGGACAAAGTATCACAATATTGGCATAGTGTCCCCTATATTCATTTTCCAAAAAATTCAAAACGCGTTGTGTCTTGCCGCAAGATGTCGGGCCTGTAAAAATTGCTGTGTGGGGCTCTTTAAGAACGTCCACCATTTAATAATAGTTGCCCCACTTACTCCAATTGATTTTTGAATATACCCCGGCACAATTTAAACATATCAATACACCACCCTGATTGTTTACCAATAATCCCCGGCAGGCAGGGCAGAGCTTGGTATTTTGTTGGGTCCGGTATTCCAGGGGTAGAGGATCAAATACTATCTTACCCTCTAGGTAACGCAATACCTTGCGGTACCTCTCGACGAGCAGTGCCTTTTCCTGGCTCTCGGGGGGTGCTTCGATGAGTTCGATGTACCGGGGTATAATGTTGTAGGTCAACAAGGTATACAACATTAGGTAATATTCATCCTGCTCCTGGCCTTGAATCTCCCTATCAATGGCAAGGGGGTCTAATTTGTATTCGATCACGGGGCATTTTTTACATTGGGATCTCCGCCTGGCCTTGGCTTTATCGAGACAACCTATACAACTCTTCGTTCGACCCTTACCCCTGGGTTTGAACTTGTCCAGGGTTAAGACTTTTTTGCATTTTGAGCATGTCCTATTCATTTTTACTTAAAGGCACGAGCCCTGTGTAATGCTTTGGAAACATCGGCCAGCGTTGGGGACCTACCTGTTTCAACATACCTAAAAGGTATCTTGTTATCTATATGTAAATATTCGTAAAGCTCCCACGTGCAGCCCTCGGAAAATTGGGCCTCAATATGGGCCCGACAAATATTCATTAACTCGTATAGAGGCTGAGTCCCCACATGTTCACATTTGTGATGTTTGTCGCGTGATATTTTGCTAATATTTAGGCAACCTATGCACTGCCGATTTAACCGACCACAAGTCTTAACCCCGAAATTATCAAGGGTTAAGACTTTTTTGCATTTTGAGCATTTTTTATTATTCTCCATTTCTATTTACCCCCTTGGGGCAAATAGAAACTTTATCAGACGGTATATTTCTATTTTGGGACTATGCTTGCTGGCAACCACCCTTATTTCACAGCCATTTCACGACTTGCCCTGCCTGCTGCGAAGTACGCCACCATCTTGGGAACGTCATTCGTATCCATTTTGGTAGACGGCCTCGTAATACCAAGGAACTTTTTGCCGGCCATTGCATAGGCAAATGTGAAACTAAGGTCTACAACGGTCTCGTAGAGCATATCCAGGATCTCCTTTTCTTTTGGGCTAATATTGCTTGATGTTGCTGTACTCATTTATATTTACAACATTTTAAACATTTCAATATTTGCATGAGTTTTGCCCTGTTTCCCCTGCTGAGGCTCTGGTGTGGGGTTTTGAGATTCTCCACCATTTTTAGATGCAAATTTGTAGTATACCCCAACCCCTATAACAAGCACGGCAAGCGTCCCTACGCCATAAAGATATACGTCCGTTGTCCTGCTAGAACCTGTCACAGGTTCTTGATCATGTTGCGAAGGTTCTTTGCCCATGTTCTTTCTCAGGTCGGCCTTGTTCTTTTTGTTCCATTCCGCAAGTCTCTTGCCTGCAGCGACACGACCCTCGTTCTTCTTGGTTATGACTTGGTTAGTAGACTCCTCACTCATTTATTACAGTAGCCCGAGGCTCCTCCTTATCCTCCTTATCCTCCTCCTGTTTCTTTTTGCTCATATGCCGAGCCGTATGGCCCGCTACAAGCAGTGGGGCTAAGCACCTCCCAATGGTGCAGTATACAAGGATACCTAGATCGGTCATACTGTCCCTGATAATAGGATCCTCTTCGATATCTTTTCTGAGCTCCTCAACACTGTCGATTTCCAATCAAATTTGCGTATAGGCTGATCACATGGGTAGACAGTGCCCTAGCGGTCTTTTCACCCTTCTCCTGCAATTCCCGCTGTACATATTCGGTATGGACCTTATCTATAGCCTCCTCCGGGGCCTTTTCAACAAACCCCTCGGTACATTTTTTAGGTAGGAGATGCCCCTTGCCTTTGCGCAGGGCATCCTTTAAAATTTGGCGTTTATTGATGGGTTTCTCTATCTGTTCATAGGTTTCTGCAGAGGCATTGTCAAAGATTTGTGCAAGCTCTGACATTCGTTTTATTAGTAGTCGATATCGGAAAAAACAAAACGCAATCAGGGTATAGGGTAGAATTATAGCGATTAGTAAACACACCTCCATTTTATTCCCCCGTAGACGCCAGGCGGTAATGGTCTCTGGCAAGTGTTGTCATCTGGTCCGGTTGTACGATACGTTTATCGTCTGCCCTGTTGAGTGCTAGCTTGTTCACCTCCTGGGTATAGACTTTATGGTTCTTATTTTGGATTAAGACTTGGGTTTTGTATACATCAACGCCCTCTTCCAGGCATCGCTGATAGTCGTCGAATGTGATGGATTTCTTTGTCACACATCTTTTAACACCCTTGGCCTTGCGATCCCCACCCTCCGGTGTAAGGCTCTTATAGGCGTATGCCTTGGTCCTGAGGGTGATGAACTCGGTCATGACCTTCCCTGCTAATTCATCCTTCATAAGGCCTACCACCTTCTTGTTTTTCCCTATGGGGAGGGGCCTATAATCCTGATGATTATAGGCGCTCGTGTCGAATCTTTTTTCGACGTCGTCTTTGATATCACGGTAGAAATCCTCAGTTCGAATGTGGTAAACAAAGCTGTCCGTGTCCATGTAACATAGCTGTAATTTAGAACCATATTTGGGTTGCATAAAATCATAGTGAAATTCATACATGACCATCTTTGACATGTCTAATATGGCCTGCCCTATATATACGGGCTTATTCATCTTCACCTAGGTCTTACCCATCTCAACCCCAAGGAGGTGCTTGCTAAACCGATTTACACCTTTGAAGTTCGGTTTCATCACGAGTTTCGTGTACTTCTCCTCGTTTGTGACTAGCTGGATGCTGCGGTGATTTCTGATATTCTCCATAGTTTTACCAAACACACTCAAATTCATAAGCTTGTAGAAGTCCTTCTCGAACTCGTTTTTGGCAGCCGTTCTAAGCCTTATGTTGTGATCGATGTACCCCTTCAACCACGCCTTCTGATTGAACCTGATGACCCTATGCACCTTCTTTAAATCAAGGCCATGTTTTATAGCCTCGTGAAGGGCTCTGATATGCACCACATATCGACGTTTATCACCCAGATTCGGGACCAGCTTCTCAACTTTATGCACCATCTTGCGTTCGGGTAGGAACGGCAACTCATTGTGTTTATCATGTAGCTCCCTTGGGTAGTCTATATCTACCTCTAAGATGTACCCATGCCTATTATCCTCAACGAGCTTCCCGATCCGCCTTTCGGTGAATGCCTCAACATTTCGAACCCATTTGAACCCATCCGTGGGCAAATCTTTACGCATCGCCCAGCCGTACAAATTGTTTGCGTCGAGGTACTGGAGGTAGGATGATTCAGCCTCCTGATCGTACTGGTCTCCCATGTACCTATTATTTGCCTTCGCATAGCGATGTACGGCCTGGACTATACCTCCACGGATACCTTTTTCTAACATCAGGAGCATGTCGGGATCGGTGAGGAGCTCCAGCTTGATTCCGGTAAATTTCAGTGCCGCCTTCCATGCCAAGCCGGGTGCGCTGTAGAAGTGTGCGTGGTCAAGATTGTAGTTGTCCAAGCACACGCCTCGAAACGTCTCGAAGACATCGGCCAATAGCAGGACGTCTATGGTAAGATAGATATCATGATAATCTCCCATGGTGACGTTATCACCCTCTGGGGTAATGGCATTCCATACCTTTTTAGCATATTCATGGTCCCTGTCGCTGATCCCCTTCATGTTCAGCCTGCTGTAAAAGGCATCCTTGGGCGGTAGTTCCAACTCTTCGAATCGATGTCATCCATTCATATACTCATACGGATACACGCCTTTTCGAAGCATCAGCCTGAAGGTATCATCTTTGTCAATAAACTTTGCCATCGATGGTACGTTTGCCTTTACCTGGTCCCGATTAAGCTGCTTGGTGGTATTCGAGTTGCAAGCTTTACACCAGAATTTTGCCATGTATTCGGCGTCTATACCCCGGAATTCAAGGCATGTATCTGCACACTGTTGACATTTCATACCGGATGCGTTTGTACCAATGAGGTTGCTTGCTAATTTATCCAGTGATGATGCCATAAATCGACAGCTGTCGATGAACCTAATTTCAATCTTCTTGTACACCTCACCATCACCAGATCCCATACCTCCAAGGGGTACCTTGATTTTGACGTTAAAGCTGATATATTTCTCCTTGTTCTCGGCAATACAACCAATGTCCTGGGTATCATATTTTTCACCTAGCTCTCGGATGAACAGGTGTGCGTCGTATCCGGAGAGGTTGTGGAAGATGACGGGAATATGGCTGGGTATCTTATACTTCAAATTACAGCTGTTATGCGCGGCACCCCTGTACAGTCCCTTATAGTGACAATGGTCCCTAACTTTACGGTTATTTTCACAGTCATCGAAGGGCTTTAAGCATATATGGCATTTCGAGGCCGCGTCATGTTCTCTTTTTAGGACCTCCGTTAGAGGCTTCATGTCCTGCTGCGGGTATGTATAATATAGTCTTTTGACCTCGTCCTCCAGATGGTTGACGAACCTCGTCACGCAGTCCTTGCCGCGGTACACCGTTAGGGGATCTGGTACATCCCCATAGGCAAAGGTACTATATGTGCACCAGCCCGACGGTACATGTTTGTTAAGCTTTTTCGTCTTGATCTCCCTTGCATCCTCTTCCATTGGGATGAGTAGACTCTCGAAGTCTGCATAGACGGCAAATGGTACCTTAAATTGCATCTGGCCATCCCTATAGTATAGCCATTTTTCGGCCTCCGTTGGCATTGTGATTTAAACTGCCTCGTGATCGGTGCAGCACCTGTAATGTTTATCCCTCGATTCGGCTGTGGGAAAGCCCTGTAGGCAGTTTAAGCAGAAGTGCATTGCATTCCTATTACTCGAGATCTCTTTGCCCAAGAGTCTCGATAAACTTTTGACGGCCGTATAGTGAGTCTTTTTGTCATCAGTGATAAGTAATAGGGTCACCACCTTGGTACGTCCGTTGTGCACCGATCGACGTAGTATGTTGATCTTTTTTCCCGTTATGTATAGGACGTTTACCGCAATGTCGGGATTATTCGCCTCAAATTTGTATATACTCTTGGTGCTGGTCGGAAACTCTATGCCCTCCCAGTTATAAAGGTCCATATAGGGTTTCATCTGAGATATTCTATTCGGGTTCGTCCCTATCTCCTCATGATGTAAGGATGCTATAATGGCCCACTTGAAACACTCCTCGTCCTCATTCACCGGGTTAATTACAGCCTTTTTAGAGGCTATCCATTTAGGTAGTTCGATGTACGATGAACCCCTTGTTAGCCGTAGCTTATGGAAGTCTACATCAAGGTGTAAAATTCGACCTATCGTAAAGCCACTTTTGGGTAATGCTGGATTTTCCACATGTGTTTTAACCTGAGTAAACATCGTATCCAGCATGTCATCTACGTTGCTACCCTGGAAGACTGAGGCCATATTACTATGGAAGACCTTATTCACCTCTTCATACTTGTCCTTGGTTCCAACTATTGGCTTCTTCCACATGATCCATAGTGACAGCTGTATCTTTGCCGACCCCATATCTTCTACCTGCCCCTCAACCAAGGTTTTCACGTTTGGTCGCACCATCCCTATATACCCGTCGACGTCGGCCCCTCCTATACCGGGAATGCGAAAACTTCTGAAGGTCCTATGGTGAGCATGCTTATGTTCCTGGGGGGTAAAATCTTGCCCTGGCTGTTCATGTAGATAGCCTCCTGTTCGACTTCATTATGAAGTGTAGGTCTTGTGTTGGCTGCCCTGCCATAGAGTCCCATAACAGTGCGTTTAAAGGCTGCATAGGTACTCTTTACCCCCTCTTTTATAGGATTTGGGACAGCATCAATCAGCCAGTTGTACCATTCCCGCATCTTGGTTTTCACGATCGATCGATTTTTCGACAGTTCCTGTTTCTCGAAGACATCCATCTCAGATGGAGGCAATACCCAGTTATGCCATTCCTGGATTTTATCCCCTATAGCTGGACGAGTCTTGGCCATCTCCTGCTTTTTAAATATATCCATAACCCCTGGTACATCCAATAAAGAAATCAATTCAGCCTTGCGTAGCTTGTAATACCCCCTAAGTCCACGACCTTTTGCGATATCACGTAACTGTTTCACGGTGTGTGTATTCATTTCTTTATTGTATAGAGTTTTTGTTTATCAGAGGATTTCATTCTGCTCGACTAACACAGTTATTTCCATTGGGGAATTATACCGTGGCAGATTGGGACAACTATATCTTACTTCAACCGCCGCGGTTGAATATAAGCGGCCGCTTGTTTCGAACAAGCGACCGCGTATCAAAACTGGCGGCCGCATGTTCAGGACTGGCGGCCGCGTGAGTCGAACAATCTGGTCCTGCAAATAATGCAAAAAAAAATTGACATTCATTTCTACATGCGGTTTAAATGTTTCATTGCCTATTCAGAACATGACCGAGAAATTGAGAATAGCTACTGTTTTTGGTGCAGGCTTTGGTTGTGTTTAATGTATTTACTTTATGAAACTATTTTTTTCTTTTGTTACTGATTTGGTCAAAGTTTTATATTAAGTCCCTTTCGACACTTTTCCACCTGATTTTAAGGGTATCTTTTGTTAGATTTTTGTTCTTTTTGTAATTCTTTGATACCTGTGAGAGAAGTCTCTCTGCTATTTAAGCTCCGCCCTTTGACTTGTGAATATGTTTTTATAAATATGCGTGAGAGAATATCTATTATTGATTTTTAAGAAGATATATACCGTAAAAATACTGTATACAACTATACTTGTCTATTTCTTGTACAAAATGAAAGTATTATACGTCGAATCCATCGTTCTCAAATAGGATAAGTAGTTTTACGTAAAGGTCGAGTGCTGTCTCGACATCAACAGCTCTTCTATAATTCTTTATTCGTAAATAACACTCAATCAATTCGTGAATTTCGACATTCTTAGCAATAGGACAGTGCTGAATTCCCATGACATTCTCTGCAACGGCTATATCACTTATCAGTAACATCGAAGCCTTGGTCATGGTACCCAATTTGAGTAGGAATTGCATGAAGTAAATCTGGTTTTCCTCCAGGAGCTGATGATGATTGTCGAACATGGCGTGTTTTCAAGATGTGTGCAAATTCCGTGACCAGAATGCATCAATCTTTTAATTGCGAGTGGAAGTAGCGTATTTCAAGCTATCGTCACGCCCAGTGAAAAACACTTGTAGATCTTCAATGTAGATGTGTTCACTGCCCCTGTCCATTCTCACTAATTTAGGAACAATTTTATGTTCCTTGACCATTTCGATATAGAAATTTCCAATAACCAATGGATCATTGTTAGTAGTTGCCACTTTCAGCCATAATAACTTCCGACTGAATCCATCTATAGCTCCGTGTATACAAATCCCCAATTCTTGAGTTTGTCGTTTCCGTCCATGTGATGCACATCGTTAGGGCTCTGAGTCTGATAGATGCGTCGTTTAATTACGTTTCTAGATCTTTCCTCAACACCTTCCGGATCAATGGATTTCAATACAACGCGGTCCTTTTCTTTCGGTATAACTGTACCATACTTAAGATTGATGAATTCGGCCATTAGACGATAACCAACTTTTCTGTTCGACGTTAACAGCTCGTTCGAAACAATGTCGTGCATAGTTTGCTTAGAACGTTTTTTCAGCCCAAGCTTTTGACGCAAGTACTTCAACCGGCGAGTTGTAATAGCTCTCTTGTGCACAGAATTCAATATGCTGCACATCTCATTAACTGTCAAAAATTTTTGATTGCTATAATACTTGATCAGTTCTTCGTCGCCTTGATTAGAAGCGACACGTGCAGTAAAGAATACATCGCGATAGTGAAGATACGTCCAAAAAGGGTGTGTTTATGGTCAAATGGATTATTTCACCGACCAGGATAAATATTAAATAGACCAGAAGATGGCCAAAAAAGAATTTCAGACACGCGGCCGCCACTATCAAAATAGCGGCCGCCAGTTAATAGAAGCGCCCGCTAATTTCGACCCAAACTGGCGGGCGCTAGACTTGAATAAGCGGCCGCTAGTTTTAATACGCGGCCGCTTGTTCGAAACAGGCGGGCGCTTGATTGCAACCGCGGCGGATGAAGTAAGATGGAGTTGTTCTAATCTGCCACGGTAGAATTACCCTGAGATGTGCGCGTTGATTATTAGAGAATTGTGTTAGAAAATATTGGACCTCTTATTCTACATTATTGTGACGTCATCTATGGTGAATTATTAGGTCCTATGTAGATTAATACGGGATGGTATCGGATGGTGCTGGATTAATAGGGACTGTGCTGTGATTTGCTGTGACGTCACTGCGTACGCACACGCGACTGTGCCAGAAGGAACATTTCCCTATCTCTAAACTCTCTAAGTACTTGGAAGTCATCTAAATGACGTTTCCGGCCAAAATTGGCATTTGTTTTCGACAAAATTTGGCACAGTTAACAAAAAAGGTATGCTGAACATAATAGTGACATCATAATTTTGATTTTTGTCACCTAAATGTCATTTTAGGCCAAAATTGGTCCGAAATTAAAACTACTTTATTTTCGACAAAATTTGGCACAGATAACAAAAAAAGTATGCTGAACATGATGGTGACATCAAAATTTTGATTTTTTGTCACCTAAATGCCGTTTAAGACCATAAACGTTTCAATCGCGCGACTTTTAACCATGGATGATAGGCTGTATTTTTGTTAGCAGAAATTGTAGAATTGGGTCGCATTGTGGATGTTTCATAGTTGTGCATTTTTAATAGCGAGATAGTTTATGCAGCGCCTGCATCTTGTAAGAAAATGTTGTCAACCTCAAAGACTACACTGAAACCTCAGACACTCCCACCAACCGAGAGAGCAATCTACTTTCACTCCCTTCGCGTGCATTACCAAGTTATTGAATGGAAATCATTGCAAAATACATCATTGAACCCGACTGAATGGGGTTGGAGATTAGATCAGGATACCTACGAACCAATAATGACAGATCTGGAGCCAGCACCTGACAACATCCTTAAATTTATCCGTTGCAACTGTAAATTGTCAAAAAAGAACCCATGTGGCACAAACGTTTGTACTTGTCGAAAACATGGTTTGGTATGTGTATCTGCATGTGGAGATTGTCACGGTGTCGATTGTGAGAACTCTGGCTCCTTGCAAGATCCTAGTGATGCTGCTGTCGATGATGACGATGATGATGATTATGACAACATTTTTACTATCTTAGAGAATGAATTTTTATGAATATACCGAACTGCTTTGAAATATTAAATTTTTCATTTTTTAAGGCCCGTGGAAGGGGAGGGGGTGGTTGGGATTGGAAATGTTTTTTCCTGCATGCGACAGAAAATTGAAAATTGAAGAGTTTTGTAATCACAATAAAATTTCGCTTCTAACGGTATATAACATGACCATATTTGAGAAAATCGCCCGAACACCCATTTTTCGACTGGGCCAAAATACCCCCTGCCGGGTTTGGCCCGAAAAAAACAATGTTGCCCAAGATATTTTTCGGAGGATTTTTGATATGTTATTCTACATAAAATTGCGGTTCTGTTGATACCAAAATTACTAAGTTAACAATTTTTTCCGGGTTCATCCCGTTTTCATGCTAATTTGACTACACTATATCTCGAATCCATCGCTTGGCACATGAAAATGTTAGTTGCAGAGGTATCTCAAGCCCTCCTGATGATGGCTTGTAGTTTAACGACTTTACATTACCTGTGATTTTTCCATTCTCTTGTTTAATGAAGAAGTAAATGTAGCGGGAAATTTCTCTCGGAACATGACCAACAGTTTTCCATCCATCGAAGTGTCTTTCTTTTGCTTTTACTGCACAGGCATATGGATCAATCGCAATTGAACTTTGGTTGGTTTCAATTTCAATCTTAACTTTCTCGTTTACTTTCGCATTCGATCAAAGTGTGTCTTTATAGATATGGTACCCAAGCAATTTTCGTCTGAAAACTATAAGCAGACATTTCTCTTCGCTGTGTATAAAGAAATAAAGACTGTGCCATTCATTAAAGTAAGCCATTTGAACAGTTAATTCGAAGATCGAATCGAATGTTTAAAATAGTGTTTTTATCAACATTTGACCTTCTATTAATGAAAATGTCGTCGAAAAAGGATATAAGAGCATTCTTTAACCGTAAAAGAGCAGCAGATTCTGATGGACCAACTTCTAAAAAGAACAAACCATCTAACCAAGAAATAATTGTCTCTGCAACAGAAAGTGTAAATAGAAATTCAGACGGTCAAGGATGAGGTAGAAAAGTCAACTGCTCGTCAAAACTACAACAGCGTACCAAAGCAAGTTCGCATAGAAGTTGAAAAAATGCTTTGAGGCATTAGCACTATGCTCTTGATCATTTTTCAAAGAAATATCCCAAGTACAAATTTAAACGAACTTCTGTAAACTCTTGGAAAGCATCACTAAAAAACAATGAAACTGACAAAACTTTAAAGAAAATCGGTCGACCAAATCTTTTGTCCGATGTATTGCTGACAAAAACAAAAGACGTTATAATAGGCTCACGTCTTGCAGGTACCGTCATTTCGAGAAGGATGGTAATTGCCATCGGGACAAGAAGTTATTAAAGCAAATGATCCAGGTATAGGTTTTTTATTTTCCCAAATGACAAATCAGTAGGACATTTTTGGCATTAATTATTTTAAAGCTTTAGGTTATTACTTAAAATATTTCTCAGGCTGAAAAAAGAGCTTAGCAAACTGTATAAAAAAATCCAAGAGATTGAAAAACATTTCCATTTTTTCATATTTTAGGTTTGTTGAAAGAATTCGGTGGAGCACTAGAATTAACTGAAAATTGGGCTCGTAATGTCTTGAAATCAATGGATTGGACTAAAAGGAAAGGCACGACTGGAAAAGTGGAACCATCAAAAGAGTTTCCTGAAGAAGAAAAAATTTACATTCCAAAGAAAGATTTCAAATGTTATATTGGATCATGATATTCCCCAAGCTCTTGTTCTGAATCTCGACCAGGCCCCTCTCTCCTATGTATCTCCTGCGAAGTACACATTTTCATC
Organism: Hydractinia echinata; assembly: GCA_030067915.1. NCBI lineage: Eukaryota > Metazoa > Cnidaria > Hydrozoa > Anthoathecata > Hydractiniidae > Hydractinia > Hydractinia echinata. Next base: position 224,031 of record JASGCC010000012.1, on the reverse strand, counting down.
GAAGGGGGCAAAAAATGTCCCAATCAAAAGGCTTGATGACAAGAGACAAACTACAGCGCCTTTTGTTGTTTCTGCTACTGGTGCTTTTCTCCCTATCCAGCTTATTTATCAAGGGAAGTCAAAAAGATGTTTACCTAAATTTACATTTCCGACCAATTTTCATGTCACGTATACTCCAAATCATTGGTCTAATTTAGAAAAAGTGTGAAGATCTATTTAAAATAATCATTTTCCCATATTTATCTGCCAAAAAGAAAGAGCTTGGTTGTTACCCAGAAGAACACTGGTCCTTGATTATCATAGATACTTTTAAAGGTCAAGACAACAACGAAATAAAACGATTATGTGCGAAAAACAACTGTGGATTGGTTATCGTTCCGCATAATCTCACGAATAAGTTCCAACCCTTAGACATCAGCATCAATCAGTCTGCCAAAAAATTCATTTTACATAAGTTCAACACGTGGTACGCTGATAGAGTAAGCAAGCAGTTGTCAAACGGAGTTGCACCTCAGTGGATTGTTGAAACATACAACCATGTCAAGCTACAAAATGATTCTATTATCAACGGTTTTGATGCTGCAGGGATCACAGAGGCGATCAAGTCTGCTAACAGCGTCTTTGCACGTATAGAGAACCCATTTGATGAGCAAAGGCAACAACTTAGTCATTTATATTAATAGATTTATTTACAATGAAAAGAGAGATTTTAGTTTTCTTATCTTTCCACCTAAAACCTCCTTTTTTTGGCTTCAAATATGACTTTAAAAGGGTTTGTCGCCTTCAAACACGAATAAAAACACGTAAAATAGACATAAAAATAGAAATAATTTTTTTTGTCGGTCAAAACATTTCGTCGGTTATAAAATTTCGCCGGTGAAAAGTGACAATTTTTTTTTCAAATTTCGTCACTTTTCCATAAGGTATATGAAGTATTCTAATATAACAGTTAAAACTTTAACTTAAAACTTTCTGAAAAAGAAAGTACGTTTTAAAAATGAGAAACAAGAACACAATTTTACCATAAACTGAATTAACACCAGGTTGTTTAATTATTGTCTATTTAACCTCTCTTTGCGTCTTTGATTTGAAAAGGGAATTTATTAAAAGGATACAAAACAATGCCATGTGATGCACAGGGTATATTATATTGATAAATATATGTATATAAATTTAATCAAGCTGGCTTTTAATATCTTCGTTAAACAAATAACATATTATAAGCAGGCAATACAAGATTTTTAAACCTGTTGACAATACAGGATTTATTTTGTTGAAATCGATTTATTGAATTCAACAAATTTGATTGTTTATTATCCTTTTTTGATTCGAATTCTCAAATTTGAATTTCTTTCGAAGAGTTGAATTAATTGCAATTTTTCATTTTGAGGAAACTGATTGGTCATTGTTTTGTTTGACAAATCCAAAAGGTTGAACATATCTAACTTCTAAAATTTCAAATTGACAAATTGAATTCAACAAGTTGAAACAAAAAAGGGTAAACACACAGTTAATAAATTTGCAGATTTGATAAATCTATGGTCCTTTTCGTGAGATTTTGGTGAGATAAAAATCAAGACTTACTCTAACTAAATCTTAGAAAAATAATTTGTGTTACTTTGGGTGAGTTCGAGAAAAATTTTCAAGCAAATTAAGCACTCAAGGAGAACTGATAATTTCGCTAGTAACAGAATAGTTAGCCGTTTTTTGGTTATAATTCTGGCATTTTGTGCGGGAGAACGGGATTCGATTGCCTTTGGCGCAATTTCTCTCACATGGCTTGGGGGGGTAACCCAAGCCATGTTGTACCAGGGCCTCGTACGCGTTTCATCTTCATATCAAAAAACGCCACAGGCCCTGGGTTCGAGGTTGGGCATAGTTTTGATAAATACGATCACAATTTCTCAGTTATTTTTTATGAAGCAAGCAAAGTGATAAATCTGTAACAGAAAAAAAAATTAAAATGTTAGGTTTTTATCTGAAGATTGGGATTGTTTATTTTTTTCATTTGGAACATAAATCAATAAAAAACAACAGTTTCCACATTATGCTACAACATGAAATAAAAAATTGTCAGATTTGAACACAAAAAAATGATAAATATGTACTCTAAGGTGCCAAATAAACGAGGGGGGGTTCAAATAAATTGGGGGGGGGGGATTTTTGAAAAAATTAATAAACGGGGGGGGGGGGGTGTTCAAATAAATGGGGGGGGGGGGGGGGTGAGAAATTTCTGAAAACCAAGCCAAACAATAAATTACTAAGCACTTTTACTCCCACATTCGAAAGAGAAGACATTATATTGCATCATTCGAAAGAGAAGACATCACAAAACAGATTTGCTAAAAGTGTAACACATAAGCCATTGCACTGCAACTCGCCAGATTTGATTCTTTGTGCGATCCATCAACAAACCTAAAAAAGCTAAGATCCACGGCATAGACCAACAGCCATGTCTCAAATATACCGAAGCAGTGACAAAATTTACGAGGCAAGAAAACATTCGGTTTGGTTTGACATGATGGCAGTATCAGACACAAAAAAACACGCTACAATGGGCACGCCGAAACTCGATTTTTTTTCAAATTTTTATGGTAAGTAAGATTCCTTGAGCTCCAAAATTAATAAACGGGGGGGGTCCAAATAAGGTCTGGGGGGGGGGAGAGGTAGGGAAATGTATGTTCTAGCGCAGTCGCAGTGCGCGCCCACAGACGCCCACAGACGCCCACAGACGCCCACAGACGCCCACAGACGCCCACAGACGCCCACAGACGCCCACAGACGCCCACAGACGCCCACAGACGCCCACAGACGCCCACAGACGCCCACAGACGTCCACAGACGCCCACGGTCAAACACAACAAATCCGGTACCATCCAACACAGGTCCCATATTATTCTACAAATAAGTCAAAATAATTCTAGCGCAAGTCCCTAAAATTCCCCCGCACATTGATGACGTCATAAAAGTATGCTGCAAATGTGTAAAATTCTAGCGCAGGGGGAATTCCCTTATAGAATGATGACGTCATCAAAAATCAACGCATGCGCAATAAGATGCGTTAAATTTTTTTGACCGTCATGAAATCCTCTGACAAAAGTAAAAACTTTATACAATAAAGAGAGAAAATGAATACACATACAGTCAAAGAATTACGTGATATTGCAAAAGGTCGTGGTTTAACAGGGTATTATAGACTACGCAAGGCTGAATTAGTTGATTTATTGGACAATGATATTCAAGCTCAAAATAGGTGCAATAAGGCTGTTGACGAGGATCCCTATGCACTCAAGTATGTGCCGGATCAATTCAAGACGCAAGACATGTGCAACAAGGCCGTTGAACAAAATTCCTGGATGCTCAGGTATGTACCGGATCAGTTCAAGACCCAAGACATGTGCAATAAGGCTGTTGAAAAAGATCCCTGGGTGCTCGAATTTGTCCCCAATCAATTCAAGACGCAAGACATGTGCAATAAGGCTGTTGAAAAAGATCCCTGGGTGCTCGAATTTGTCCCCAATCAATTCAAGACCCAAGACATGTGCAACAAGGCCGTTGAGGAGGATCCCTATCTGTTCAATAATACACCGGACTGGTTTGTCACCAAGGACATGTGCCTCAGGGTTTCTGAAGATGAATATGATTCTGAACTACTCTCTGCCTATCTCCGGAGGAAATCCGAAAAGGCTAGAATTAGGGACGAGCTAGCACCAGTAGCCTGGCATCCTGACAGGGTCATCGATTGGTGCTTTTCAGAGGATGAAAAAGCAGACCTCGAAAAATTGTGGAGTTGAATTGAGATGAAATTCATATTTCATATTACAACCCCGAAGGGTTGTAATATGAAATCAAGCATTATAATAAAGATGTGTCAGAGAAAATTTGATATTTTTGGAATCGTCGTCATAATGACCTTCGCGACCGGCATCGGTCTCTCCCTACCACTAATGGCACTAACCCTGGTACAAGAAGCAGAGAAGAAGGAGAAGGAACGAAGAATTCAATACTTATGGGATCAATATAATGCCCTAGAATCATAAGATAAATGTAAGGACTGTGAAGGTATGCTTGATAAATATGACAGATGTACATGCGGGCGAAGGCTTGAAGTAAATGGTAAACTTTTATGCTGGTACTGCTACCAGGACTACATCACATATAATGGAGGTGGATGTGTATGTACGATGACATGCAATTCTCTGAAATCTTTCGAATTACAATAAAACAAGATGCTGAAATTTGAAAATGAGATTGTCAACCCAAAGCTATTCTACTCATTTGCCGCTAATTTTTCAAACATCAATGATATCAATGTGGACTGCCTGACAGTGTCAGATCCGGTACCAGCCAACGGGGACAAGGATCAGCGGTACATCATAGGGTACCATACAATAGACCTCGTGGTAGCACTCAGGGTAAAGGCACCTAAAATCTGGTCCCCGAATGGAGTGACACGGTACAATGCCAATGCCGTACCAGCGATGGGTCTTGATTTTGAGGAGTACCCTGATTGGATTGAAAAATATCGGCAAATTTGGAACAAGATTGAGGAGCTTATATCTCAAAAATTGACGACAGAGCCGGTCAAAAAGGACCGTTACGTGAATGCCAAGCTCAAATATTACAAGGATGTGATCACGACTAAATTCCACGGTATGCCGATACTCTATGATGAGCCCTGCCAAGCCAGTGCCATCATGGCCATTTCATCGGTGTACGTGCAGGGTAAAAACCACTACCCACAAGTACATGTCGTGGAATGTCGGTACAAGGACTTCAAAAAGGAATGGCTGCTGAATGAGCATTAGAAAAAACCCAATACTTTATAGGTCATACAGTACCTACAAAATATATAAAAATTAAGGCTTATACTCAGGTGGGGGTTCTAGGTATTGCTTACATACTGTACAGACCTCACGTTTTTAAAATCTCATCATGTGCCTCCTGCCTCCCTTTCGCAACCAGCTGAGCACGCTCCCGATCGTTGATGGAGTCAACGATCCTTTTAACACGCTGTCGCATCTGTTCCTTCAATAACATATACTTTTGCTTCTCCCGCGCAATGAGGCTAAACTCATGGTCTTCAATCACCCCATTTTCTACAGCCCTTGAGAAGAGATCGACGACGGAGTTCAATTTTTTTTCAATTGAAATTGCGAGTAGCCTAATTGCCTTATGTTTCTTGGCCTTCACACCAAGCCTCTTGCCGGCGTTTCTCAGACCTGCCTGTCCAACTCCTACGGCAATCGTGATTCCTCCCATGGCAATACAGAGTGGTGCCCCCAGACCCGAGGCCAACGCCCCGATTCCGACACCTGACGTTACTATAGTAATACCCAATAGTCCGTGATCGCAGTATCGGATCCAGACCCCATGCATTTTAAACTTTTTTGCGAGTCTATCCCGCTCCTTAATCTCATTTCGCAGATACTGTTCAATATCTGCAATCTTTTTGAGTCTGTAGGCCTGGCCTCCCTCCTGTATAGTATCTTCCGCTGGTGCGCTCGGTAAATTTGGATACAGCTTGGTTAAATCAGCCATTTATTCTATAAGAATATGCATGGTTATCCCGGTGAACGAAACGTTTTTGTCGTGGTAGAATTCGTCTGTCAACATAAACTCCAAACGATCCGTGGACCCCTTCAAGGGCATGTAAATCGGGGTCTCGAAACTCCAGGTCAGCATGTCCCCCCAAGCGTTTAGCTCCTTGGTGGGAAGTAGGGCCAGAATTTTAGACTTTTTACCATCCAACAGGGCATCACATTCATCCAGCTGAGGGCAAACGAGTCGTAGCCGAATGTAGATGTCAGTCTTGTAGTATGCATCATAGTCACCCTTCATATAATATTTTTTACTAGGATCGTAGGGTAGACCTAAGAGCTCCTGCAGTTGTCTATGAATCACCACCGTGTACCCGTCACTGACACGGAGCCTACAGAGTCCATTTTTCAGGACAAACAGTTTTATCCTGTCCTGTGCCTGACTGTTCACGATAGCCGCCAAGTCCTCGATCCTATACAGACCGTTCATGATCTCAATTCTAATTTCCCTCTGATCGGGCCCTATTTTACGGATAACAAATTCATTATCGCTGTAAAGGTTCAACCATACAGGCCTGATGCTTATCGATTTCAGGGCTATCTTGCTATCCTGTCCCAGATAGTCTTCAAATATCGTAGGCTTATATATATCGGTTATGTAGAGTTGCTTCATCTTTGTTTTAAACAAAGAATGAATATCTACTCTTACAACACCAACGCAAAGTACAAGTCAAACAGGGGTGAATGGCCTCTTGGTGTCGTCAACTTGGAGCATCAGGACCTGTATGTTGGGACGGAGTCTTATATTTCTGTGGTATTTCCTGAATTCAGTAAATACCCCATTAGGGTTACAACTACCTACCTGAACGACCCTGTCATTCAGGGCTGGACAAGAGGACAAGCCCTGGACTACTGGAATATTCAGGTGAACTTTGCAACTCATTGCGCGAGCACAGCCCTGGGCATCTCCGCAAAACATCTAACGGGCTCCGTACCACTTGTCAACTCAGTCTTCAAATTTCATATATATTACCACATGCGTCGTATTCTGGCAAGAATGAAAGTACCCATGTCTTTTAATGACGGTTTTTCTCGGTACAAAAATCCCTACTCCGCATCTGGGTATGCACAAATATGCCGTGAATATGGTGCCGACCCTAATGGCCTGTACAAGACCAAATCAGTAAGTGCATCATTGACTAACGGAAGATGGTGGCCACAAGTTGAGGGTGATTGGGCCAAATTTATCATACCCACAAGCCAAGGTCTGACATCGGAAGGTCTCACTAAGCTAAACGAAAGTATCCGGGTTTACGTGGTCTTGTTGCTCGGATCGCAGGCAGGGGTCAAGGCATCCTTACTCGGGTCCGGTGCTGATAACTACACAGCAAGACAGATTTTAATGCAGAAATTTGAAGCCATGGTACAACGTCAGGAAAATGTAGGACATGACATCACAGAGTTTCAGAAGGTGCTGCAATATGCCAGAACTCCGGTAAACTTCGCCGTCATGCCCGGCGTCTACATGTTGCCCTCTGATATGAACCTCCGCATAGGCAAAATTTTAGGGTATAACAACAATATCCTGATCGCACCCACCAATGTAAATGTAGGGGTACAGGTTGATGTAAATAACAGGCCTATTGTAAGGCATGCGGGTGCCGCACCCCTCAAGCATACTATCAAAAATACCTATACATACCATACCACCTATATATACTACAAAGCATGGTACACCACTTAAGCATACCGGGCATACCATCAGGCATGTGGTGGCAGATATCAAACTTCCCCCAAAACATGTTACGCCTCCTATACATGCCACTGAACAACCCCCGCAAAATCAGCATGAGGATACCAAGGCAGCCTTGATTAGGACAGGGGTGGGGATTATTATTGCCTACATTTGGCTGAAAAAATAGTTCATATTTAAACCTTTCCAACATAGAGGACGACAAACCCAGCAGCGGCCGCGATGGCCATGTACAGATGTTTTGGCACGTATTCCACGACTGTTGCCGCCACCCTCAGAAGGAAGGAGATAACCGTACCGATAATACCAGGCAATGCGGCACCTGCCTTACCTGCTAAGTACTTAAAAAATTTCCCCAGTCGCTGCAGTTGCTTCTGCACAAAACCCTTTCCTGCACCACCGGCAGCACTTCCTCCTGCGGCACCCGCTGCGGCAGAACCTCCTGTAACGGATAATACGATGGTGCTTATCAGTAGTCCAATAGCCAAAACGATGCTAGCTATGGTCAGACCCTGCTCCTTGAAGACTATTTTAAGCTTGTCAAGCAGGGATGTGTTATCTTCAATAGCGTATCCTTGATATTTTTCAGCTGGCTGTAAATCTCACGCTTGAGCTCTTTCACCCTTTCCTGTAGGGCATTCCTTTCATCCTTCATATTTTTTATTTTTTTCTCGATACCTTCTATTATTTTTTTATCAAGATCTGACATCTCACCATCATATGCCCCATCTTCCTGATCCTGACGTTGTTTCAGACTGTCCTCTGCCTTTAATTTTATCATTATATGAAGCTATCTTATGTTCTAGACTTCTAATATTACCCTGATATGTTTGAAGTTCAAGGTCAAGTCCATTCAACTCACATTGGGTGAATTAAGTGAATGAAGTTTCATCTACAAGGATTCCTACATCATGCACAACCTTCCTAATATTATCTATAGTTTTCATCTGAATGATCTCACCCAGATCCTCCTCTCCACCCTCATTAACAATAGCATCAACCCCCAGCGCGAGTTTCCGGACTGCTTCCATTTTGTTGGGCGCAGAGACATAATTGGTAAAGCCCATGGCATGCACTTCCTGGACCGTCAAACCATTTGTTTGCAATGTACTTAAGGCTAGGAACCCTCTTCCATACAACTTTGTAAGCCTTATATCTTTGAAAAAAAGCTGTTCCCCCTCACGTTTAAAGTTACCATTAATTAGCTGTGGAACACACAGCTTCTAGTTTCGGCTGAAAGCTCGAACAAAATCCTGATCTTCTGAGATTTAAGTGAAGATATGTGTATCTCGGACGCGGTTAGTAAAATTGACGTTTAATCTGCGATTTTAAAAGTTGCATAGCTCGGGTTTGGAAAAGATCTCTTTTTGTCTTGTAAATACTTTGTATGTTTTCTATGCTTCTATATGCTAATAAAGATACCATCACATCCATGTAAATCTTAGTAAAATCATTTTTATTATCTTGGCTATAACTGGCGTATATATATAGCAGGCCAGCTAACGTGGTCAGTGTCAGTAGATAGCAATAGACGGACAGCTAGCTAGCTATTTTGTGCTTTTCTCCAAAGTCTTTCATTTAGTTTGGTATAAGTGCATTTTGTGCTATCAATCGTTATTACTTCTTGTGTTATCTTTTACCAACCTGAAGCTAGCCACAAAAGTAAGGAGGCATATAGCTATAAATCTTGTAATAATAACCATGCAAATTTTAGCTGCAATACTCTGCTTAACAAAGTATCTTTCCATACATCATAGTTTATAGTGTTAGCTTCACAGCAACAGAATAAAATATTTTATCCCAGTGGTATAAAGTTTAAATGGAGTTTCAATGTTTACGTTTTGACAGGATTTCCACGCTCGTGTATAAAATCTGAAAAATCGACAGATAATAAAATGCAGACTATATAGAAGAAGAAAATTAACAGTCGGTGAGAACTGATAATTAGCCTGTAACAGGATAGTTAGTCGATGCTTATACGGCTATAATACGGTGGAGATCTTTTTTGCCTAAATTTCCACAATTTTCTTCAATATGTCGATATTGTAGGTATGCCTTCCTCATATTTTTCATGCCTGACTACGTTTTTTCAATGTTTTTCCATAAACTCAGCGTTGTTGTTTCAAGAGCATTCATAAATTGAATCAGCTAGTTATATAATATACACTATAAATATGGAACTGAGGCCATACAGTACCAGGAAAGTCCGTATTTATATGGTTAATTAGCCGGTATTAGTTTGAAAATGAATATCTTTCATGCACAGTCGTTTCTTGTTCTTATTTTGTTTTTTATTGGAGCATAACATGCTATGAAACTAGGTAGATGACTATTGTAAGATCGATATCGAAGAAAAGTGTAGAAATTGAAGAAATAAGATCTCTACCGTATAATTAGCCACATAAGCAGCTAATTTTACTGTGTACCGTATAATTTCCTGTAATGGCTAACTGTCCTTTACAGGCTAATTATCAGTTCTTCCCGATTGGTTAAGTTATGATTAGAAAAATTGTTAGGCTAGTAGCATTTTTTCACTGATGTATGTTGTAAATTAATCTGCATGCAAAAATTGTAATAGGCTGGTTGGTCTACGGCTTATTGCATGTTTATTTTGCCTGTCGATTTGCACAAAAGATCTTGGGAATATATGAAACTAGTCTGAAATTGCTCAGATTTGTAGAAATTTTCTGCAGACCAGGTCTGAAAGGGCGTTCTATTGGACTAGCCTTCAACCCATGAAACAAGGGATGGCTCAGATATTTTTAGACTTGCCATCCCTTTTCGGGCGTCCTCAGCACAAAATGACAATTCGGCTACCAGTTTGAATAAAATACGTATATTATTGAGCTTGCTGCTCAGTGACTAAACAGGAGGGGTTCTACAATTTTGCCAGCCTGTTTAATTTTTCCTCTGTAAAACAAGCACCAAAAGCTCATTTTTTATTAGTTATGCTATGAATAAAGTATTTTCAATGTAAGCTCAAATGAGCCTGTTTTTTGTGATACACACTTTTTTTTATAAGAAACACGCTTATAAGAAACCCGAGGCTCAAAATTTGAAAATATTAAGTACCTCAAGCTCCTCCAGACCATAAACTATTACAGAAAATATTAGTGAAGCTCTTAGCACTTTTTTTTAATTGATCAAATAGTAGACAAAACTAGAACTATATATTAAGAAAGAAACAACCCTTCATTTTCCAAAAGCGAAATGAATTATCAGAAAGCAATACTCATACTACTAACACAGCACTAGTATATATCACTTATGTACAAACAAAATCATTTGAACTTTAAAGAAATAGGTCAAAAATGTTTCCATCGTTTGGTAAGCTCATCTACTTCCATGTCGTCAAAATTAAGAAACAGTTAAGAAACTTTTTAGCCTCAAAATCAGAAAAAAATAAGAAACTTGAGGCTCAGTAGTCAAAACTGGTTTCTTATAAAAAAAAACAGCGTGTACAGTATATATATTCAATCTTGTCTGTGAGAGGTAATTAATTGGCATGGTATACGACAGACTGTAGCCTGTTTATTATTTTATTTGATCTGAAGTTACATGGGTTAAAGTGTTTTCTTGATGCTGCATATACTTTATTGACATAAACTAGCTCCTATGCAGGGATTTTGTTTTATTAAAACATGCTTTTACTGGTACAACTTTTATTAGAAACCTTATTTACTCAAAAAATGATGTAACTTTATTTCATTATATTTCAGTCTTGCGTTTGTGAAAAGGTTTAAAAAAACGATATTTAGTAATTAGTCTAGCATCACCTGTTGCAAATGCTAGGCAAGCGGGCTTAAGTTTTTTATTGGCTTGCGATACGTCGATGATTAGAAATAGGCTTTGTGTATCCTAGAGTAACAAAAAAACCAGCTCCGTTTTAACATTGGTTCCACAGCTTCATAGCTGTACAGCTTTCTTGTTATATTTATATCCATCTTAGTTCCATCCAGAGGTCCAAGGTTCCGGTTCTTATTAAGATGTTCGTAAAAATCATTGACTACTGTTTCTAGTTGGCCTCTCGCGAGTTCACCAAGCGCACCTCCCTGCCCCTGCCCCTGCCGTCCTAACGTTGAGGCACCTGGTGTTGATGGAAGTTGATGTGATGATGGGAGCTGCTGCGTACCATCATCATGCCATCATCCCCACCAGCCTTCCCATATCATCTTCATGCGTAAATATCGGATTATCGCACATTTTATTTAAATATTCCGTATCTATATAATAAATGAATAGATACGGAAATATATTGGATCCATATATGGAGACCAAGCAGCTTTTAGGTTTTAAGGGGCACCGTCAACGCGTCCAAATCTCGCATACCCCCTCAACAATAAACCAGAATGAAGATCTATACGGTGAGGCCCCTAATATGGACAGCAATGATGTCATTTCCCGGGCAGCCTCAAGCTCTTATTTGACCTGACATTGACGGAACCAACACAAAGCGTACCATTGTCAGCAATATAGGGAAAAGTCTGATTAAGAATCTACGCATCACGTTAAATGGTAAGGAGGTACAAAATATAAGCGACCTACAATATCCCTGGCAGTGTACCGGGATCTCTGGCAGCCAAATTTGTTTAGGGAAAATAACCTAATTTTGGAGGGTATCAACCCCAATGACGGCACCATTAGAGCCTTACAGGTCAAAGCTAGCGAACAATGTTGGTACAGATGAGGAGAAGGCAATCGCCGCGGGCCTATGGTAACACTTTTTGCATCCCATTAGGTAAAATGTTCGAGCTATTCAGAGACCTACCGTTCTGTCAGGCGGGATTCATGATCGGTCGCAATTCTGCCTACGTTTCGCGTCCTACGGTGACGTCATTAAGGATGGGGGCACGGCAGCGGTTGGATCTACGACTGCCAAGGCTGCTGATGCTGCCTATAAGATAACCAACATCAAGCTTGAGTTTGACAAAATCACCCATGAGGGGCTAATCAACTGCCATAATGTCAAGGTATGCATATTGGCCCTACCCTATGAACGTATACTAAGAAGCAAGGTGGTGACCTATGAAAAAATCGGATACTAGCTACAATTTGCAAATCGATACCCTTGCCAAGAGCCTAAAGGGCGTCTTTACTACTGTTTGTGGACCCTGGGAAAGTTAAACCCTTATTCCGGTATAAAATGAGGTGTTCTACAACCCCAGATAGAAAAAATAAGCATCACGGTGGAAGGTGAGCCTAAGGAACTATGTAGCCATGCCATGCTACCCAAAGACCATTTGGAACAAATTGTCAATATCTTCGGCGCCCACGACTCTAGCGTCACAATTGGCAATTTTTTAACGAACGGTATGCCTTATTTATCGATTTCCGGGCCTCTCCAGATGAGATTTTACATGGCAGCGGAAGGCCCCTGCAACGCCTTAGTGATGGGATAACGTTGCACATGACTAAAAAGGCTGACGGGACCGGGGATTTTACGTGTTATGTATACCTCTTACAAGACGCCCAAATGAATATCCTTGGGGGTAGACTCGATGCTGTTGAGTATTAAATAAAAGTATGGCAACGATCGCTGTCATCGTCGCTGGCGCCGCTATAAACGCCCTTGCATTCAGTGGCACAAATTTTCTATTCAGCAAGCTCTTGGGACACGGTGAGGCCGAGAGGAAGAGGCACGACGAAGCTATGGAAAAATTAAATACTGCCCAGGCCGAATGGATACGAGGCCGGCAAGCGAAACTTGATTGGTTTGCGAAGGAAAGGGAACTGCAAATAAAAGCAGGGAAGAGCCTGAGAGAGCTCGATGACGACCTCTATAAATACTACATTGCCTCTGAAAAGAGTGCCCCGCAATTGTCTGACTATTACACCCCTTCCAAGAAGCAACAGGATGGTGAGTTAACGTTCGTACTTGGCTCGTTGTCCCTAGTAGGCTTCGTGGCTTACAAATATCTATAGGAATTTTTCCGACATATAATAAACATGTCAGAAAAACCACATAGTATTACGGAAGAAGAGGCGGAAAAGCTAAGCCAAATTTACTATACCCCAGAACATCTCTGGATCGGACGGAAAGCTATCAAGCTGCTTGCGAAGGATAGCGGTCTCCCGATAAAGCTAGTAACTCATTGGCTATCCAGGCAGCTCTTGTGGTTGAGACACATCAGGGGCCCAAAACGTATAGACTACCCCCATTTTACTGTTACGAGGCCCAATGAAATGCATCAATTTGATCTACTCTACATGCCACACGATAGGGTATATGGCAATACGTACAAGTATATCCTGACAGGCATTGATGTAGCCTCGAGATACAAGGTAGCTAGACCCCTACGGACGAAAAAGGCTAGTGAGGTTGCAGAGATGATTAAGGACATCTACAAGGCAGGACCTTTACACTACCCTAAGATTTTTCAATGTGACAATGGCTTCCGAATTCAAATCGGATGTAACGAAGTTACTGGAGGGTAAGGGAGTTGAAATTAAGAGGGCTACCACCAAATATCACTATACATTTACGGCCTTTGTAGAGTCGTACAACAAGGTACTTGCCGAAAGGCTCTTTAAGCCCCAAGATGCACAGGAGTTGGTCTCTGGCGAGCCTAGTACCATTTGGTCAAGCACCTGTACGCTATCGTCAAAAGTCTAAACGGCAGCAAAACTGCAATGATTAAGATGAAACCTAACAGGGCGATTAAACTTGAAGATGTCCCACTCGCAAAAAGTCAGCAATATCCCGAGGAAAAGCCCCTACCCGAGGACGGGTTATATCTCTACCTCCTCCAACCAGGGGAAGAACATGGTGATCAAAAGAGACGCGCAACTGACGCCTTTTACAGCAAACATACTTACAGGCTGGATCGTATTGTGGCGGGTAGTCGTCTCTTGTACTATTTTAAAGGATGGTCCCGATCGCAGTTTTGTTTCGGAAGAACTCATGCTGATCCCGGAGGATGTTGAGGTACCTCCGGAGGAGGTTAAAGAGTGGTAATAGCCCTCAATTTTACATATAATTTTCACTACCCACAAGAGTAGTAAAAGTTGTGTCCGGATGTAGGTACCTCCTGAAGGTCTACAAAAGCGTTACCTATTCCTCCAATGCGGGAACACCTAAATCGTACAGGTCATCCCGGGTAATGTCAATAAGGCTAAAATGGTTTCTGAAACGTTCTACGTGTCAATCCTCTTCAAAACGATTAAAGGCGTGTTTACCATTGGGATTATCAATGACAACAATCTCTTCAGATTTTGGGTAGTTGTCCTTGAGCCATCTCATTTTGGTATGAATAATACGTCTTTGAACACGCGCACAGTAGTATGGAAGATGATGAAATTCGTGGTCATTCCCGTGCACTATGTTTTCTGTAAATCATGATGACGTTGTCCTTACCTGGATCTTGGGCATGTGGTACGTACCGTTCTTTGAGCCTCACATTTTCCTGGGTCTGTACCCTCGAGTTCGTACCCCAGCTTCCACAAATTGTCATCCCTGGAGTTAAGATCGTCTCGAGAATGGCGATATCTATATCCCTGTTCTCCAGGGCCTGGCGATGGCTCACCAATTACATCTGTAGTTTTTGGACACCTGCCCTGGGCTAAAAATTTGATGACCCCTACAGCTTTGGGCTTTCTAGAACGGCGAACGATCTCCAATGCCACCTTCAAGGCGTGACAAAGACGTCATGCCCATTTTCCCCCCTCTCCTTAGCATACCCGACCGGGGCCCCGGCGGAGATGCCCTTATTGGACCCCACAATTTCGGACCTGGTAGATAGGAATGATGACGATATTGGCATATTTTTAACTTTTTCAAGACCCAGAAAACGTCCCAATTCGGCGCGTTTAAACATAGGTTGATCCTGGCTATGGACAGTGTCTCGATGGCTCCTGTGTTGAACATAACTTGCGACATCTTTTCTATATACTAATGCTTACCCGGAGGATTTCACCATGGTCATAGTAATTTTACTACTCTTACGGGTAGTAAAATTAGTGCCCGCTTACGACATATCAATGTCAAACATGCCCTCGAAGAGCTCCCGCGTATCATCATCAGGTAGGGTGAAATGGTTCTTGTAGAAATTATCCCTAATAAGGACATCTTCCTTGAATCTACACCAGGCATGCACCGGCGTTAGGCTCGTCATACTCGGGCTCTCTTAGCGCCATGTCCGGATACCTCACTCTCAGGTGTTGATTTCTCGCGGTTGAGCTGCTTCCTTTGGCATCGAATCATGTAGTGTGAGTGCCTTCCAGATCTTCCACGCTCCTGTGGGTCATTTTTACTCAAGACACATAAGACGGTATCGATAGGAGGCCGATGCGGTACATGTCTTTCCTTAAGCCTCGTATTTTCCCGGGCCTGTACCTCAAGCTCGTCCCCAAGTACCATTAGCTGACTATCTCTATTGTCAAGATCATTCTCGAGTATAGCGATGGCAATATCTATTTCTTCAAGGGCTTGGACGCTGTAGTTGATCACGGATTTTTGGGAACATCGTGTTGCAGCAGTATTTCCTAAACCTTCTTGCCCCGGGTTGCTGGCTTCCCAAAACCAGCTCGTACATACCCTCCTCATTGATGTAGAGGTCGTATTTTTGAGAGTTGGATGGCCAGGTTTACCGGTTCCCCCGCAGCGGGGGAACCAGTTAGTTGACACTTGTGAGCGTAATTTTCCCGGACTGCAGTGATTGCGGATGGTATCAGACGTGTCCTTTTTGTACCCCAGCGCACCTTGTACTACTTCCTTAGCACGGGTCCAGGAGCGGCCGTTGATGGTCACGGCATGTAGTCTGCTATTGTTAAATTCAAGGGAAAGCTGCGACATCTTTCTAATATACCAATGCTTACCCAGAGAATTTCACCGTGGTCATTCGAGAATCTCCCAAGTTCGAGGGTGTTCCAATCTCACGTACAAGCAAGCGTGTTTGTATTTTTCAGTTCAGCCTTGATATCATACTACTCCGAAATCATGTTCGTCTCTTCATCGATCAGCTTCAAATCAGAGCGTTCATGAGGAAACCACAAAAACAGGGCTTTTTTCTGCCTCCGAAGATTTTTGGGTAAAGCCGTGTAGCTCTGCGTTAATAGCCATAAACTGTGCTTCCTGTGCCTACCACTGATGGCAAGCTCAAGCAAAGGTTGACGTTTTTTATCAAGGCTCTCGTCAGATATCATATCGTCTATTATGAAAAGGGTGTGTTCACCCGCCAGTAATGAGGATAATTTCTGAATCCATTCAAATAGCTGGTCCTTAGGATCAATCAGAAACACATATTTGTCACGCCAGAGCGAGGCCCCTTCTAAATAGGTGGTATTCCACCGTATAGTCGGGCACAGGATGATGATATTGTGATAGTGCTTCCTATACTCCTGCTCGAGGAGGTCCAGGGCACGTTGCGTCTTGCCACAAGAGGTAGGGCCTGTGAAGATTGATGTATGGGGCTCTTCAATAAAGTTCAACATTTTATTCTCGTTGAGATTATTATCAAACACGCCTATTCCGTAATGTATCGATTGCCCTTTGACATGTTCTCACTCGCCCACATGGGTTGAGTATTGGAATAGTGCAGCCTTTTCGCCACCTCAGCAAGCGACGGAGCATCGCCATTTTCCCGATATTTAATTGGTACTTTGTGATCAATATGCCACTCTCCATGGTTGTCCCAGGTCATACCCTCGGAAAACTGGGCCTCGATATGGGCCTGCAGGGTAGCGATATTGCACCCAAGGTACTCCTGAGAACTGAGCTCCTTGTTTCTCCGTAGGGCATTGTGGACATGATTTCTTACTACTTGGGCCATATGTCCATGAAAATCGCAAATGGGGCATTGTTGCCTTTGCTTTTGATGGTCGCAGATGCCCCCACCCCCACAGTCCTTACAATATGCCCTCACCCTTTCATGTTCACAGATGCTTCCACCCTTACAGGCCTTACACTTTGATCTTATCCTTTCATGGAGGCAAATCTGACTGCCCTTGCATTCTTTGCATTTAGGCCTTTCCTTTTGATGCGGGCACCTATTACGTTCTTGTGACGCCTTCTTTTTATCGAGGCATTTGATGCATGTTTTTGTCAGTTGTCCATTACGTTTGATCCTGAAATTGCCCAAGGATAAAGAGTGTTTACATTTTGAGTAGCTCTTGGCTCCTTCCATATTGATTTGTGTTTGCCTTTAATGACAAACACAAATTTTACCGGTCGTCCAAAATTTACTAATAATATAGCCACTTCTGATCGCATATTTTGAATATACCCCAGCACAGTCGCAGCATATTAGCACACCCCCATGCCCATTCTCCAGGAGGCCATGACATGCAGGGCATAGTTTGATATTTTGGGTCTTATATTCGTGGGGTAGATGAGAAAATTTTAATTTGCCCACAAGGCATCGCAATGCATTGCGGTACCTTTTGACGAGTAGTTCCTTTTCATGGCTCTCGGGTGGTGCTTCGACGAGTTCGATGTACCGGGGTAAGATACCATATGTCAACAGGGTATACAAAAATAGATAATACTCATCCTGCTCAACCCTCCTAATTTCCGCATCAGTGGCAAGGATGTCTACCTTTTGTTCAATAACGGGGACCTTTTTAATATACCGATTCCGCTTTGCCTTATCCAAGCATTCTATACAGCTTTTTGTCCTACCATTACCCCTAATCTTGAACCTGTCCAGGGAAAGCAGTTTTTTGCACTTCGGGCAACTTTTACTTTCCATTTACTATCCAGGGACTCGTCTTGTGCAATGCCCTGGCAACATCAGCAACCGTTGGAGACCTACCTGTTTCTATATATTTAAACGGTACCTTGTGATGAATATGCAGGAACTCATAATCTTCCCATGTCATTCCCTCGGAAAACTGGGCTTCGATATGACCTCTACAGGTATTCATGAGTTCATACAGGGGCTGGTTACCGGGGTGGCACCTTGTACGACGATTGCGTGATGTCCTGCTGATATTGAGGCAATTCATGCACTGTTGATTTGGCTGACCACAAGGCTTGATCCCGAAATTATCAAGGGTTAAGACTTTTTTGCATTTAGAACATTTTTTACTCTTCTCCATTTTTCTATTTACCCCTTAGGGCAAATAGAAAATTTTACCGGGCGCTCTATTTTGGTTTCGGCACGATGCTCGCGGGGATCCACTTTTTGGAGACAGCCATCTCGCGACTCGCCCGCCCCGCGGCAAAGTACGCCGTCATTTTGAGGACGTCATTCATGTCCATTTTGGCAGAGGGTCTTGAAATACCCAAGAATTTCTTACATGCCATGGCATAGGCAAAGGTGAAACTAAGATCTACGACTGTTTCGTACAACATGTCCAAAATCTCCTTTTCTTTTGGTGATACGTTGCTTGTAGTCATTTATATTATAGCATTTTAAAGATCTCGGGATGAGCCTTGCCCTTTTGTTGAGGTTCGGGGGTTGGCTTGTGGGTTTCTCCGCCATTTTTGCCACCCCTACTAAATTTATACCAGACGCCAACAGCTATCGCAAGCACGGCAAGCGTACCTACACCATAAAGGTATATATCCGTTGACTGTACGGAACTGGTTCCAGAAGAGGCTTTGACTGCGTGCTCTACTGTGCCCTCTTGTTGTTTCATTTCTTCCTTTCTTTTCTTCATCAGTGCCGCCAACTTGTGCCCCTGCGCAACCCTTCCCGGATGCTTTATAGCCTTTGTTATGACCCTCTCCTCTTCTTGTTTCTGCTGAATCTCTTCACTCATTTTATTATAGTACCGCCTGAGGCTCTTCCTTGGTCTCCACCACCTCCTCCTGTTTCTTTTTGGAAATATGTCTTGCGGTATGGCCTGTCACAAGCAGTGGGGCCAGACACCTCCCAATGGTACAGTATACAAGGATACCTAGATCGGTCATGGCATCCCTGATAATAGGGTCATCTTCGATATCCCGACGTAGCTCGTCAATGCTGTCGATGTCGACAAAATTCCCGATCATGCTGGCATATAAACTGATCACATGTGTAGACAGTGCCCTAGCAGTCTTCTCACCCTTTTCGTGGAGTTCCCGTTGAAGACATTCAGTATGGACCTTGTCGATTGCCTCATCAGGAGCCTTGTATTTACATTTTTTAGGTAGGAGATGCCCCTTACCCTTACATAAGGCCTCTTTCAAAGCTTGGCGTTTATCGATGGGTTTCTCTACATGTTCATATTCTGTAGAGGCTGTGTCGAATACCTGTGCAAGATCTGACATTCTTTTTATTATACTACGATATCTAAAAAAAACATAAGCAATCATGGCATACGGTAGAAGTATAGCAACTAGTAGGCATATCTCCATTTTATTCCCTTTCAGGTAATAGGCTTTTATGGCCGCGGGCTAGTGTTGTAATTTGATCAGGTTGAACGATCCTCTTGTCATCCTCCCTGTTTAATGCTAACTTCGATACCTCCTGGGTGTATACCTTATGGTTCTTATTTTGGATTAAGACTTGGCTCTTGTATATATCAACGCCCTCTTCCAGACATCGCCGATAATCGTCGAAGGTGATTGGTTTCCTCGTCACACATCTTTTAACACCCTTGGCTTTGCGATCACCGCCCTCTTTTGTAAGGCTTTCATAAGCATATAGCTTGGCCCTCAACGTAATGAACTCGGTCATGACCTTCCCTGCAAGCTCGTCTTTCATGAGGCCCATGACCTTCTTGATTTTTCCTATAGGAAGAGGCCTCCCATCATCAGGATTATAGGCGCTCGTGTCGAAGCGTGCCTCAACATCGTCGGCTATATCCCTGTAGAATTCCTCCGTTCTGATGTGGTAAACGAAGCTGTCCGTATCCATGTAACAGAGTTGCAACTTGCTACCGTACTTAGGCTGCATGTAGTCATAATGAAATTCGTACATGACCAGCTTCGACATATCCAAGATGGCCTGCCCTATATACACGGGCTTGTTCATCTTGACCTCGGTCTTGCCCATTTCAACGCCTAGGAGGTGTTTACTGAACCGGCTTACACCCTTGAAATTTGGTTTCATCACAAGTTTCGTGTACTTGTCCTCGTTGGTAACAAGCTGGATGTTGCGGTGATTTCTGATATTCTCCATGGTCTTGCCGAACACCGAGAGGTTCATGAGCTTGTAGAAATCCTTCTCAAACTCATTTTTGGCATTAGTTCTCAGCCTAGTATTGTGATCGATGTAACCCTTCAGCCATGCCTTCTGATTAAATCGGATCATTCTACGCACCCTCTTCAGTTCAAGACCATGTTTTATAGCCTCATTTAATGCCCTGATATGCACCACATATCTACGCTTGTCCTCCAAATTTGGTGCCAATTTCTCGACCTTGTGAACCATCATGCGTTCGGGTAGGAACGGCAACTCGTTATGCTTGTCGTGTAGTCTCTCCGGGTAGTCGATGTCAACCTCTAAAATGTACCCATGCCTGTTGTCCATAACGAGCTTCTCTATTCGCCTTTCCGTAAATGCCTCAACGTTTGACACCCATTTGAAGCCATCCGTGGGCAGGTCTTGACGCATCGCCCATCCATACAGGTTGTTTCCATCGAGGTATTGGAGGTAGGAGGATTCAACCTCTGGATCGTACTGGTCCCCCATGTACTTGTTATTTGCTTTGGCATAACGATGTACAGCCTGGACTATACCTCCACGGATACCTTTTTCGAACATCAGGAGCATGTCGGGATCGGTGAGGAGCTCCAGCTTGATTCCGGTATATTTCAGTGCTGCCTTCCATGCCAGGCCGGGTGCGGAGTAGAAATGGGCAGGGTCAAGCTTGTAATTTGTCAAGCACACGCCTCGAAATGTCTCGAAGATGTCGGCTAATAGCAGGACGTCTGTACTGAGGTACATGTCGTGGTAGTCGCCCATGGTAACGTTATCACACTTTGGGGTGATGACATTCCATACCTCTTTCGCATAGGTATAGTCCCCGTCGCCGATACCCTTCATATTCAGCTTGCTGTAGAATGCCTCCCTGGGAGGTAGTTCCAGCTCTTCGAACCGCTGCCATTCATCCATGTATTCATAGGGGTACACGCCTTTTCTCAGCATCAGCCTGAAGGTATCATCTTTGTCGATAAATTTGCCTTTACCCGATCTTGATTAAGCTGCTTGGTGGTACTCGTCGATTCACAATTTTTACACCAAAATCTTGCTATATATTCAGCGTCTATGTCCTGGAATTCTAGGCATGTATCTGCACACTGCTTACATTTCATATCTGCAGCGTTTGTACCAATGAGGTTGCTTGCCAATTTGTCTAGCGATGAGGGCATTAATCGACAGGAATCGATGAACCTGATTTCGATTGTCTTATAGGTCTCGCCATCACCATATACCATACCCCCAAGGGGTACCTTAATTTTCACGTTGAAACTGATATATTTCTCCGTGTTCTCGGCGATGCAGCCAATATCCTGAGTATCATATTTTTCACCTAGTTCCCGGATGAACAGGTGTGCATCATACCCCGAAAGGTTATGGAAGATGACAGGGATGTGGCCGGGTATCTTATATTTGAGGTTGCAGCTGTTATGGGCCGCGCCTCGATATAACCCCGTATAATGGCAATGGTCTCGAACTTTGCGGTTATTCTTGCTGTCATCAAAGGGTTTCAAATAGATATGACATTTCGAGGCCTCGTCATGTTCTCTTTTTAGGACCTCCGTTAGAGGCTTCATGTCCTGCTGCGGGTAGGTATTATAGAGACGTTTCACCTCATCCTCCAGATGGTTGACGACGCGGGTAACACATTTCTCACCCCTGTAAACTTTTAAGGGATCTGGTACGTCCCCATAGGCAAAGGTGCTATATGTACACCAGCCGGACGGTACATGCTTACTCAGCTTTTTAGTCTTTTTGCCTCTTGTATCCTCTATTGGGACCAACAGACTCTCGAAGTCCGCATAAATAGCAAAGGGTACTTTAAATTGCTGTTGGCCATCCCTATAGTATAGCCATTTTTCGGCCTCTGTTTGCATTGTGATTTTGACTGCCCCATGGTCCTTACAGTAGCCATAGTGTTTATTCCTCGATTCAACTGTGGGAAAGGCCTGTGGGCAGTTCAGGCAGAAGTGCATTTTTGCAGTATTTTTTGAGGTCTCAATACCCAGGAGCCGTGATAGGCTTTTGACGGCTGTATAGTGAGTCTTTTTTTCATCCGTAAGGAGCAGTAGATTCACCTGCTTACCACGTCCGCTATAATGTGATCAACGTAGGATGTTGATCTTCTTTCCCGTTATATACAGGACGTTCACCGCAATGTCGGGGTTATTCAACTCAAATTTGTATATGCTCTTGGTGCTTGTGGGGAACTCTATACCATCCCAGTTATAAAGGGGAATGTAGGGTCTCAGTTTGGTGATTCTTTGGGGGTCTCTTTCAATCTCCGTATGATGCAGAGATGCTATAACAGCCCACCTGAAACACTCCTCGTCCTCATTTTTCGGGTTAATAATGGCCTTCTTTGAGGCTATCCACTTAGGTGCTTGTATATACGATGAGCCCCTCGTTAGCCTCAATTTGTGAAAGTCCACATCAAGGTGTAGGATTCGACTAATTGTAAAGCCACTTTTTGGTAGTGCTGGATTCTCCACATATGTTTTAACCTGGGCAAACATCCTATCTAGCACATCGTCTACATCGCTACCCTGGAGGACCAAGGCCATATTACTATGGAATACCTTCTTCACCTCAATATACTCCTCGTTGTTGGCCCCCTCTATATTTGATGGCTTCTTCCACATGATCCATAGTGACAGCTGTATCTTTGCCGAGCCCATATCTTCCACCTGCCCTTCAACCAATGTTTTCACGTTTGGCCGCACCATATCTATATAGCCGTCAACGTCGGCCCCTCCTATACCAGGAATGCGGAAACTTCGGAATGTTCTATGGTGAGCATGCTTATGTTCCTGGGGGGTAAAATCTTGCCCCGGCTGTTCATGTAGATAGTCTTCCTCGGCCTCCTGTTCGACCTCAGCGTGAAGGGTAGGTTTCGCGCCGGCTGCCCTGTTATAGAGCCCCATAACCGTACGTTTAAAGGCTGCATAGGTTGTCCTGACACCCTCTTTTATAGGCTTTGGAACTGTGTTCACCAGCCAGTTGTACCAGTCTTTCATCTTATCCCCCACAACCGAACGATTTTTCAACATTTCCTGTCTCTCGAAGAGGGCCATATCCTCAAAATCCCTTCTTTCCTGGCTTGCAACATCACGTTCTATATATTCAATCAATTCAGCCTTGCGTAGTCTATAATACCCTGTTAGACCACGACCTTTTGCAATATCACGTAATTCTTTGACTGTATGTGTATTCATTCTCTCTCTTTATTGTATAGAGTTTTTACTTTTGTCAGAGGATTTCATGACGGTCAAAAAAAATTAACGCATCTTATTGCGCATGCGTTGATTTTTGATGACGTCACTATTCTATAAGGGAATTCCCCCTGCGCTAGAATTTTACTCATTTGCAGCATACTTTATGACGTCATCAATGTGCGGGGGAATTTTAGGGACTTGCGCTAGAATTATTTTGACTTATTTGTAGAATAATATGGGACCTGTGTTGGATGGTACCGGATTTGTTGTGTTTGACGGTGGACGTCTGTGGGCGTCTGTGGGCGCGCACTGCGACTGCGCTAGAACATACATTTCCTTATCTCTGGGGTGGGAAAAAAAACTGAAAATTAATAAACGGGGGTGCGGGGGGGACGTTTATTTGGCACCTTAGAGTAACTAAAATAAAGTTATTGTTCTATACCCTATGTTCAATATATGTTATTTTATTGATCAATAATTTAATGAAGAAATGGTTCTAGAAAATCATCCTTTTAAGAAATTAACTGGGTAAGCTTTAAAAAAGGTTTCTAAGAATAAATATTGGTGATAAACCTGTAACATTATGTGTACCGTAAATCTCCAAATAAACGCCCGGGGCTTTTATTTAATTTTCCGAGTTTTGAAGGGGGCGTTTAAAAGAGGGAGGCGTTTATTTAATTTCAGTTATATTTCTTTTACACAACAGTTAAAAAATCATCTTCTTCTTCATCTTCATCTAGAAGATTACCAGGATCATTCGTATCCTCGATATCAGAATCGGTAAGTTCGAATGGGTTAATTTCATTAGCATCGGTATTATTTACCACCTTAGTTTGGTCTTCCAAAACTGATGCACCGGCAGAACAAGGTTGGGTACTTTTGAAGCAATGAATCTTGTTGTCTTCACTCCCGTCGTTTTTTAGATTTAGGGCACAACCTTTAAATGAATCAATGATGAGATCTTTTTTTATCATTTCCCAAGCACGTAAAATCCATTCTAAAACTGTGCGTCGGGGGGCTTGTTTAATGTTTCCTCCTACCGTATATTGGTGGACACCATTAGCCAACCATTCATCGTACATATCAGAAATAAACCCTTTAAACGGTTTATTCCAGTACACATCTGGGGCCTGAATGTACTTTGTACACCCACCTGGAATTAGAGCACTTTCGACTTTCATTTTTTTCAATGAAACTTTAACCTCATCGGTCATATGAGCTTCGAATGTGTCCCACACAAGAAGCCTTTTACCGAAGGAGAAAGATCCAACAACTTGTTTGCACCACTGTAGCGTAAGTTCCTCGTTCATCCAACCATTGCCTGATGATGCAACGATACATTTTGTTTTGAACTCTTCATTTAATGCAGCTGACTCTCGTTTAGCTCCGGAAAAAACGATATATGGTTTCAATTTGATACCGTCTGCTTTGGCAGCTAGGCAGACAGTAACGCGAACCTTTTCATGACCAGTTGTAGTACTGCTTACCATATCTGCCCAAACTGGTGTTTCATCCATGGCTATGATATTGGAAGGGTTAAATTCAGCTTTCATATTCAATCGACGGATATGGATGACGAACGCTACCAACTTATTGATAAGTTGCGCTGGGTCTTTTTGGGCCATTGTTGTTCGCCGTCTGTAAAAGAAGGTATGTAAAAGTTGATACAAAAAAAACCCAGCTTAAAATTTTTCGGGTAAGGGAATTGATATAAACAGTATAACGTGAAAAACACTGTATTTTTACATGAGTACAAAGGTATTAGTGAGCAGCAAACCCGTTCTAAACGTTAACGTTTTGGTTCAAAGTAGAGCTCACCTGCACGAGAGATGATTTCTTTTCATAAATTTCTGCAACCACCCACGACTTGCAATAAATGAATCTTTCAATTCGTTATCTTCTCCACATGTCTCGTCAAACATAGACTTTGCTTTAAACATGATGAGTTTACGAGAAACACGAAGCATATTACCACGCCGTTCTAGTATCCATTTTAGAATATCATCCTCCAGTTGTTGGTCAGTTAACTTTCTACCACCACCCTCGAGCCTCTGACGTTTGTCTTTCATAACTACAATTTTTTCCTTGTTTTGACGCCATTCTCGTACTTCGTTGGTTCTCTAAGGTGCAAATATGGCTACATAATTTTCAAATGTTCGTGTCATTCTAGGTCCCTGACTGAAAGTAGCTAGGCAGAAATTTAACCTCATATTAACATTTTTTATTCATTTTGGCTGAACTTTAGA
Organism: Hydractinia echinata; assembly: GCA_030067915.1. Classification (NCBI taxonomy): domain Eukaryota; kingdom Metazoa; phylum Cnidaria; class Hydrozoa; order Anthoathecata; family Hydractiniidae; genus Hydractinia; species Hydractinia echinata. The sequence goes on along the minus strand of JASGCC010000012.1, from coordinate 198,213 downwards.
ATTCTCATTTACTGTGAGTTCATATCTGTGTCTGCATTACTGCTTTTATATGATGACAAAGATTTTGCTGTACGAATCCCAAAGTTTTTTATTAATTTTTTGCACAAAATTTATTTAAACAATACTTAACTGAAACTGAATTCATATATGGTGGACTCACTGCTTGCAGTTATATTGGGTGAAAAAGGCTTCAAAAAAGTATTGTTGTTTTTAAAACGCCTTGCAGCTTTTTTATTTTTTACTCAACAAGCTTACATTTAATTTGCACACACAGATATACAAAAACAAGGTTTTTTCTGTTTAAAACATAAATAATCCAAAAATTTTATCAAAAGCATTATGCTGGTTTGAAAATTGAAATCGACAAGTCTACATGTGATCTGTTTTCTCGATTCAATGTATCACTGCCTTAATAGTTTAGAAAGAATTGGTATACGACTTTACCAACAGCAAAGTATTGCTACCTTAAGAGAAAAAAATGTTTCTGGAATAATTTTTTGAGGAAATTATTTTGGGGATTTTGGACCAAAATTAGTTTCATAAAGTCGCACTTTTTAGAGCTCATCAAAATTCTGCTGCTGTTCAAAAATCGATTTTTTATTGTTATCATTCTGCTTGGAAAATATTTAAAATGCCAAACTAGCTAACGTGAAGATTAATTCAGTATTCTCATAAGAGCATCCAATCACAAAAATATATCAGCAAAAAGATATTCCTTGCAACTAAATTTTTCGTTTACTGGCATAATTTTAGGTTGAATCTTATCTGACCTATTTCTGAGGTTAGAATAGCTTTTAAAACTTTCTGAACCTGTATCTTAGTCAAAATTGATATGCTGTCAAAAACGGCTTATCAGCGTCTCTGAAAAGGGCTAAATTCTGAAACTCAGAAAGTATGATGATAATAGAACTATTTTTTGGCTCAATTTCATCAAACCAATCTAAAACCATATCATACCAAATCTCAAGTCAATATTTTAATTTTTACTGAAGTTATGGAACGCTATATATACAACCTCGATCCCAGGGCCCGTAGCGTTTTTTGATATGAGGATGAAACGCGTACGAGGCCCTGGTACAACAGAATTACTCAACCAATGAGACTGCGTGTACGGCTTTTTTAAATTATGTTAAAAAGATAATTAATTCAGAAGTTTTTTTTGCAAGCACAGCATTTTTTTTATTAACAACAAATATGGCGAGCGATGAGCATTACGAAGATTTTTATGGTTACTTGTTTATGAAGAAAATATTTATATTCACGTTATTTTTGACTTTCCTTGCATCGTTTAAATTTTGAAACAAAATTAAATTAAATAACAAATTAAAATCAAAAACATTACTTTTGTTTTCTCACTGATGGTGAAAAAGGCAGCTGACAACTCAAATGGAATGGTGTGATGAACATCCTGTCCTGCGAACGAAAGTAACAGGTACTCTCACCTTTTGTTGAGACACAATACTTATATTTTTAAAAAAGGAAAATTTAATTTTAGTAAAGAAAAACTTCATACAGATGCAACTGTAGTATGGATGCTGAGTAACTGGCTATAGATGCTGTTGGCTTGAAGATGCACAAACAATTACAACAATGACAACCAATTTTTCTTAAAAAGCCGCACATGTCAAGAGATATCTTTTAAGAAACTTTGGGGACAAATATACTAGCTAAAGTATTGAAAAATAAATGAAAATAATTTAGGAAATAAAGTATAGCTAGCTATAAATAAAAAGAAATATATACAAAACGTCACAACTAATATATTATTGTTTTTAGGCAATAAGAAAGAAAATATCACAACACAAAGTTTATGGTGGGTGTGCTGAAGTATGCAGGCTGTGTGCTGAAACAAACTTAAAACGGTTTAGTCAAATTTTCGGAAGTATTGGACTTTGAAACAACTTTAAGAAAAAATAAAAGATATTGTGGGTATCGTAATTATGCAAACTAATACTGTCGTAAATGTGAAAGACATTCAAGATTTTCTGCCAGATTGCACAAATAAGCTTTTAGAAAAATTGCAGTGTGAAGAGCGTTATATCATCATCTAAAGCTCATTAATGTTATTTTGTTTCAAACACCTAGTGCTGATATTATGTCCAGTATATATAATATAATCTTGCCAATTCTTCTTGCCCTCATCGACCAGCCCGTCCAAATTTGTTGCATATGTATATATATAGTCTTCAATGGTACTTGTTGGACTTATATGGTAGATTTGTTTGATATATGGTGCATAAACTCCCATACCAAAAGCAGAGGTTGCTATAATAACGTAAACGTTCAGATCTTTTTTTGCAACTTCAAGAAGAATTTGGTTTTACATGATCTTTGTTTGAGGTGGATGAAATTGCACAATTACACAATTGCTGTACTTGTTTGTTTAAAACATTTATTATAAGTTGTAAATATATCCACAAAACCCCAATCCGCAATATTCCTTCCTTGCCAACTTTTCTCTTTTTTCTGCAGAGGTATATATACATTTTTTCTATTTGGATCGACAGATATTATTGTTAAGGTTCTTAATTCGGGTATAATATGTTTCATTCTAGTCACTGTTTTTCCTGTTCCGGTAGTAGCTGTGTGACAAGTGTGTAGCTTTGAGCTAGCTAGCTATATCTATTTTATATATCACATTTTTTGTTATCCAGTTGTTATACACAGAGATTCTTAAGTATAAGTATTGGTCATATAGCTATATATATATAAAGTACAAAACAGGTGTCAACGCAGTAAGCTTCATCAATAACACAAACTTTGACATTTTCTGATAAATTTCTATTTTCATTAAATTTCTTTCTCTTTTGATCAAAATTGCCTTTGGAAGGCAAAATATGAAGTCACAATGTTCATCCAATACAAATGATGGCAAAACATCTTCTATTTTATCGTTAAGACAGAAATCTCAAACAACATCTGTGCAGCATTCTCCTTAAAATTTAAATGATTAAAATGTAGCAAGTAATTTCTACTTCTTCGAGAAATAATTAGTCTCACGGTATGAAAATTTAGTATGTTATTGCCAGTAACCCTATACTTAAAACATATATATATGTAAAGGAATTGTAACTTTTCTTTTCAAAATATTTCACAAAAAAATTATTTCACTTTTCTTCATGGTCTTCTTAATTTATAACGGTTTACTTCCTTTTTTAATTCTCAATAAGAGAGTTGTAACAAAAGAGAGATTTATTTAAACAATAGTTAACTGAAACTGTGAAGTCGTGTATTGAAAATTTTTCATCTTTTTTTCTGATGACATCTGGTAGCTAGCTAGCTAACAGTTGAAAAATTAAAGTTTTTTCCATATCCTTTTGATAACACTCCAATGACATCCTGTCCTCGTACTATTGACTCTAAGCATTTGACGTGTTAAGGTCAGGAAAATTTCGGCTCTCTAAAAGATCTCTGAATTTTCTCCCAACATTTTGCAGCTGGTGTAAATTATTCTTTAATATTTACAAGTGCTGTAGTTTTTACTATATGTATCATACACCACAAGATGACTAGAAAGCTACCAAGGGTTGTATTTATTCTGGAATTTTACGGTGTAGCTATAGGTAGCTATCTAGCTATAAAAAATGCAGTAAAAGACTTTTACAATTTTACAAACTCCTGCCACTAAAACTCCATCTTTAATCGAAAACGTCACGCATACATTACTTTTCTCTGCATGCTTAATTTTGGGCGAATTTCAGTCTGTTGTACCAGGGCCTCGTACGCGTTTCATCCTCATATCAAAAAACGCTACGGGCCCTGGGATCGAGGTTGCTATATATACTTTATATATACTCGGTTTAGACTTTTTTTGTTATTTTTTATGTTTACTGCTTTGTAATTAGTATTAAAACTCTTGAGATAATATATCACAGTGGTGAGCTGTTCAATATCTACCACTATCTTTAGTACATCCTGGATTTAACCATATGCCAGATTAAGCGCTCAATCAAAGTGTCATTGAGTTTGATTTTCTGAAATTTCCTTTATAGCGTGTTAAAAAAGGCCTACCTTAAGGGAAGAAATTATTTGCGTAAGAAATTTGTGCGAAACCTTTTTTTGCGGAATTAATTTTTAAGTGAAGAAATTTTGTTTATCCGCAAAAATAAATTATTGTTACAGCTTAGTATTCTTTTTTTTGATATTTTGATGAAAAATAGAGAGATGATATTCCATAAATCGGATGTTTTTCATACACTTAGGTACTAAATTAGGTTGTTTCCGACTTTTGATTTACCAAATTTCTTGCATCCGCAAAAATTTATTACGCAATGTCTCTTTTGAGGTCGCTATCCGCACAAATTTATTCCGCAAAATATGCCATTTTTGGGTCACTCATCCGCAAATATTAATTCCGCACAAATTTCTTCCGCAAATAATTTCTTCCCTTAAGGTAGTAAGAATCTCAAAATGGCTGTGTAAATTTTTTATGCCTCGTGTAAAATTATCTTTTATCGGATTGGTTTAAAAGTACTCCATAACAAGTTTCAAGTCAATAACTTTATTTTTTTACCGAAGCTATTGCACTTTGAATTTTCTTGAATTAGGCCGGGTAAATGATAAAATGGCTCCGACGGTTAACCTACTGGCTTTTTATATTTTTTATGGTAACCAAAGCATATAAAGTAATAAAACATGCCCACTAATAACAACCTGATATAATTTAAAACGTAATGATACATATATTTTGTAAAAAAAACATTTTCGATATTTTAAAATTATTTTGTCTATAAAGGACATGGGCGGCAATTTTATGCAAAGTCATTCTTTGCATAAAGCTGCAAATTAAACCTGGCCACTTGGAAACAAGTTGAGTTTCTTTCTTTTGTTCTTATCTTGATAGTTTGCTAGGTATAGTGTGCTAGCTAGCTACTTTTCTAGCTTTATTAAACTTTCCCAGCTTTTGAAATATTGTCATGTAAGCAGTATTACTTTATGTGTTATTTTATACTCTCATTGCTTAGTAATGCTTTTTATTAAATTTTTCACTTTGAAAAAAACTTGATACTGATACACCTCCTCCGCCATTTTAATACGAACAGCTTCCTCCTGTTCGTCACAGACTCGCCGCCTCGCCAAAATGTTTTGTATGACGCAATAATTATGTGACATATTCGCGCCAATCAGGTTTCATGTCGGACCAGCCTCCTCCAGGGCCATGTTCGTATCGCCGTCCCGTGGTCAGAAAAGATACAAGATGCCCTGGGGACGAGGTTGAGTTGGGATCTATTTAGTTTTAAAAAGCTACATAATAAAATACTTTAAGTAGGAATTGCTCACAATATGATAAAAAAGTAACCAAAACATAAAAAAAATGAAAAATAAAGTTAAATTCTATAAACAAAATGTATAAATATCCTTCCATCTATAAATAAACATTCTAAATGTGTAAATGTAAGAAGAAGCAGTCGCTGTATATGAACATTCTAAATGTGTAAATATCCTTACACTTAATATCCTTTAGTATATATCTACAAAAAATGTTCTCCGTGTATCGTTATATGAGATATGCTTATGAATTTATTAATATATAAAATTTCTTATGCATTAGTTATGTTACTCTTTTATCCCAATACAATCTTCTAGCTTCCTTCTGATTTAAAAAAAATTGGCAGCAGCCCAAGGAATAGAATTAAAATATGTTTTTACCTTTAATGACAAAAATTAATTTATTAAAAATCCTAAAAAACGTGCATTTACCCTGCATGTTACGTTTTTATAATTATTACAATGTAGTTTTCCCATAAATTACTAATCAAATTATGACTAGTTATTAGATTATAACTACAAAGTTTGAGTCCAAAAAAGTAACACACTCATAATATTGCCCTTGATACTTTGTTATCCCATATCTTTCCAGGAATAGTGTTACTTTTCTTGTCTGATGCTATTTTTAGCTTCGAATAGGATCAAAGCAAGCTGTTTTGGATGTGCTACAAATCATCTCAAAACAATAAAAGAGATATTTAAGTAACAAAGTTACTTTTTTTAAATTTCCTTGCGTATGTTAAAGGTGCTTTTTTTGTTGTTACATATGATTATAGATACAGGAAAAACACCATATTTATTGCGACAAATCCCTGTTCTTTCCAAAATAACTACGCAGTGCCTCCAGAGCGTACCACTCACTGCTGACATCGGCCGAGCCGGAAGGCTCGGCCTAGCAGTTCGCGGTATAGCTCGTTCTATATCTAACTAAATCTAATCTATCATATACTATTTACAACATACCGAATAGTGCTAACGAGTTCGTTCAAGCGATTAGCGTCCTGTTGTTATATTACTGTGCTATTTGACAGCTTTCACTCACGTTATGTACAGTTTCTGATGAAGCATCTCATTGTAACATTACCCTCTCTGTCACAAGAGTCTGTCCCCAGACTCCAATAAAAAACATTTACGTCACGCAAAATCTGAAGTCTATGTCTAACATTCTTTTTCTCATTAACCACATTACGGGTTCATATCCCCATGTATCACGGCTTCATTTTTTTCTCTTTAACGAAAATGTTTCAATGTCGTTTATCATCAGCTTTTCTGTCATCACGATTTTTAATTCCAGCCTCATATCAAAGAAACGTTTCAATAATATTTGTATCTTGTCATTGTTATCAATGAACATCAAGTAAATAATTTCTGAGCACTATAGGATAGTTAATTGGTTCTCCGATATCTGCCTCGGGACGGCTAATTCTCCGATATCTGCCTCGGGACGGCTAATTCTCCGATATCTGCCTCGGGACGGCTAAATCTCCGATATCTGCCTCGGGACGGCTAATTCTCCGATATCTGCCTCGGAACGGCAAAAAGTATTAACTATTCAATATTACCCAAAACGTGTTTCTTAACGATCAGTGAAGGTCGACAAAGTCATATATTATCGCATCATTATTTCTTTTTTTAGCATTAGCTGCCACCATGAAAATTTCGTCTTTCAGCTTCAGCAATTCATAACAGGAGATTCCGGCTGGTTATCATTAGTCTATACAGACCTAAACCAGTTAACGTATCCGGGCAGTGCCTCCAATGTTAAAGGTGCTTTTTTTGTTGTTACATATGATTATAGATACAGGAAAAACACCATATTTATTGCGACAAATCCCTGTTCTTTCCAAAATAACTACGCAGTGCCTCCAGAGCGTACCACTCACTGCTGACATCGGCCGAGCCGGAAGGCTCGACCTAGCAGTTCGCGGTATAGCTCGTTCTATATCTAACTAAATCTAATCTATCATATACTATTTACAACATACCGAATAGTGCTAACGAGTTCGTTCAAGCGATTAGCGTCCTGTTGTTATATTACTGTGCTATTTGACAGCTTTCACTCACGTTATGTACAGTTTCTGATGAAGCATCTCATTGTAACACGTAGCTTAGATTTTGGAAGAAAAAAAAAATTGCATCAGATTGTTACAATCTGATGCAATCAGATTTATACAAAGTTTCATGGAAATCAAGAAAATAATTAGCTAAAAGATCAAATTTGGAATTTTTGAATGTTCACATCCTTGCATGTTTTTTGAACATGTCCTAATAAGGTATTAGGCAAAAAAGTGATGGAGAAGAGATGCCCCAATATGCACCTAAATTATAAAAACATTTTATCCTCTATCTCCCTTACGAATCTTATAGAAAATGGTGTAACAGGAACAGGTTTTCAAACACCAATTTATATACAATACAAAAAAATATGAAAAAATTATTTACATTAGCCGAAAATAGCGATATTACGATAACCACTTACTAAACGCGGCTTCTTTTGGATTGCATTCTCGTTGAGGGTTTATTTGAGAAGATAATTTTCTGCTCTTCATCAGAGGTTTTTCATGAAGTTTCGTACATATATGACACATAAATTCTTCACAACCACGGCCAAGACCATAAAGTTTCCATTCTGTTTTCCACTTAAAGTAACTATTAAACATTGTGTCATTCTTAGTCAACTCCTGAAGATGATTAGCTAGTTTTTTAGGATTTTCAAAGTCAAATGGATCTATGAAAGAACCAGGAATGGCCAACCTAGAGTCAAAATAATTTGAACCTCCTAAAACTATTGGAATAGTATTCACTTCTGAAGATTTGTACCAATATTTCTCAGTGATGTAATCTTCACAAAGTCCATTTTCAGCAGCAAAGTAAAACCTGTGCTTTCTTAATTCATCTTTACAATCACGATCACTGCATTGTATCTGATGAGGGAATTTATTTGCGCATGCTCCACCAACCGAAACTTGCACACCAAATTCTTCCAATTTAAAAACTAATTTATCTCGTTTGTGATTGCAATTACTAACAAACCAGGCTACTTGCTTCGTTTTACCTTGTGCGTAATTTACATTCAACGCTGGTTTCTCACCAATAATTCGCATATGTCGTGCATAAGGCGTTCTAAAATCTGAACTTAAACGGTATGTCAGCGTCCAGTCAAAGTATTTATCCAATGGCCACACATCAGGTGCATTGCGTGGATTCTCCATAATAAAGTATATCCATTTCTGATTAGGTTTTCTTACCTTATTTAAATTATCTAACTCTGCCAAGCCAGGCATGTTTCTTGCATGGAACAAAACAGCATCTGCTTTTGAAACTTCACTGGTAGTGTAAGTCAAACGACACGAATTGAAATCACATCCACATGTCTTTGTGTAATCTTGGTGCTCGTGTACAAATAACCAAGGTCGTTCATCAAAAAATGATGTATACAATACAATGGTTTTATTTTCTCGAGTCTTCAATTTTTGGGAATTAAATGATGGCAAAATGGTCTTTATGTTTGTTTCCGTGTATGAAATCCAGAGAAGAAAACCACCAGATATTGATATCACCAATATACTAAATATTTTACTGCCAGTCATACTTAGTCTAAGAAAGAAATATAAATAGTAGCATACATCTACTTGTTGGACACTATATATATACATGCTAACCAGAAGATCAGTTTTCAATGGCCTTATCAGAAGAATCAAACCACAAATTTTATTGTTAAAAAACATAACCTTAATATGCATTACCAAAACTGTTAAATACAACATCACCCGAGTCAGAGCTATAGTTCATGTCATGCATAATTACTGGAAATAATTAAACTCCCAGACAACTTTCCAAACTCTTTTAAATGAAATTAGCTTGTTTTATTTCATGGGAGGCAGGTTAAGGAAAATTCTTACTACTACTGAGTCAACAACAAGACTTTGTAATTAGAACCATCGCAACTAGGCAAAAGATCCCAACCATATCTAAAGAAGAGGGTTTTCCTTATGAACATACATAAGCTTGTAAAACAAAGTTTTTTTCATGCTAGCTATTATATGTAGTCACCGGTTTACAAAACAACCACAACATATATATATGTATATATATCAGAACTAAAACCTCTTGTTCTTATCTTATATTATCAAAAGGGATCCTGATATTCCAGATGAAAAGTTATTAGAGTATCTAAACTTGGTAGTGACTGATTAAAACGAAAGACTCAACAAAATCAAAAAAATCATAGAAACAAACAAAATTTCTATCAAAGAAAATGAAAATATTTTCTCTGGGCAAAATAATAATGCTCAGCCTAAAATTAATTCAGTTTGCATCGAATTAGATGATTTAAAATTTGCAAGCACGAGTACAGGAAATCTCTGCACAGCAGCGTCGCCATCTTAAATGTCTTGCTTAACCGAGTAGGGCCCATTTCTCTGTTTAAAGCGCCCTAGGTAGATATATAGACCATTTCCTGAACATTTGGCCTTCCTTAATAATATTCTTGTTATAAAATCTTTGCCAGGTACTATTGCTAGACCAAGAACCTTTTTTCAGTATTTCTGTGATTGGTGCACCACTCACACTTGCCTTAGAACTTGATGCTGATCTAGTTGAGTGTGCCTTAAAAACTGATGTATCTATTCCTGCTTTGCCCAATAATTTCTTGAGCCAGCCAGAAACAGTGGAAGAAACCACTGGGTTATGTGGGCTAAGAGTACTTAGGAGCAATTGACAGGATCCATTTGGATCTCTCCAATCCTTTGTAGGTTCTATATGTTTTCATCCAAAGCCTTAACTACACATAACGTTTCATCCTGTGTATAGGCCTGATAAGTTACAGTAGGAGGAGCCTTTCCTCTTTTCCAACTTTTATGCAATTTATTAAAGAAAAAGGTATAGGAAGTATCAGTCCTAGCCATAAATTTTACATTAAGGTGTTGAATAGCAGAAACAAGCAAGGCAGCTGACAATGCTAACAAACCGGTTAACTTATATGATAGATCAAGATTACTCAATTGCTCATTAGCAGGTAGTGAATTTATGTAGCGTAAAACTGTTTTAACCATCCCATACAAAAGTATATCGAGGTTGTGGTGGTCTTAAGTTGAAAACACCTGTAAGTAAAGCACAGACCCTGGGATGTTGACCGACAGGTTTACCGTCTACTAGGGCATGATATGCAGAAATGGCAGAGCAGTGACAATTTATAGTTCTATACTCTAAACCTTTGTCAAATAATATGGACAAGTAACTTAGTAAGTTGGTTACAGATGGATCAATTTGTTGCCTACTACACCAGCTAACCCACTTATTCCAGGCCGATTGGTAACAAGATATGGAACCCTGCCTTCTGGTATGTGATATAAGATTGGCAGCATTCTTTGAAATTCCGTCCATTTCAAGGCTATGCCTGAAATTTTCCACGCCATTGGACGTTGAGATTGATTTTTCATTAATGGATGGAACTTTCCCTGGGAGTCTTGCAACAGATTGGGTACAGGTGGCAAAAGTAGGGGCTGTTGTACTGACATGTTTAACAATTGGGCATACCACGATTGTGTTTGCCATGCTGGAGTTACTAGTAATAATTGTTCTACTTGTTCTTGGTAAACCTTGCTCAAGACTTGGTTTATCAGACCAAATGGGGGAACGCATAGCCGTACATTTCGTTCCACGACTGCTGCATTGCGTCGGTTGCAAAACTTTCTGGGGATGGTTTCCATGTCATGTACTTCGGAAGTTGATGACATAACCTGGAAGCAAAGAGAACTACTGTCGGGGTGCCCAAGTGATTACATATTACCTGAAAAACTTGGGGCAATTGCTGGAGTCTATAACGTTCCTTGACTGACAATATGCTTGTACATTCAGCTTGCTTGGCAGATACTATGCAGTAATTGTGATCTGCCAGGAGAGCAGATAGTGCCAAATTTCCTTGCTTATATCTAACAGAGGTTTGCTGTGTTCCCCCCATATTTACCAGATATGAAAGAGCTGCTCTGTTGTCTATTTGTAAATGAATGGCAATATTGCAACGCGTTTTGGTGAAAGTCAAAATTGCAAATTTCACTGCCAGTAGCTTCAGGATGTTGATATGCAATAGTTTCTCCTTCTAAGACCATCTCCCCCCTGTAGCTGTTCCCTGACAGTGTGCTCCCCCAACCTTGGGATGAGGCATTGCTCTGTATGACTAAATTTGGGGTTTGTGTTAAATATTTTTCTCCCTGTATATATAATGTTAAATTTTCTATCCACCAAGCCCAGTTCCTCCCTCGCAAAGTTTGTCAAATTCATCATACCCTTGTAAGACCCTTGTCTGCGGAAGGCTGAAATTTGCTAATGTTGAAGATAACGAAATTGTAAGCAAGCTGGTAGCACATTTAGAGCTGTGCCATGAATTTGTTTATCTTTTTCAGATTTATTACCGGCCGGTTTCCCTCGTCCTTCTTTGGAACTAAAAACAGATTGCTTAAGAATTCCCCATTAACATGATTCACGTTCAGGATGGCTCCCTTCTTCAACATTTCTGCTATTTCTTGATCCACTAATAGTTTCTGAACCCGAGACATAGAGGTTTGATTCAGAGGTTTTCCCTGAATTGGTGTCTTGTGTAGAGGGATACGATACCCTTGGAAAATAGACAAAATCTCCTTGTCCTGTGTTAGTTTTTCCTAAGACTTCTTGAAATATTTTAGCCTTCCTGCTAATGGCAGGTTTGGGATATTCCCTGGGAACATGAATTTTATGATTGGGCTCACATTTTCCAGTGAGGATAGTTGAATAATTTCTTGAAATCTGTTGAAGAAGGGAGTCTTCCTTGCAACAGATAAAGGTTTTGTTACCATTTCCATTGGTTGAACTTTGACGCTGTTCCTGGTATCTTCCACCACCTCTGTTGTTTTGCTTTCTGTTGCCTCCTAGATGACTTTGTCTTCCCGCGTAATAAAACCGAGGGTCCCGGCGAAAGGGCTTCTTTAGTTGTTGCGGTCTTTAAAAACTTCTAATCCAAATACTTTAATGGGAGAAATTTTCGCAAGACAAATTTTCGCGAAGTCAAAAACTTAATTTTCGCGAATTAGAAATTTCGGTATTTTTTGTGGGATAAATTTTCGCGAACGTGAGATTTTTCGTAAATATTAACTCTTTTTTGAAGAAATGATTTTCTTTGAAAATAAAAATCTAAAATATTATACAAGATTAACTAGCTTTACTCGTCATCAACAAAGTTTTGAAAAACATCAAATGCTCCTCTTTCATCATCATCTCTTTGCCAGATTTCTTCTTCATCGTGTTCCTCATCGTCCAAGTTGTGACCAATACATGCGTTCTCTTGATCCATGTGACAAAGAGCAGAAAGATTTAGTGATACTTCCGCATTACCTTCAACCATTGGATCTATATCCTGAAAGGGATCTAATGATGGGAGCTTGGACAAACCCATTTTGATCGCGTCTGTGATTCCAGAAGCCCTCCATTCACTAAAAATTATTTTTCTACTCTCTAGCGAGGTCAATTCATTATATAGGCTTACCAACCCAGGGGCGGATCTAGCAAATTTTCTTAGTAGGTCATGATGCTGCGCATCATGACCTACTAAGAAAATTTGAATATACAGCTGGGGGTCTTGGGGGGCGCTGTAAGCCCCCCAAGCGGGGTCTGGTGCGGAGCCCCAGAAGCTTTCGCTAAAACGGGCTTTGCGAACCCTGAAATAGGCTTAAACGGGGACAAAAAACAACCTCGTATGCAGACGTTTTAGACCTTGATAACAGAAACGAAACATTCTCATAAACGCCGCAGCTTCGCATAAACATGCTGAGTGGTTGAACCACTCAGCATGTAAAGGTTTCAGGACTGACAGGCGAAGTTTTACATCTATTTCTTCTATAGCCTTACCTTCTTCGAGTTGCTTGGAAATTTGAACAGTACCATTCATTGAAATTCTTCGCTAAGAACTTTTTCGCATACCCGTTTACAGTTAAATCTAAAGGCTGGTAATACTTCGTCATGTTAGCTGGTACGGTAGTGACGAGGATATTTATTTATTTATTTATTTATTTATTTATTTATTTATTTATTTATTTATTTATTTATTTATTTATTTATTTATTTATTTATTTATTTATTTATTTATTTATTTATTTATTTATTTATTTATTTATTTATTTATTTATTTATTTATTTATTTATTTATTTATTTATTTATTTATTTATTTATTTATTTATTTATTTATTTATTTATTTATTTATTTATTTATTTATTTATTTATTTATTTATTTATTTATTTATTTATTTATTTATTTATTTATTTATTTATTTATTTATTTATTTATTTATTTATTTATTTATTTATTTATTTATTTATTTATTTATTTATTTATTTATTTATTTATTTATTTATTTATTTATTTATTTATTTATTTATTTATTTATTTATTTATTTATTTAAAGTTGGATCCAGTATAGTTACAAGGTACTAATTTACACCAACTATCAAATTAAAACATGTAAATACTAAGTGATAAAAATTCAAATAAAATACTAAAGTAAATCATCGATTGATCCCCGAATGAGCAGCACAGAGTTTACATTGGCAGTATATTTCAACGTGCCTGATAACAGATTTGAATTCTTTTAGATCTGTCACATTTTTGACACACGCAGGTAGGTAATTCCAGGCTAGGCTAGCGCGAAATTGAAAAGAATTCTGCCCGACACTGCTTTTAGAAGGTGGAATGACCAGTACAGTACCACGCCTAAGACTGTAAGTAGTCTCCTTCTTTTGAAAAATATCCCACATTAGTTCAGGGTTCAATCCATGAAGACACTTATAAACTTCAGTTACAAGGCTTTTCAGATTTCTATCATGGATAGACATCATACTAGATATTTCCAGTATTTCTGTATAGGTTTTCTGCACCAGACCAGTTTTTGCACACAACGCTCTTTTATGGGTTGCCGAAATGAGATTGTGTGCCTGTTTGCTGCAGAACATCCATACAAGGGGGCAATAATTGAAACAAGGTAAAATAAATGAGTTAAACAATAAATCAATCTGATCCTGTTGAGAAAATTTCGTATCCTCAGGAGTGCTTTTGTCTTTGAGGAAGCACTTTTGCACATCCCTTTTACGTGAGGGTAAAATGAAAGTTTCTCATCCAGAGTAATACCTAGTAACTTAACTTGTTTTGATGGAGCAATAGAAGATGAGCCAATCTGAATGCTGATATTGCCAACATCAGCTCCCAGAATTATCATCTGAAACTTGCTTGGATTTGCAACCATACCATTTGAGTTGAACCAGTTTACCACTTTGACTATGTCAGAGTGCAAACTTTCTAGAACAGCAGTAATGCTACTCTTACAACTAAAAATGGTGTTGTCGTCGGCAAAGTTGCAGATATCACCCTCTAATAACAGGAACAACAAATCATTAATAAACACATTGAATAAGATCGGTCCTAGGACAGAGCCTTGAGGAACTCCTAACAAAAATTCTAACCACTCACTAACCGAGGAGCCTAACCTCACTCGATGTTTCCTGTTTGATAGATAGCTCAGTACAAGCTTTAATGTATTATATCCAACGCCATATGCCTCCAGTTTTGCAATTAAGAGACCAAAAGGGAGACAATCAAACGCTTTGGATAAATCCATCAAAACTGCACCGACTTTTCCAGATTTTGAGAGACATTTTTGCCACTTTTGAAGCATGTTTAGAATAGCATACTGACAGCTGTAACTCTTTCGAAATCCACAAAGATATTTAGACAAAAAGGTGTTGAAGAATGGTAACAGTTGTTTGGCTAAAATTCTCTCAAAAACTTTGGAAACAGTTGGTAGCAAACTGACAGGTCCATAATTTACCTTGTCTGTGGAGCTACCCTTTTTATATAAAGGGATTATCTCTGCCAAAGATAAAAGACTAGGAAAAACAGAACTGTCAATAATAGAACTGTTAAAACATTTTGTAAGTACTGGAACACAATATCTAGCAGCTAATTTAAGCATCTTCGTTGGAATCGAACCACTGACTTTCTTGCTATCATCTAACGCAAGAATTTCCTTAAACATGACATCCTCACAAATTGGAGACAACTCAAAAGTATGTGTCTGTTTCTTCGATTTCATGAAGAGGACACTAGGGTGAGACGCATACTTCTCAACTGTAGCAAGAACAGCATCACACTCGGATGAAAGAGCTTGAGGAATGTGTGGCATGTTAAGGTTGTCAGTAATTTTATTAAAATATTCATTAAATATGTTTGCAATATCACTATCATTATTATATAATATATCTTTGTCAACAAGAGTAATTCTTTCTTTACCATATTTGGCTTTTTCATTAAACAAAGGTTTTACCGTTTTCTAAAAACCTTTACTCATATTACTTCGGCCAAAGTTGGAAAAGAAAGTTTTCTTGTCCTGCCTATTTATATTGACCACCAAGTTTCTTTGTTTTTTAAATGCTCTCACATCATCGTCTTTCCCGGAAGTGTTAGCTACCCTTTTAAGACGCGAACGTTTCATGATCGCCTTTCTGAGAGTTTTAGAGACATGGGGCCTATTATTTGCCCTGAGAAACTTGGTTTTTAATGGAGCGTGCCTATCTAATAAAGATGTAAATATACTACGAAAATCATCATAATTTGAGATATTGGCCATAGACCGAGATATATCCTCTAAAAAATAAGTTTCATCAAAATTCTTATAGCACCGGTAACTAATTTTAAGTGGTGGTAGTTTGACATATTGTGTTTTAAGCATTGTATAAACTAAGGAATGATAATCACTCAACCCAGTTACAGCCGCTCCTGTATGCATGAGAGAGTGTTTCCTGTTGGAAAGAATCAAATCAATGCAAGATCCCGAAGAGGACTTCCAACAAGTTTTCTCCTTCATGTGATTATAAAGGGAGTGAGTTAGTAAAAACTCCCCTAAATCAGTATCAGCTGGATCTAGGTTGAAATCACCATTTATCAAGATATTATCATAATTATAGAAATCTAGAGCTTCTGAAAGTTGAGCCAAAAAATATTTGCAGTTTTGACTTGGTGGTCTATAAATACTGCATACTAACCATTTTTGTTTTCGTAGTCTTAATTCAACAATTGTAACTTGAATATTAGGGTTTAAGATAAACTGCTCAAGACGACGTGATGGGATGTCACTCTTAACAAAAGTTAACAATCCACCTCTATTCGCGCTGATGTCTAAACGATATGGATTCGAGTAACCATCCATTACAAATTGACTTGAAGGAAATGAACTATCCAGCTTTGTTTCTGCAACTGTTATGACGTCAAAGAGATCACCCATAACACACTTGAAACTCTCAAACTTATTACGAATTGAGTTGATGTTTATATAACCAATAAAAACATTTTTTGGTTGGTCTCGACGTAAACGATGCATTTTATCAATATCATCCAAATCTGGTTGCTCAGGAGCCATCAACTCAGTGTTGCTCGAAGGATATCAATATTTGTTTATAACTTCAGCTAGATTTTTTGTTAATAATTTAGTACCATTTTTGGTCAGATGTAAGTTGCTACCATTAAGATGAATTTTGATGATGTTGTTGTTGACGATATAGCAAATATTTCTTTCTGAACACATCTTTTCCATTAAACTGTTCACCTTATTAGCTTTTTTCAGCCATTTATCTTCACGATGTGTAATGCTAGAAATTGCAACGCTTGTACTATTAGTGTTGGCAAATGAAGCTAGGTCTACTATCGACTGAGCAATCTGTTGTTCTGTAGCTTCCGTATTTAAGTCATTTGTTCCTACATGAATAATCATTCGATCAGGTTTCTTTTCGAGTGATATTTTAACATGTTGCTTTATCCGTGCTGTAGTTGTGCCTTTGTGACATTCCATTAGTACTTTATGACTGTTTGTTAATTTGCTTTCAATTTTAGGTGCTTTTACGTCTTTCAAAATACTATCACCTATGATACAAGTGTACTGTACTTTCGGTCTTTTTGTTACGGTCTTGGTTTTTGTTGGATAATCTTTAATGATTTTCTGCTAGAATTTTCAGCACTTCATCTTCAATTTGTGAAAACCATCTACTGTGAACCTGGAAACCCGCAAATCCTTGGTTCGATTCTTGGCGATGAAATGACTCTTTTTTCACAGCCCGCAGAAAGAAGTGCTACTAAGACGCAAACGCAGAAACCAAAGTTGAAAGTCGTGAAAAGAAAAGAAAAAACGTTGGGCATTCGAAATATGTTTCGACAAGCAGCAAGCAACCAACAAAGCAGTTCTTCTTCGAAGGAGAAAATCATTGTTATTGATTTAGTTGATCCAAAAATACATACATGTATACAATAATTATTCCAAATATTTTGAATTTTTATTCCGCTTGACACGTCCCTTTAAACTTATAAGACTTAAAGGCGCGTAATCACCCTTATCGAAAAAAATTAACATATACATTTTATTTATTTATTTCAAAGTTCAGACGGAGTTATGACTTTCCTGAAAATTTGAGGATGTAAAACGTACTAGAAATGGAAATAATGGTACTTTAATATCTTGAATTTATTGTGTGTTTTTTCCAGCCGCCATATTTAACGATCTTGTTGATCTCTTATTCTTGTCTAATAAGCGGGCCGTCGCAAAATGTTCGTGTAAAACCGTAGGTAAACAAACGGCCTTAACTTTAAATGAGCTCTGAGATGGAGTTCGATAAAATCGCCAATATGGTAGGCTCCGTTCACCATGCTGTTCTTTTTGGCTTGTTTTTTCTTTGCAAAACATGGCATCAAAAAGTGGAAAGAAATTTTGGTTCTGTTTAAAAAAGTGGCCGCACGTAAAAACATCCGTATTACTTTCTCCACTTGGATTTAATTTTCTTCTATTCTATTCGTCATTGTTTTTGGAGACCAGACAAAACAAAACAGAAAGAAGAAATCACAACATTGCCTCGTGGTTATTAATTATGATAATTAATGCTTATCACGCTCTTTCTTTTTTTATTAGCATGACCGGGATTACTGCATATTATAAGCCAATAAAACCAACGGGGGAGAATGCTCATTGTGATAGTTGAAGATAGTTGAAGCACTATGGAGATAATTAAATTTAGAGCATGATTTTAGTAAGTTAAAACGTTTAAATAATAAAAAATAACGCAGAAACTTCGATTGATTTATGTGATTTATCATGTTCGGAACTTTGTGGATACATTTATAAAAGCATTACGATGGAAACACAGCTACGGATACTCTCCCTCTCATTCATTATTTTTTCTGTAATGGCATGAATCCAGCAACCATGTGATCGATTTTGCCGTGCGTTTATTATCGCATGATTCGTGCAATGAAATGCAATGGCGGTTCTGTAGTCGAAGAGAAATTGGGGTGAGTTTGTTATTTCTATGAAACATTTGAACATGTTCTGGTTGTCAGTTTTCAATAAAATTTTCAGGATAATGTTTTCTTATGTATATCTTTCAATTTTTACAATAAAATAGGCACCTCTAAAAAAAGTTGCCTACAGGGTGATTACGCGCCTTTAATCCATTCGATATCTTTTAGAGCACATATCCCCGTAAGCCTACGCTATATCATAGTTGATAGACAAAAACCCTGGTTTAGAAACTTTCGAGTTTCTCATTCATATCTTATTCATACGATGGCCCTGAAGGCTCACATTGTCCGCGGTGTTCTTAATCATTTACGCCGTGCATTGCTTAGTGCGCGCTCTTCTTTAGTCAGTGCGCGCTCTTCTTTGATTAGTGCATGCTCTTCTTTAGTCAGTGTGAGCTCTTCTTTGGTTAGTGCGCGCTCTTCCTTTGTTTGCAGTGCACACTGTTACTGCTACAGTTTTTTGCGCGCTGTGCCAAAAAGACCGGGTCGAGGGACGTCAATCAAATGACCACGTGGGTCTCGTGGTCTGTATTTTGTACATTTCATGCGCATGTTACAAGGTAAACACAAAATAAAAAAATGGAGGGAGCACTAAAAGAAATCATCAGGGAAGAAGTAAAAAATCAAATTGGAAAGCTGAAAGATGATAATCAGCCAGCCAGTCACCAATCTGAATGTTCAAATTCCGCAACCAAACGTCAGGGGAATATTTATAGAAGGTTGAACAACTTGATAACTCAAGTAGGACATAAAACGGCAGAGAAAGTGGATGTTAAAAATAAAAAGAAAGGTTTAAAAACACAGAAGTTGAAGGAGGTTCAAATCAGATATAGTAGATTTCTTTGTGTTGGTGGACAGGAGGAGGGTACTTGGGAAATTGTGAAGCAGTGTGATGGAGGTGGCCATCGTTTTGTATTTTTTGAGGCTGATGAAGAGCAAACATTTGATAAGTTGAAAGAGAAGGCCTTGAAAATATTCTTCAACAGCAGCAGTTTTGTATAATTACCCAACACCAAATTTGTGTCCTGGTCTATGTTGTTACATTCTCGGTGAGTATATAATATAAAAAAATTCATGAATAGTGGTATACTTTTTGCTATATAGTTATTTTTTATGGAGGATTAATCCAATAAAGACAACTTTTGTAAAATTCTAGATGTTTACATTGCCATGCTATAGCCAGTGTTACACCTTTAGCAAATATGCTTTCGTACTGTAATTTAAGGCCATCAGTTGTATTTATTCCATTCTTTTGCAATTTCTTCAGGTCTATTATCCTGCACACATGCTCGCATTTGGATATACCAGATTATGATGTCAAGCAGAAATTGATTGAAATCAATGAATGTACTGACGAAGTAGCTTATAATACTCTGGTGCGAAATTTCCCAGAGCGAGTAGAGTATGGATACAATAAATTTCCTTCTTATGATGATAAACCCGAATTTTTAAAAACTGTTGCACACCATTTTATTATATCCTTGCAACTGGAAGAAATTCAACAATTTCAGAATGGTTTGAAAACTAACAACGTTCTTTCACTTCTCCAGAAGTACCCGGAAGAGTCAAAGAAGTTTTTTACGTACAGAGAAAATTGTATTTGTCCTGAAGATATCAAAGCCATCTTTGTCCCTCACTTCTCAAGTGGTGAGGGAATGGAGGTGGAGGAAGATATTTGGTATAATTGGCACAATTTCATCGACGAAACCGGCCAAAAGAAGACGCAGAGTGTCCTTGCCTTCACATTGAATGACGTTGAAGATGGTAAGGTAGATGAATCCGTCAAAAAAGCAAAAACCATCACACTTGAGGACATTGTCATGTTTCTAACAGGACAATATTGTTTGTCTCTTCCACCACCGAAAGTGGACGTTTATTTTGATCATAGCAGTGAGGGAAGAGTGATAGTATCAACATGCGTAATGAAGTTGACATTCCCAGTCACATCTAGATATAATAGTGAAAACTTCAGTAAAAACATGATAGAAGATATCATAAATGGAGAGTGTTATGGAAAAGTTTGAGCTCCATGTTATTCTTATTCTTGGAGGTTAAACCTCCTTGGAGAGTTGCATGAAACTAAGGATTTCAGCTGTTGATATTATGTTATTTATTTACCTAGACTTTGTATATTTAAATAGTATATTTTATATATCTTTATGAAGCATTGTAAGCTCCATGTTATGCTTTGGATTTCAGCTGTTGATATTATGTTATTTATTTACCTGGACTTTTTATATTGCAGTAGTATTTTTTACATATCTTTATAATTCTGTTTATTACATTGACTGGAAAAGGTTTTTTCACCCTTTACTTCACGGGAATTGTAAATTAAGAGACTATGTATTTGGGCAAAAAGCATTATTCATAACAAAAAATAGACTATGAAATTTCATTGGTGCTGAAAAGCTGTTGAATGGGCAGAAAAACATATAAAAAAAGTATTTGTTTATAATGAGAAATAAAAATGTTAAGAATATGTTACAATATCCTCTAGTAGTGCAAAATATATTTTCAAAGCTTGATTTACACTTGAAGGTCTTTCTCTCGACAAGCCCCTTATTTGCAAAACAGCGTCTGCAAACTCACAAAACTCTTCGCAATTGTCTGGTCTATTTTGAGCAAAATTAGGATTGTCGAACTCCTCCACATCTGCCAAATCAACCGACATTTTATACGACTTGGTCCCATACAATTGTGGTAGATGATACAATGAATTTGGTCTACCAGTAGGTAGTGATGCACCTTTAGACTTTGCAATGAGATGTCGATTCCAACGCTCTTTAAATTCATCCAGTTCTTTTCTTAGTATGTGCATGAAACAAAATCGCAGGCATTCTTTCACAACATAGCTTGAGCTATTTACTAAACCAAACGATGAAAGTTCAGAGAAAAATTGTCTCCACCACATTGGACGGTCTTTTGTAAATTGAGACCATAAACTTTCTATGCGTTAATTGGATGGAGATGTACCAATAGCATAACTTGCAAGGCCTGCAAATTCATCATCATGTTCGGCCCTCAGTGTTATTTGTATAGGCTCGATCAAACTGTTTTCAGTGCCATCATCTGACCTGATTTTAGTAGGCACCGCTGCGTTTTCCTTAACTGCCGAGAGAAAGTAGGCTGCAATTATGTTTGGATCTTTGTTGCTTGGAGAAACTTTCATCCAAATTATTTTGCGGGAAAATCCGTCAATGCACCCGTGTATCGAAAATCCATATGGCTTCAACTTATCATAGCCATCGATGTGCCACAGAAAGTCTGGACCAGGTACTGAGTATATTCGTCGGCGAAGTCTTTTCTTCTTCCTTGTTGACACTCCTTCTGGGTCCAATTCCCTGACAATTTCCATAACTGTGTTACGGTTAACAGCAATACCCATTTTTTTCAAGATACTCCATATCTTTCTGTATCCTAAATGAAACATCGTCATTATCAACTGTAACAAAAGATAATATATTGAACTTCCATACAGTTGCATACCCAAATTACTGCCGCTGCCAAAAAGCTGTCTTGCTACCTCTGCTCCTATTGCAGCTCTGTCTTCGTTCTGTTTTGAGATACGCCTACGTAATTTTTTTTCCTTCAGTCTTCTTTTAAGTGTTGATACACTTACGTAAATATTGTGTTGAATGGCTAAGAAACCCAAAATTTCAACATTTGTATATCCATCTAAAAAGTACGACTCGATTAGTTCCTCCATCATGTCTAAACTAAAAGGAGCGCTAGAAATAAAAGTATTCCTTTATAAGATAAAAAGTTAATTTAAACTACTGACCCGCTGGCTTCATAACTCTGCCCCAGTCTACTTATGAAAAGTCAGGTTCAGAAGAACAACTCTCGAAATTTTATATGGAGAACAGCGCGAAGTAAGCCAAGAAGAGCGCATTAGGTCGTTGAACACCGCGCAATGTGCTAAGAAGAGCTCGCACAGAACCAAGAACACCGCGCACAATGTGAGCCTTCAGGGCCATCGTATATTCAGAACGTTATTCTATTGTTCTTTTTTCTGACCGTGCACAACTCAATTTCACATTGCGCATATTAAGCAAAGTTTCATAAGAAGTTTAGAATAGTATATCATTAAAGTTATTATTTTTATGATATAGAAGTATTTTTTAACAAATAAAATGTTATAATGAAGAGAGTTATGTCTTATAATTTTACAAAAAAATTAAAAGTAAAGTCCAGCTATTCTCGCATAATCACAAAAAATGTTAAGGGAAAAATGTTTTCGATTTTTCTTGACTGGTTCATATATATAATTTAATAACGTGAATAAATTCATTTTTGTGTCTAGGAAACAAGATTATCATGCTTAAGTAAGTGCGGAAATAATAATACTATAACCATGTCGCTACTGCATTTCGAAAGTAAATATAAACCGAAAAGCTTCTGGTAATTTTAACTTCTGTGTTTTTATTTGTTTTTACTAGAACAAAAATTGATTTTCAAGTATCGAGATGCGATAAAATGCCGAGAGATAATTGTTCTATAGTTGGATGTCATACTAGTCGAAGAAAAAAAGGGGTAGGGATATTTAAGTTGCCCTCCGAGAAAGTTAATAATAAAGAATAGAGAAGGGAGTGGCTGAATGTGATAACAAAAGGTAGGGAGCTCAATGAGAATTTTAAGCTGTAGATAAAAAACGATCGAGTTTACACCTGCGAAAGATATTTTCATGCGGAAGATATAATTACATGTAAGTAGCGTACCTTTAAAAATTACAAAACATTATATCGTGCGGTCCGAAATATAAACTCTTTTTATAAGAATAATTGTAGACTCAGAATCATACAAAGATTATTTACTCAGACTCAATAGCCTCAGGATAGAGGCTGTCTAAAATCTTTTTGCAGGAATCAGCTACAATACAAGAAAATCTCTGAACAGTTATGATTGACAAATCGACTTCTTCATTATTTACTGCTGTAGTAGCCAGGAGACCCAGCGTAATTTTTCTTACCACCGGGAAATCGGAGTAGTTAAGGTGGGAAAAATTACGCTGGGTCTCAAACGATTTTTCTGCGGCCAAAATCTGGCCGCGCTTTTTGATTGGCTAATTCTATTGTTCTTTGCTCACGTGGTCCATGTTGGGGAAAGCCCTTTTCATCCGAATATTCCAGCGAGTGGTTTCACTCACCCTAACAAACATTAGTAAACTATAAAGTTTTTACCAGAGTAAGATGTGGCCAAGTTTGGTAAACAACTCACAGATACATTAAAATGGCCTCCGAAGCGATTAGTCACATTGTCCAATTTAAACTCGGGGTTTCCGCTGAGTCATTCGTTCACGTCTAAGCTTTTGTTTGTGAGAAACTCATTTTATCAACTCGAAGAAGAAAGCTTAGTTAACTAGGCTACTGCTGTAGTTGATGTATGCTTTATTTTATGGAGTTTCAACCCACAGGGGCGGATACAGGATTTTTTTCTCCTTAGGCGGATTTGCGAAGCGATGCAAAGGCAAAAATTGCGCGTGTTAAATCAGATGGGGGTCTTGGGGGGCGCTGAAAGCCCCCCAAGTGGGGTCTGGGAGGCTTAAAGCCCCAGAAGCTTTAGCTTATTTACCTATTTCAGCACTCCAAAATGCAGCAGACAGGACCTTTACAAGCCCATTTCTTACATGTTATTTGAAAAAAAAAACAATCATAAAATTCTTAAATGAAAGCCAAATAATGTTTTCAGAAGAATTAAGGCTAAAATTAGCTAGCCAGCAAAACTTCTTCTTTCTTCCACATCCAGAAAAAAATATTTACAGGCTTGTTTTTGCAAGTTATGAATGTAATAGCTTTTGGCTAATATTGAGGCAATAAATTTTTGGAAACTAGGTTCAGTAAAAAAGACATACATAATTCTTATAATTCGATAATGCAAAACGGTATATATTACTAATAAAAACTTTTCATGTTTAATCTATTCAAAAATTTAATAACATGAAAAAGGAGGCCTAAAAGAAAAATAAGCAAAAAACAACAACACAAAAATGCATATGTAAACAGGCTTTATTTGTATTATTAGATCAGAGTAACAACAACATAAACAACAAGAGATAAATACAATAAAATAAAAATGGCAAGAATATATCAAGATTTTGTACAGGTAAAGGCAGCTACTTAAAATTTGGATTTTTAAGCAGCAATAGCTAATTAAAAAAACAAACTTACAACACAACAACACAACATTCAGTCAAAAAGTATTTAGCCCTATTAGCCTAATAGCAAGAAAAACACTGTTTTTTTTTTTGGTAACCATTTCTGCCTCAGTCTTTAAAAATGTTGAAACAAACTTGAAAATACCTTTTAGCTGTTATGCGATAATTACTATAAATAGCTGAAATTTTTAACAAAACAAAATCATTCAAGAACAGATATCGTTAACTACATTATTACACATTTTTGTGTCCATCTGGATAGGGTTGTAATAAGTATATATGCTAAGTCATTTTCACCATGTTGGTAGAACCACAAACATTTTCCATGTCTATCAGCATGACAACTTCTTTAGTAAAAATGTGAAAAACTTTTGTCATTTCACCCATTAAATAAAACCATGTCTTTTTCTTATTCGAATTGTATATATATAATTAGCACCATTTCCAGCAATTATTTCGATACGAGGATAGAGATTTTAAACCGAAACATCATCAAGTCTTGTCAAAGTCTTCCTCCCAAAACTAGTGTTCTCTTCCTTGGCCTTGTCGCATGTTAAAAAATCGTTTGGAAAGTGTTTATTGCCAGAAGCTTTGAATCTACAAAAGTAAACATATAAAGTTGTTATGAAGTCAACAAATTGTTATACATTACACCTTTACCAGCTACAAAAAGTAACCAGCTGGCTAGCTATTCGATTTATTGTGTTGTTATAAAATGTCTTGTTACTTAAATAAAAAAGAAACCCAAGATAACACAAAGCTCTTTTGAATATGACACAAGGCTAATGATTAATGGAATTAAAAGTAAACAGATGTACCTGAAAGCGTAGTCAGTGAGTTAAAGCTATTATTTTTGTTAAGTCAAAGCCTCCTTTTCTGTCAAACAGCTTTTTTGCAATCACAGGCGACACAGAGAATAAACGTTTTCCAGTAATGTTTCTTCTTAGCAACATTGCTCAACTTCATTCCCTGATCATATATTCAAAACTTCCATTTACTTGCTGCAAGTCAATACAAAACAATTCCTTTAGCCTTCTTTCTATGGCATTCCAAAGTCACATTAAAGGGATCCCGAGGTACTTTTACAAGTTGTACTCACCCGAAAGATTTGCATGAGAAATGCTAAATGACATATTCACTTTTTGTTAAAACTTCATGTAACTCCAGATATAGCTTTTTAAATATTTATTTTTCTTGTCGCTCGACCGCCATCTTGGTTATCTTCGACCTTCTTCTTCGTTAAAAATTTTCATTCTAGCTCCAGTCTTTTTTAGTGGCACGTGACCCTGTTACGTATTATTTCGGTAGCGCTTTAATTATTACTGACTGCATAGCCAGAACATATACCTTCGCGCGGCAAAGTGAAACGAAAGCTCTCTACGAACAATTATTTTTTTTAAAAAAAATTGAAATAATTCTGCATAAAGTTCTTTACGAACGATTATTTTTTTAAAAAAAATAGAAATAATTCTGCATATGTTCTCACATAGCTGAGCAATCAAACGAAAAATAAAATGTGCATGATTTTTATTTCAAAGGACTGTTATTTGAGACGCAGGTTGTGAAGTTACTGATCATTCAACATGTCACACATTTGTGTATGGTTTTTATTTCAAAAGGATATATTTTGGAAGGCAAATAACAATATATATATATACAATAATATATAAATAACAAAATATCAAGGTGTGATTATAAGCCCATAAAAATTTATAGAAAAAGTTAAAGGGGGAAGGGAGAGGGGGCTGCATCACCCCTCCCCCTCCCCCGCGTCGGCAATAATTTGACGTGGTAAAATCACACATAAAAAGTCCCTAGGCCTTGTGGGATCAGACGTGTAAAAAATAGCCGAAGATATAACAACGGAAAAAAGTATTTGTTTTTCCACAGCATAGTTCAGTTGCCTCCTACGGCAATGCACGAACAACAAACTGCAATTATTACATTCAGGAGAGCGGCAGCGCGGAGTTTTTGCCGACGTAATTTTGTTGTGAAATTTAAATGAATAGTGTTATTATGAAGAACGTAAGGTATAGAGAACATTAAAGTCGGCCCCTTTCCTTCATGCTGACACTCTTATGCTCGGCTGGTGCATTACACTGAGACTCGAACGAAAGACGGAAGACCATTTGGAACCATGCCACAAGTCAGTCCAACCTTCATCGTCACAGAGAATACTGCGAGAAGAGTGCGCACCCATGCAAGTTAAATATAACCAGAACATGGGAGAGGTTAGGTGTCCTGTACCTTAATACAGCTTTCGGACGAATGTTCTCGTGATGTAATAATACCAAAGAAAAAACATGTTCAATAAAGTTTAAAAAATCTTTTTAAAAGGGGAAAGAGAAATCAAATATGTTTAGTAATAATAATCGAAAAAAATGTATATCGTATTAAAAAGAAGTCCAGAAGTTCTGTCTCCCACACGACACAGCAGGCAATAAGTCAGCCCTGCCCTCGGTTTGGTGAGAGGAGATGTTCTGCGAAGACTCTAACAATTGAGTCTCCTGTACAGTTTTGCTTTGCATTGAACTGTGCCTGTGACAAGCATTTTCGAAGCATGTCACCGGCGACTTCTGCGATATTCAACTTAATGATGCCCTGACCTTCAGTTCGTAAATAGCACGTGTACAACTTACTTCCTAATCAGTTTATCATGACCAAGACTGAGTATGCTTTTAAAAGGTCTAATCATGGAGGTACAGAGCAGCGTTGATGTTAGACAGGATACCTGTCTCTCTTTTCTGCTTTCGCGCTTCGATGTCTGTCCTGCTTTTGTAACCCTGCTTATTTTAGCGCGCTATCGCAAAAGGGAAAAATGATGAGTTTAATTTACAAGACTACGTTGATGTTTGCGCTACATATTGGAAGAATATCATAAAAACAAACTTTAATTAGACAGTAAATTCTGCCTCTCTCTGTATCGTGGGATAAATTAAAGTAGTATTCTTTTCTATTGATTTTTTAATATTTTTTAATAAAAAATATATCCATCTACTGAGTAACTTAGGCAACCTCGTCCCCAAGGATTGTTGAGAACAAGGTTGGCAATACTCACTTGAGAATCATACCCCGCCTAGGTCGACAGGTTATAGATCAGTAATTTTTACAACCTGTTTGTTGAAATAAATTCTTTTAAATTTGAAATAAAAGAAATCATGCACACACCTGCTGCTAATATCTTATTTTTTTGTTTTAAACAAAAACAAATCATTCGTACAGAGATCGATGTGGAAAGTACGTTGAATTTTTTTAACTTTGTTGCGACAGTATTTTAATTGTTTTTGGCTATGAAAGTCATTAATAATAGCGAGTGAGAGTCAGTAATGTTTAAAGCGCTACTGAAATACTACGTAACAGAGTCACGTGCCACTAAAAAAGACTGGAGCTAGTCTGAAATTTTCAACGAACAAGAAGATCGAAGCGGCCATTAAGGCGGCAAGAAAAATAAATATTTAAAAAGCTATATCTGGAGTTACATGGAGTTTTAACAAAAAGTGAATATATCATTTAGCATTTCTCATGCAAATCTTTCAGGTGAGTCCAACTTGTAAAAGTACCTCGGGATCCCTTTAATACATTAATACATAACAAATGTTATCTTAAGATAACTCTATTAATGTGACTTTGGAATGCGTGCATATTCACATTAATGTCCTGATTGTAAGATAACTGGAGTAATCTTAAGATAACAAATTATCAGAGAAATATTGTAAGATTTCTTGATCATACCTTTGATGTTAGCGCTATCTTAAGTTAACTAAAGTTATCTTAAGATAACTAAAGTTATCTTAAGATTGCGAGAAAACTGGAGATTACTCAAGAACTACGCGAAACAAAAACGCGTTTTAAACTTTAACACGCGGGAAGTACGGTATGTTGCCCAACTTGGTTAATTTCTAGAGAATTAACGATTACCTGGTACATATGTCCAGACCTTAACAACCAACCTCATGGCTTTGTAGTAAGCACGTGCAAAACAAGACAAAAACAGTAACAAGTAAATGAAAGTACTGCCTATGCTGCTCGTTAGTTATTTTTTAAAATATGTCTTCCTTTTTTATGAACAGTTCGTCCGACGAAATCGTGCTTCCTGCTTTATCTGATACATCTGCATGATAGATAGGTTAATGAAATGCAAAATCGCAACGCACATGGTAAAGTTTCCCGCTTAAAATGTAAAACTAACTGGGAACGAAGTTGACACTTCAACGCTGTAATTGTTTTTTATTGCGTAATTTAACGCGTTTGAAACGAAGATAATGCTATCTTTAGATAACACGAGTTATCTTAAGTTAGCAAAAATATCGTCAAATTGTATTAATAACAGCTCTAATCTCAAGATAACTACAAAGTAAAGATATAATTATCACATTAATATGTTATCTTAAGATTACTCGAGTTATCTTACAATCAGGACATTAATGTGAATATGCACGCATCCCAAAGTCACATTAATAGTGTTATCTTAAGATAACATTTGTTATCTTAAGATAACTGTATTAATGTGACTTTGGAGTGCCATATCTTTCAGTTGTATTGGAAGCAAACTTCGGAATTGCAGCTCGCCGAAGTTGGCCGCACCTATCAAACAGACCGGCTACCGCGAGGCAATAACAATAGGAAGAGTAAATTATTCCTACGCACCCATCCCCTAATATCAATCTTTCTTTCACCGTAAATTTCGACGACTTCTTGTTAAAGAGAGTCCAAAAGTCCACACTTCGGCGAGATTCTTTTTACGTCACAAATTCTTTTGTTTTTAACCAGAGTCCAAAAGTCCACACTTCGGCGAGATTTTTCTCGACGTCATAATTCTTTTGTTTTTGCGAAGCGAGCGAAGCGAAATTGTGGAGCACGTTTGCTACACGCGAGGTATACCAAGAGAATTATTGAGATTCTCAAAATTTCGATAGAAAAAAAAAATCATATAAAATCAGCGTAAAGAAATAAGACTATTGTTTCTAATAAAACAAATAAGTTCGGACCGAGAAGCAAAATTTCAAAATAATTAATTAATTATTTATACAATAATTAGCTATAATACAAAGAAATAAGGCATATTTTAGGTCTGTAAAATATACGTGTCTAATATACCGACTACCGTTTCTTGTTCACAGCATATTCCTCTCTGCGTGTTCAAGTTCGCCGGACGTATAATCTGGACCAAAAGACGGGGGGGGGGGGGGGTTAAAATCCGGCAACGACTTCATTTAGCACCGGGCTAAGTGGTCCCGACACACGACGTACAACATAATTAGCACCCCTTCATATTTTATCGACAAAAAAACCCGACAGACGTTCATTCACAGTACTCCAACCAAATGGACCCGACAGATGAACCCTCATTGTCCCACATCCTCTCTATCGCTACATAACAAATACATATTTTTTCTGTCAATAATCCATAACCAACGTAATATCGCATAATACTGCATAATACCTTAATACTACTATCTATCGCTACATAACCAAATACATATTTTTTCTGTCGATAGGCCATCAACGTAATATCGCATAATACTGCATAATACCTTCATCATACTCTCTATCGCTACATAACAAATACATATTTTTTCTGTCGATGGCCATAACCAACGTAATATCGCATAATACTGCATAATACCTTCATAATCCATAACAAATACATAATTTTTCTGTCGATGGCCATAACCAACGTACTATCGCATAATACTGCATAATACCTTCATAATACTCTCTATCGTTCCATAACAAATTCATATTTTTTCTGCCAATAATCCATAACCAACGTAATATCGCATAATACTGCATAATACCTTCATAATACATAAAAAATACATATTTTTTCTGTCGATAGGCCATAACCAACGTAATATCGCATAATACTGCATAATACCTTCATAATACATAAAAAATACATATTTTTTCTGTCGATAGGCCATAACCAACGTAATATCGCATAATACTGCATAATACCTTCATAATACGAAATTAATAAGAAATAACAAAAATCCAAAATAGACAAAATTTTCATCGAACAAATTTTTTCGCGGACAAAAATGACGAAAATTTCAGGTGTCCGGCGAAAAATTTTGTCCGACAAAAAGTTTTCGTCCGATAAGGTAAAAACACAGAAAACAGCCCGTCATTAAGTCTTCATAACAGTAATAAAAGATGTAGCTACCTACCTGCATTAGGATAAGAATTATTAATTAAGAATTTTGTTGTAGCTAGCTAAACTGTATCGCACATGCTTTTAGGCCTAATAGGCTTTTCAAAAAAACCTGCATTGCATCTTTGGTTTACAGAACACAGAATACACTCTGTCAAAAGGCTAGGTTAAGCCACAAGTAACTGTGTTACCCGGCGTTGAACACCCGGATGAGTGATTAATAAGAACCGTCAACTGCGCCACTCATTCAGATAAAGCGCTTTAGTACAGTTATATAGTATGTAGTAAATCAAATGAAGTGCACACAACATTATGGTGTGTCCAGTGTAATATATCTTTCAACAAATAACTTTCCACAACATAAGCTGAAATAAAAACACAGATTACAATTTGTTGTTACCCCCGTCATAGCAAAAACGGCTGGCCAACCTTTTTTATTTTTCGGATAATGTTTCCGGTGAGTGTTTAAAAAAGTTTAAGCTGACCATTTAGTACAGGTAAACAATGTGACACATCCATACAGATGTAATACCAGTTTACCATGTCGCACATGAGTATAGGCGTAACACTATTTTTCAAAAAACTTTATCGCAACTTCGGTTAAAAAAAACATGTTATCATGTTCTGTTAAAGAAATACTCAGCAATTTTATTTTGCACCATAAGTTTTCATAACAGTAATTAAAGTGGTAGCTGCCTAACTTCATTTAGCATAAGAATTTAGAATTGTGTTGCAGCCAAACTGCATTTGGCTACTTTCACTTTTTGGCCAGAAGTAGCTAAGGAGCTAGCTAGATAAACACAACTTTAACATAAAAATAAATAATACTGGCTAGGATATAAAGCTGTTATACTAAACTGAATAGTAATAACTAAAGCGTAATTTTTCGTAGCGATGTGTAGCAGTACGTTATTTCTGTAGCAGGCCGTAGTAGAGCGTATTTCTTTGTAGTAGAGTGTAGTAGCTTGTAGTAGAGTGTAGTAGCCTGTAGTAGAGTGTAGTAGCTTGTAGTAGAGTGTAGTAGCCTGTAGTAGAGCGTAGTAGAGCGTATTTTTCTGTAGTAAAGCGTATTTCTCTGTAGTAAAGTGTAGTAGCCTGTAGTAGAGTGTAGTAGCTTGTAGTAGCCTGTAGTAGAGCGTATTTCTCTGTAGTAAAACGTATTTCTCTGTAGTAGAGTGTAGTAGCCTGTAGTAGAGTGTAGTAGCTTGTAGTAGAACGTATTTCTCTGTAGTAGAGCGTATTTCTCTGTAGTAGCTTGTAGTAGAGTGTAGTAAGTAGCCTGTAGTAGAGCGTAGTAGGGCGTAGTAGAAAGTATTTCTCTGTAGTAGAGCGTATTTCTCTGTAGAGTGTAGTAGCCTGTAGTAGAGCGTAGTAGTAGAGCGTATTACTCTGTAATAGAGTGTAGTACGCTGAAGTAGAGCGTAGTAGCATGTAGTAGAGTGTGGTACGGCGTCTTTTTCTAGTGCTGCGCAGACCCAATTAGGGCCCGCGCTCTACTAGACAACTCCCAGCAACATCCAACGGCCCACACAGTGTGCCATCTCCCCAATTTCCCTCACATGGCTTGGGTTAACCCGGGGCTATGGTAACATTCACTTGCCCAATGTTGAATCGCCGTCAAGAGGAATCGAACCCCGGTCTCCCGCACAGAGTACGAGAGCTATAACCACTAATCTACGGCGCCACAAGTAACCTCAAGATTTCCTCCTTTAAACAAACCAGGGTTTCAAATAACCTGGAAAATCCTTAAACTTGAAGTATAGACCTTTATTACCCGGGTAAAAGGGCGGCATCGATATTTTCGAAAATCGTGCAATGTGATTGGTTAGAACTTACGTCATAGCGGGCAATATTCCACGGTATTGCCCGCTACCATAGCAACCGTGTTTAAAGTTTAAATATGGTAGCATTAAATGTAAATTAACACGGAAAAAAGCAAACAAAACGCGAAACAGAAGTGAAACTTACTTTTATCTTTTAAAGAATTCTAAGTTGTGGCTACAATAAAAACCTGTAATGTTTACACGATATTCGATTTGAAAAAAAAGTATTTTTAGTTCGAATGCACGTTCCATATGGGAATAGTTTCTATAAAGACGTGGTTTCTACATCCTGGTTATAATGTTATATTTTTTGTCGTAAAATACAGTACCCGGATAATATTCTGAAATTTTAAAAGTAAATCTCAATTATTACGATACACAACATTTTGAATTACTACATACTAGTTGATAAGGCCCGTGGAAGAATCCACTCAGACAGAAGATTAAGGTTGTTTTGCAGATTTTGCTTAGAGAGACACGGAACTGATGTTATTGTAGACAATGATGGTTTCCCAGTTGTTGGTTGCATGTCTTTCTTTTGAGTGGTGATTTATATGCTATTATTCTTCTTAATGGCATATCCAACACCCTCTTAGACGGTGGAGAAGACTAATAACCCATCATCAAAGTGGGATGCGGATTATTGAATGCTGGCTTCCTGTCAATAAAATGATCAGAACACACACACACTTCTCAAATTTGACTGTGAATAGATGGTTATAGTTACTTAGACTGGTACGATTTATCTTTTTTTTCAATATAGCATTGGCTATCAGTTGTCTTTTCAGAAATGGAAAAGGATGCAGCCTGAAAGGAAAGCTGAAAAATTGAGGTATTGGAAAATATCTATAAAAATAATTGGATGGCTCAAAAGGTTTGAGTCATTGATGGTATGACAATACTTTGCTGATAATAGTAGTTATCAAGATAGGATTGGTAATCACTCATAAGGTTTTTCAAACGTACAAGAACTCCTCACAACTTTGTGGATTTTGCCAGCTGTATTTACTATAACTGCAGCTAATAACAGCACAGGTTCTGCCACACTTTCTGTTTCCACAAGATTGGACCCAAAACAAACACAGTGGAACAGTGGCTAAAGCTTGGGAAGAAAAAAACTCATCCTTGCAGCTAATTCCTTCAAAATTGCTGTTAAGTGTAGATCAACAAGTTATATTGCTAAAGCTTCAGCTTCAGCCACACATTAAGGAAATGGCATTGCTAATAAGCCTGATTTTGCTGTTCAACAGCCTTTTTCTGCAGCCGCCCAACATCATCTAGGAATGGAAAACTTGAATAACTCAGTGGACAACCTGGTTTTGGATTTGGAGCATGTGCAATAACGTTGACCTCCAGGAGGAGAAAAATCCCTCGACACCTACAACAAAAAAGTTTAAAAAACGTTTGTTTAAAACTAAACTTTGGCTACGAGAAAGAGTAAGGCTAAGTCTGTAACCTTAAATTTTGATGCAGTTGGATTTAAAAGCAATCCAGTGAAATTCCTTAGAGACAAAATTAGGGCTCTATTAGGAAACTCTGGTTGTATTTCGGCCACAAGAACACAAATAGAGCCCTCAACTTTTACTGACACACAACTTCTGCCACCATTTTCCTCCTGTGTTGCTATAATGACAATGTTGATGCTTTGCGCACTTATTTTTTCTTTTATTTCGCCTACCCCTCCTGTGCCCAAAAGGGACATGGAAATAATTAAGAAGTGTGAGTATGTTAACTTTGACCTGCTTCTTCCTCCCATGCTTAATGCTCTCTTAGCCTCGTCTATTTCGATGGATTATATTGGTGAGTAACACCTGAATGTAGAAACAGTGGCAGTAGTCCCAGTGTCTGTCTCCCTTATAAGAATGGCCACAAATAAGTCACACATGAAGGATTAAGTCCTGGTCCTTAGCATTGAGCAATTACCTAAGATGTGTGTTGTCTTTTTTCTGCATCTTTGCCAGGAAATGATTACATACCAGACTTTGTAACTTAGTTTGCCAATCAATATGGTTTTTTTGCTGTCTACAACGCATTTGACCAACTCCATCGCTTGCACATGGCTAGTGGCACGTTGGTTGGATGCATAGATGACCTTTTTTTAGTCAGTACATGCGTAGGGCCTCATTGCTTCCTTCAACATCATCCTCGCAATCCCAGGCTCTAGCACCTCTTCATCTCACCTCCAGGACCAGGACCTGTTTTTCTCGTTTCGAGAAAGGGCATTTTGCGTCCACTTGTCCAAACCTGTTGAACAGAGGTTTGTAAATTAGTTGAAGTGAGAGCATTGTCCATATTTTTACGATATTATATATCTGAGGAATAACAAAAAGGGCCTGGTATGATTGACATAACTTAGGCATAACAAAGGATCATTGGGCCTTGTTTAATGAAATAGGTATTCAGAAGTATAGATTCCATTGCATTTACGGTGGGACCACTCATCACAAGAATTGCATAAAATGGCATGTCTGTTGTTTTTAACTGGTTTTCCACACACACTACAGGGTAACTGTATGATTTACACTTTAAACAGAAAAAGTAACAAATAATAAATCGACAAAACTTAGAAGTTCTGATGAAAGTAAAAGCGATCATAGAAAATGAGGGAAAAAGAGAAGATAAAAAACATATACTTGCAAGAATTACTCCTGGCACCATTTTAAACTGCAGTTATTACGATAGCAGAGGAGCAGTGATGGGGCCGTCAAGATTGTACCCTTGGAACATCTCTCCTAACTTAGATCTATTAAAGATCAAAATTGAAGAGGCGTCCAGGGCCTCAATCTTGACAGTCCCACCAGTGAATCAGAACTAGAGATAAAGACTATCACTGTATCACATATGCACATTGTACCAGGAATTCCATGAAAAAAACAACACACATGAATCTATTATGGAGAATTTGCACGTGCAATTTTTAATTTTTAGTATTCACTTATGGAGTGGTTTAAAAGTGTTAAAGGGGAAGTAACCTCAAAAATGTGAAAAAATTTTTTCGACTACGTATTTGCATTTGAACTTATAAAATCAGAAAAATAACACATAAACACAAGAATTTATTTCTAAATACCTATATTCCCTGTTCATATCTCCATAAAAACTTCGTTTTTTGAAAAAAGCGCGTCAAAATAAAAAAGACTGGGTTCTAATTTGAATATGACGTTTTATAGTTCAAAACATTGTGCTAGCTAGACGAGGCCTATGTTGCTGCTTATAATGCAACATACTTTCGAATAAGAAACAAAAAAATGCATTATAGTTTCTTGTCCAGTGACGAAGAAAACACTGTTCCAGACATTTCGGCTCTAAAGCCATTTAGTTTTGAGCCTGAAATGTCGTTGGAAGAGCAAGATAAATTTTAAGTTCAAACCATGAAGACGAAGTTATACCAAAAAGAAGGCAATCGAATTGGAAACAATAATTGGTGTAAATGAGGTGGTCACTGTAGACCGATGAGTTTATTCTCTGAAAGTTTGTGCTGCAAAGAAAATAATGAAATTCCCTGACGACTACTTCGAAAGTACAAATAATTTCGCCAAATATAAACTCTTTCATATTTAATCATGACTGAAGTGATATCCATTTTATATCTTTAACACCCTTCTGTCTTCAATTAATTGAAATTGTTAAATTGAATCGTGTTAAAAATAAAAAGTCCGATAAAAAAAGGAAATACATTTTCCATACGCACAACATGATAAAAAGTTTCTCACCAAGCTCTTTACAATAAACTTTTCAACACAATCTTTTGTGAAAAAAAACATCTTGCTCTCCATCCGAAATATTTTATGCAACTGCATCTTTGAAATTCAATGAAGAAGGCCCGGAAAGCAACAATGATGACGGGATTAAAAAAAATAGAATACCGAAGATGCGTTCTAATGAAGAAATACAATAGTGAGATGTGCTCTCAATGAGTGTATGTGAACAGGGGGTAAAATTTAAATTTCCTATGTTAGGAAAAAACATGTATTACAGATTTGATGGGTACATAATCGATTAGAAAAAGATGTTCAGAAAGACATACCATCGTGTGCTTTATGGGCAATCCGCAATAAATACTCTAAAGCCGATAGATATTTCCGAATTGTTGTCATTACCCCCGTCTGTCAAGACATGCATGCGACGAAGAAAACATTTACATGTTGTGAGGTGCATAATTTTTGAACTTGAAAGTCAAAGTAAGTTTGAAAAAAAATGAATCAACGAGACAAAGTTATTAGGAATTCATTAATGTTAAAGGAAAGAATTATCATTGTGTAAAATATAATTTTTGTTGGCTTGGTACGTAATTGTTGGTTACGAACACGAAGTTTATACCGAGCTTGTATCTTTTTATTTTGATAAACAAATACGAAAGAAGCATGTGTTTGGTCGGTTGATACATACAAAAACAAATGATTTACGTAAATCAGGTAATTGCCTGAAGATCTCTTTCAAAGCAGTCTGGCTCAAAGTGCGTGGAACATATATAAAATCCTGAATCCTTAGGCAAGGGACCAGTTCTTCTAATGTAACCATCTTTTTCGAAGCTCGTTTTTCTCTGCGCTGGGAATTTTGAAAAAAACTACAACATCGTCAACATTTCTTTTGATTTATTATTACCAGTTCTGTTAGTGCAGTTGATGGCGGCGCAATTTTGGCATGTTTTTAAGCTGTTAAACGCGAATGTTTAAGTAAATTAACAACTAATACTACTACCACCGCCAGCACACTACACTTTCTGAACTAAAAAACGTCATAATTTCAACTCGACCCAATCCTTTTAAAATCGCAAAGGGGTCAGAATAACGAAGAGATTTCACGCGTAGTAACACAAGTTTTTACAAAGATGGAGAAACTTTAATATGAAAATAAATAGGTATTTCCAGTTTTTTTTGTGGCGGCTACTGTTTTTTTAAATAAAAAATTAGAGCTTACTTCCCCTTTAAATATATTAACGAAACACATTGCTTTGTCGTTAGAAGTAACCTATAGCAAATATATACTGCAGGAATACATGACAAAGAGAGGGCTATGTCATACCATGTTGTATTCACTGCAATCATCTACTATTTTGTTTGCCGTGTCAATCCGCTCCTCAACATGGCCGCAGACTATCTTTTCACGGCAGGTTATATTTTCTCGTAACGATTGTGTTTCTTACTAAAAGACATTCTTTTTTTAAACTCCAGTTCCATTTCAATCTTTTGCTCCATACAATTCTCGTGGGCTAGATGCATGTGCAGTGATGTTTTAAAACAGATGATCATTCCAATTTATTTTAAAAAAATTTATAATTTGTTAGATTTGTGCATATAATGTTTACAAAATCAAGATTTTTTAATTTTAAAAATGTTACCACAAGATTTGAGTTCTGTAAATTCTCAGTGATCTGCTGTTAAAGACCAAAAAATAACTTTTTGAGGAAAATGATGATAATAGGTATAATTACATATAAAAATTGATTCTTTCCAGGATACAATTTCTGGCAACAATAACTTACACTGTTGAACGTCATAATACTTAATACAGCCATTCATTGGAAAGCCGTGCTATTAATAGTATACATTAACTGTGGAAATTTGCTATTAAAAAGTTTAAATTGATGTTTTTTCAGTTATCTGCTGAATAATAATTTTATAAAAAAATTAAAAAAATAATTTTTTGAGGAAAACGTTAGTTTTTAAAATATGATGTGGTGGAAAAGTAGGCCAGGGTTGATTTTTTATATAAAAGAGAATATTTTTTTTAAATATAATTTCTACCAACATGAAATGTAGCTAATTCCATACTGAATACATGTTCTGAAAGAGCTGGCACATTTGTATTTATTTTTGAAAAAAAGAGACAGTGTACGTCATCTTTTCAAAGATATCTGAGTTAAGCATATAATTAACTTTCTGTAGCCTGAGCTAGATTGAATTTTGTTAACTAATTATTTTAAGTAAGCTTATTTTTTAAAGCAAGACGAATAGTGCTGTGTGCTCACTTTAGTAGTAAGAATACTTTGTCTTAAAAAGTATTTTTTTACTTTTATGATACATTTATCTTTGACATCTATGTTAACATGCTTTATTAAATAAAATACCAGTTTTGCCACTTGAAATACAATTGCTCAGAAGATATTTTTGTCTTGTATGAAAGAAATTTGTGAATACTTTAAGGCAAGAAATTCTATTGTTCTTTGCTCACGTGATCATTATTGGGAAATATTTTCTTCTTTAATGATTTTCACGAAGCGAATTGAACGGCGAATTCGACGGCGAATTGTATCTGAGCATGCGCAGTTTGTTTGTTTTGATTTGCATCGAAATATTCGCTTCGCTGAAAAGTAGAAACAGTTCCTACTTTTTCGCGGCTAAAGGTTTCGCTGCTAGTTTTTGACCAATCAGAACGCGGTTAACTAATGTAAACAATGAATTTGGCGGCCTAATTTATTTTGTCGTGAAAATTAAAAAGCGAATTCGCCATCGAATTCGTCGTTCAATTCGCTTCGTGAAAATCCCCCTTTAGATGTGGCCATGCTGGCTTTATGCTTATTGGTTGATTTTTCGGGTTTGCACTGAAAAAATTATTATATAAAAAACTCAATTTTAATATCTCGAAGAAATCTTAGTTAACTAGGCTAGACATGTCTGAAATCTGGACAATCCTTGTTAAATTGAGACAGTGTAGAGATACTGCTAACTTGATACCATAATTATTCAAATAAGTAGTCAAATTTTTATTCAGTATATTGACTTTCAGGAGGGACA
Organism: Hydractinia echinata; assembly: GCA_030067915.1. NCBI lineage: Eukaryota > Metazoa > Cnidaria > Hydrozoa > Anthoathecata > Hydractiniidae > Hydractinia > Hydractinia echinata. The sequence goes on along the minus strand of JASGCC010000012.1, from coordinate 158,712 downwards.
TATTATATGTACAGGTAATATTGCCAGTTGGAATACCCCTAAGTTGAATTATATCCCTCTCTTCAGTCAGCTAATTTCCTACCTCAAGGCTTTATTGCGACTTATGCTGAAAAATTGAACAAGCAACACCCAATTACTGAAAATTTTTATGACCCATTTCAATTTATTACCACCCCTCATATTAAAACAAAATCGTGGAGTGGTGGAATTAGTTTTACAGTGTAATGGTTTAAAAACTAGGTAAATTTCTGTTGTTTTAATTTAATGATGATGCGCAATGTTTTTTTGTTCACAACTCTTCTTGGGATTTTTCTGTTCTAATTTATACTTTGCTTTTTATGTTAATCAATTTGGTGGTAATGGCAGTGTGGTTTGATTTTTGCTTCTTTACCGTTTTTTTTTTGTATTTCTAATGCAGGTAAAACCCAAAATAACTTTGGTGATAATGATTCTTGGAAGAGTGGGATAAGGAAATTTTCTGGGTAACAAAATTAGTTTTGTGTAAATGCTGATACTATGGTGACCTTTTGTATTTCTATGTTATGTTATTTAAAAAATATTTCCATTGTTGTAAAACCATGAAAGTCATTGGTTCGAATCCAATCCATCTTTAAAAGGTGGTAGTTCAAATGGAAGAACAACATGGTGTGCAGTAATTAGTTTCATACTGCAACAAACAATAATGGCAAATCAATTCAAAAATTTTACAAACAAAAGTTTCAAGAAAAGAGGTAACTACAAGAAAAGAAAAGAAAGTAGGAATTTTTTTAATTTACTAGGGATATACGTTCAGTTATTCAGGTTTTGCTGAGCTATAACTACCTTATTCCATGAAATTAACGAGTCATGAAATTAACGCGGTTTTTCAATATTCGCGTTAATTTAATGACCGTTAATTAAATACAGTGTTAATTTAAAGACTGTTAATTTCATGACTGGTTAATTAAAATACTGTTAATTTGGTAACTTTTTTATAATATATAAAGCCTAAAAATCATAAAAATACAATTTTTTTTACAAATTCTCTACTATTCCTCCTCATCGGACGATAGCTCAACGGTGTTCTCTTTTTCAGCAATCTTTTTTTAAATAGCTTTTGTATAATCTTCATACTTGATCCAAGTGGAAAATTAACTAAAAGCACTTTTTCTTTAAATTTTTAACATTGTCTTCCAAACAACGAAAACTTTTATTTCGATTTCCAAACCGCCATTAAATAGAGAAGACCGCTTTACTACCGTGGATTCGACTGTTGCCGTAATTTTTGCTTCGTGTGATATCACATATTCTCAAATTCGCGTTAATTAAATGCGTTTTTGAAAACAACCTTGCTCAACCGCGTTAATTAAATGCCTTTTCAAAATAATTTCATTGAACCGCGTTAATTCATGACCGTTAATTTAATTCGCGTTAATTTCTTGACTCGTTAATTTCATGGAATAAGGTAGTTGCCATGTGAAAATCAAATCCAATAAGTAAAATTTAGTTAAAAAATAATTTTTTGAGGAAACTAATTTATCACACCGCAGTTGTAACATGTACTTGGTAATAATGTAATAATGTAATTGGTTCTAGAAGCTTCAAAGGTGGATATGTTTTGGATAAGTTTAGAAGATTGGATTAATGAATTAAAGATGCTGAGTAAAATTGCTAAAACAGAGTCGTCAAGGGGCATAAAGTTGTTTTATCAGTGGCTGGCTACAAGCATAAATTAACGTACTGTATGCGAACATACCACACATATATAATTATTGGAAGAAGTACTCGTAGTTATTGAATTCGAATAATACCAGCACTGACGGGAGGTTATTAAAGTAAACAAAAACGAGAGACAACTGCTGTCACTCCCGATTAAACTTGGTGGTCTTGAGATACCAATATTCTAAAACTTATCACAAATAACTGAATATCTTGGTAAACAAATAAAACAACAGACTCGACAATATGAAGAAGATCCAGAATTGAAACAAAAGAAAAACCAATCAAAAAAAATAAATTGCTAAGATTAGTGTCATTCTCGATCATGTCAGAAATGAAATGACTAAGCAGGAAATCAGTCTGAACGATATCAACCAGGAAGCAGTGTATCTAGTTGACTGGACTACCTTCAAGGAACGAGGGATACACAATTAACAAGCCATGCTTCTGGGCTCTGATTCGAATTTTAAGTTCACAATTGATCATGCTTTGTCATGCAAAAAATGTGGCTTCGTTTCGCTTAGACAATGAATCCGTAATGTCACCGGGATGTAACTAAAAGAGGTTTGTCATGATGTACGTATAGAACCGTGTCTACAACAGTTACCTGGTGAGCCATTCAACGAGTGGACAGCGAATGTTTCTCAGGAATCGAGAGTTATGTATGCACAAGAGGTTTTTGGAAACACTGGTCAAATGGCATTTTTAGGATGCTAAGGTGTGCTACCAAAAGCATATGATGTAAATAAAAAGGAAAAAAAAAGAAAAATTACAATAAACTTATTTTTGCAAGTAGAGCATGAAAACTTTAACCCACTAGCGATATCCGTGTGTGGCGGAATGGGTCGCGTGTGTCGAAAAACAGACCAACAAATTATTTTATTGCAATGTATGTACAGTTGACTCTCTCTAATCCGAATCTCAAGGGGGATAATTTTTTTTCGGATTACAGAGATTCGGATAGTAGAAAGTAAATTATGAGAGTTTGTTAAGGAAAATTGACGGTGACTTTTAATTTGTTCGGATTATAGAAAGATTCGGATAATAGAGATTCGGATTAGAGAGAGTCAACTGTATATACCTTTTAATTAAATATAATGTTCAAAAAAGGAAATGACCATAATTAATTTTTTTGTAACATACTGTGTGCTTCTATGCTACCTTCGATGGAGCATGATGACGGGTCTATTCAGGGCAATACGCTAACTATCTTGTGAACTGCCTTAGTCTATTAGAATTACTAAAACCTTTTAGAAATAACTGAACAAATTTTACTGTTTTGCAAAAAAATGCTAGAGTACTATTGCTTTTTAGGAGTCGAAATACACCCAATATTAGCTAAATCAAATTTTATTCATACTATTATTAACTAATAGCTATTTTCAACCGGTTATTATGAGAAAGTCGTAGCGTTCAATGGCTAGAGAGCCTTAAGAACGGGCCTTGTACAGCACAATATAACTTAACTTCGTAGCAACCATATCGTCGCTATAAATATAGACAAGTAACATTGCCGGTAAAACGTGAAAGATGCAGTCATAACTCAATTTTATTTAGCTAGTTACACTATATTAATAACTATGTTCCTCCGAATAGTTTTCTAACAGCTACGACCAAAAAAAGTCCATATACATTTTTATCATTTTTGTCATGAGGTTTTAGTTTTAAAAATATTGAAAGTTCAAAATCACATTACACTGCTTCCTATAAACAGCAAAAAAAACATATGACACACATAAGTATTTTTCTAAAATATCGTTTTTATTTGTGTATGGATAGTTATTCAAATCTACTGCTTGTTTCAATATCTCTCTTTGGATAGATGTATGGATAGGTGTCCCACATTCCTCCATTCTTACTGCGTTGAAAAAAGTATTCCGTGAATTGAGCTGTTAGAACATCTAAGGTTGGCGTGCTAAATATTTTAATTCGCGCGAAGGGTAAGTTCAACAAATGCGTTTTTCAAATGATGCATGTATATTGATAAAATCTCTATTTTTATAAGGTATGGATGGATCTCTCATTTGCTTGGTTGTTTACTGAGTAAAACTAATTTTGTATACACAGGTCTGCTCCGCCTGAAGGTATTTTGCAAAATATCCTTTTAATATTGTATGGTGGTATGGATCGGTCTCCCTTGTTCCTGCTTCTTACTGAGTGGAATAAAGTCTTCCCGTGAATTCTGAATTCACATGCCAGGACATCTGATATTATCGCGCGTGCTTGTTATCTGAGTGGAATGAAGTGTTTTTAGACATAGGGTAGGGTCTTCTTCTTGATTGCTTCTTTGTGGTGTAGAATAAAGTTTCGCTTTTGATTCGCTTACTAGCTAAATCTCCTTTTTAGTAGTGTATGGATGGATATCTAACATTTTATTCAGCGTGAAAGGCAACTTCCAAAATTCTCATTTCAAATGATGTATGGATGGGTCTCACACTCTCGTGCCTGTTTTCTGAGTGGAATAAAGTCTTTTCTCGAATTGGCCGATCAAGAGATTTAATACTTCACCTTTCGCGATAGCGTTTTTATCAGATATCTTTTAGGTTGTATGTAGGATCTTTTGCTCCCTTGCCTGTTTACAAAGTAGAAGAAAGGTTTTTTTATTCGCTTGCTAGAACATTGAACATTTCATTTGGTGCGAGCTTCTTCCTACAAGGTGCGAGAGAGCTTTAACAAAATCTTTGATGTATGCACATGCAATGATATACGCACGCGTGTGCTACTCGCCCGTTCGATTTTTGAGTAGAAAAAAGTGATCGTTGGACCGTTTTTTATTCTGTTCTTTTTTTTATATTCCGTAGGGTTATTCCCCAAAATACTTTTTTTAATGATGAATTGATAGGTTTCGCTACTTGTCTAATTGTTTTTTAATCAGAATAAGCTTTGCCTTGTTTAGCTTCACAAGACATTCAATATCGTATTTATTGCGGGAATGGTTTCCTAAATTTGTTTTCAGTATTGTATGTGTAGGAATGGATGGGCCTGGCTACTTGCCTAAATATTTACCCTAATAGGACATCTTTCCCAATTACTTAATTCAATTCGCTTGCTTGTGTACTGACTAGAATAAAGTTTCCCCTTGCTTTTTTGTACAGCATGCATTTCCGAACAAACTCGTTAAAATTTAGAACAGTTGTACACGTTTCATGTGATCAAAAAAAGACCTTAAATGTTAATCGAGTATTTAGTAGGCCTTTGCGTTTTAATTCTCAGTATTTAACCAGAATTTTAAATTTTGTTTAAGGATGAATTTCACGTTGCAAAAAATTAAATGCGTACGGTATGGATGGATGCGTTGTTTTATGAATGACAAGCATATGCCATAACCCATTGCCCATTACTCTGCAAGTAATAAAAGAGACACAGTTACATTAATACATGCAGTCATGCTGCCGAGCATGGTGATACATACTAACTTTTTGTAGCCCTTCCCTGGCCTCTTCCCAGGTTAACTTGTGTTATGTTATATAAGTACAACGTCGTCCGTAGCGAGGTTATAATAAGGCAACCTCGTCCCTGGCTATAATCGCTGTTGCGATGTCAGAAAAATACAACTAGTAACTTTTTAAACGTCCTGGATATTTAAGTTACACTTTAATAAGGGACATTAAATTAACGTGAATTTTTTTAAAATCTGGCTAAAAAGCGAAAATAGCCGAATACCAGTTGGCGAAGTCTAAAGTTTGTTAATTCAAGGAGACAACAGTTTCAATAAACCTGTAATACTTAGCTAGGCTTTTTAGCTCACAATTAATTTTGTAACAACAAGCTTTATGATGTGTTTTTATTTGAAGTGACATTGAATTTTGTGAATTCCACGTAAATTATGTCTATTGTTGTAAGACTATGAAAGTTATTGGTTCGAATCCAATCCATCTTTAAAAGGTGGTAGTTCAAATTGATGAACAACATGGTGTGCAGTAATTAGTTTCATACTGCAACAAACAATAATCCAAATCAATTCAAAATTTATAATTCATACAGTAATACACTTATTCTGTCTTTTTGTGTGCAAAATTGCGGTGTAATAGAATAAGCTCCATTAATCTCGCCCAAAATCTACAAAAAAATCGAAGGTTCAATTCGATATCCGCGGTATTTTAATTATTTTTAATTGCCATTGATAATAAGAACCGCCGTACGCTTTGTTAAGGCCGATTTCCATACAGCTGCATTTTGCGCCCAGTCGTAAAATGCGCCGCGACTTTTATCACATATACCGAACCATTTCCATTTAGCGATTTTTGCTCACGTGTTTTTTTGCAAAACATGGCTGATGTAAACAGACGATATTTGTTGCTGCAAAATTTGAGAGTAGTCCTAGCAATATTTTTATGGCGTAGAAATAAACAACGTTGTAAAATACGTAAGAAAAACATGTGGATGAGACGACTTTCCATAGAAAGAAGAATCAAAGGACTACAACGTTTTGCTTAAGGATTTAATGTTGTCAGATCACGAGTAGTCTTTTTTAAGTTTGTTTACAACGTGTTTCTTTGTGCCTCCACAGACTCATTAATGTTATTTTGTTTTTCATCTACTTCACACTTGATTGATATATATTCTGATTCTCTACATTCATTTGGCTTTGACAAAAATTTAACACAGAAACGAGATGTTGCTAGCCATCTTGAAATGATCTAATTAAAAATTCTTTCGTAATTCATGTAGATTTCTACCTTTTGATTGGCTGTTAAGCTGAAGCGCAAAATGTAGCTCGCAAAAAGTAGAGCCTGTTCAACTTTTTTTAAATCGCCCCGGCGCATGCAAAAGCGCGAGGTCAGCGGCATTATTCTGACAATGCGCATGCGTAGATCAAAAGTCACGGCGCTTTTTACGACTGGGCGCAAAATGCAGTTGTATGGAAACCGGCCTTTACCCAGTCTTTTGTAACCACATCATCAAGTTCTATCCATGCCAGTACCGATAAATAACGATATGGAGGAGATTCTTATTTATCTTTTGCTGCTTTTTTAAAATGGAAACAAGTCAGAAATTTAAGCTCTTTCGAATTTTTCTACCGTGATTAATCAAAAGTTAAGGCTCTTTACATTGCTGTTTAATGGTTCGACAACGAAGATTTGAACAGTCAGATTTGAATAGTAAAGTTGTTGGGTTTTGACAAGGTTTAAAATATTCTCCGTATGACTTTTTTGACTTCTAAGGGCTTTGTTTTTACAACATACTCACTATAAAAAAATGGACAATATGTCGATAATGTAGAATGGATATTATGTCCATATGCACTGGAATGAACGGGCTTCTAAAATATATATAGATATATTGACCATATGTATGAAAAATGGATATAATGATGATTTTTTCAGGAAATCCGAGAATCCATATAATATAGAGACCTGGTGACCAGTGTCAGGACGGAGCGCATTGGTGCTGCGTCTATCCACTGCACTGCAGGGCGCTCCGCGGTTTACGGACTACTGCATCCTTGTTCCCCACCCTCTTCCCTGTTTGCAGACAAGGAAATATAACACTAAGATTTATTTATTTACGTCATCATCAGGTATCTACAAACTTGAGAAGCCGCCACTTACACTAGGCTGAGGCTGTAGCCAGGATACCCAGCTCAACCTTCCATAACATTTCATATCATACTTTATGGCTAGCCTAGTTATTTAAGCTTTCTTTGATAGAGAAAGAAAAAATTGATCATAAAGGCGGTTTGAAGGGCCAAGGCTGGGTCTCCTGGCTAAATTTATGGCTAGACAGACTCGTTTTTTCACAGAACTGTGCGTTTATCTGCACGATAGTCGTTTAGGGGAAGTAGCTAATGTTTATTTACAGGTAATCAAGATTCTAATATGAAAGTGGAAAATAATAAACTGCCGTCATTAGCTAGGAGGGGGAGGGGTGGGGGTGGGTTTTGGAGATGGCCAGCCAGTTAGGTGCGTACAAGAGTTATCTTACCTTTCTTTCTTGCCTCCAGCGGTGAGTTAGGGGGCCACCAATCCATACTGTGTATTTTACCGTGGTCACTCACAAACAGAGTTGTTTGCCATGGTATAGACAACCGCAAAAAAACTAAATTGCTTAAAAAGGATAACTACCATAACACAGGAACTCACAGTATAGTACTAAACTTGCACAAAGTAAAAGGCTAAGAGTATAAAATATCAATTGTTTAATAACAGTCTATGAAGTGTTCTATAATGGAAGATCACTTGAGACTTAAGTAATCAGAATCAGATAGTTTGTTGGGAAAGGTTGCTGAATATTGTTCCATTATTTAAAAAAAATGAACGCCGAGCGAATGTAGATTGAAGGTGGTTGTATATCTACACTAGGTACACTAGGTAACTTGTGAGTGAAGTGCAGAACAAGTATATTTCGAGCTAAAAATGGTTCCTTCCTGATCAATATAGTAAATTTCAAAAGGAATAATTGAAACAAGAACGTGTTGAAATTTCCATAAACACATTGAAAATGTGTATGTACTTTTCATGAAACAATCACACAATGGTGCCATGGCGAAAATTTATTTCATGAAATTTAATTTCACTTTTCGAAAGTTTTCTTCAATTCAATTCAATCTTGCAAAGTTTCTACGATTAAAGTAGGTAAGATATATTCTATCATCTGAATATATCTTCTTGTTTCATGAAAAAGATCTAGAGTGGATCTCAACAAAGAATTATCCTGCTAGCAAAATGGAAAAGTTGCTCCGTGAAAAACTTAAAAATAACAACAGCAAGCGAAAAGGACAACGACACCTTATTTCATGGGCAGAAGCAATGCATATAAGGACAAACAAGAAACAAAGAAGGCAGATAATAAAAGGAGAATTGAATTACATAGTATGTAAATCTGTGGAGACGTTGATAAAAATTATAAATGTTGAAAATTATATTGTATGGTATAGTAAAACTTGCGAGCCAATACTGTTTATGTATAAAATAGAAGTAGAGGGTTTAAATTTTACAATTTTTAAATTTTTTAAATTTTACAACGAAAGCTTGATGCTGAAATATTTTGCTCAATATGTTTTTATTTCTAAATATATACAGTATTAGGATATGGTTATTAGAATTAGGTAACATACTATATTTTTATCTCAAAATATAAGTCAATTTATTTGCAGATTTTTTTGGCTTGGTATTCCAAAAAAATTTGTTTGTTATTCTGAATTTTGGATAGTGAAACATACTCCAATACGTTTTTGTTGATACATGTTGTGTCATCATACTTTATTTTCTACTTTTTCAGATTTGAAGGAACACATTCAATTAGCATTGGATTTTTTGGGTAAAATGCCGCCATCACAAAAGAGTTCTCAACACCATTGCGGAGACATTGGTGTACCTCGTGTTGAGGAGAAGTCTGGCGAAGACAGTGACTTCGATTTCCCATGGATGGAAAATACAGGAATTGATGGTAAGTAGAATTGTTGTTACATTTCTTGACACTTCATATGTCATGATTTTACACTCATTGTGAAAACATTCGGATTGAGGTACTATAGGGTTTAAAAAATAGTGGCAACAACGAAAATGAGCTGTTGAAAAGATGTGAAGAAGAAGTCGGCAAACTCAAAAAAGAAATGTCTAGCTACTTGCTTTTTTACAAAGATATTATGGAATAATTGGAAAATGAGATAGATGTCAATAGCTCTTTTATGCGAATGAGGTATGGTGAATGCTTCTTTTGCCTAATTGTGCTAGTTTATATTTATTTTTTTGGTTTTGTCAAATGTACAGGATTCTTCTTTATTGTGTGCTTCTGATTGGGATATCTTGACAACAGCTGTTGCAGTTTTAAAACTTAGGATTAGATATGGTTTCTCAAATGCTTCGCTATGACATTTTTTTTATATTTCAGTGCTTACCAATGGCGAAAAGGTTAATCCTGAAGAGAGGCATGGACTTAGCGGAAAGGCAACTGTTGGAAGGGTGTCAGGAATTTGCGGGTGTTATTGCCATTGATCAAAACATATCTGCTATAGACAATGAAGATGATTTGAGCGACAAAAACAGTGACAGTGAAAAGGATTTTTCCCTGTCCGGCTCAGACAGTGACCCGGAATAATGTAGCTTTTATCGTCTGTATTTAATATTTGAACCACCATAGCTCTTTTCCGGGATTACATATTTTTGTAAGATTTCGTATCGTATCTGAAATCTTGTTTAAACGGGCTTTTTCCTCCTTCGTTTCCTCCTTCTCCTTCTCACTCATTCCACACAGTATGTTCTATTGTTTGTAATCAATTTATATTATCAACTTGTGTCAAATCATTAAAGTATGTTTCTGAACTATAAAGGGAATAAAATAAATTGAATTTGTTCCGAAATCTTTTAGCCTGCAAGGACTTTTCATTCTACTTCAATTAAGAAGAGAAAAACTATTAGCTCTATACTATATTTCAACTATTTGTAGAATATATATTTTTCCCTTTTTAACAAGTAGTTAATTGCTTCTTAGAATAATACAAGACGTATAGTATACGTAAAACTAGCACACCTCATACGTGACACTGTATTATATATATTCATTTGTGGAAATAAATTGAAATCAATCACAATGGGCTATCAAACGGAAAGTGAATGTTTCAAAATATCATTCCCGGCATGCTATGTAATATATTAAAAAGGATGGCCACAAGCTTGATCATATTTGTTTTGAAGTAATCATATAAAAAACTTTCTATATTAACAAAAAGCAATATATAAAGAAGTAGCAATCTTCTTGTGAAACATTCTGTGATGCCACGGATGCTAATGGTTTTGACTTTCGTAGTGCATGAGCATATTTTTAGAAAAAAATAATTATTTGAGGAAACTACAAAGAAATTTTGAGTTACTGTCAGTACATTCATATACATTATGAGAACCATCACAAAACCATTCAATAAACCTGAAAGTATAACTCATAGCTTTCAGTCTGTGAAATACAAAAACACCACTAGATTTTATCAAGAAACTACAACTACAAACTACAATCGTTCAATATATATTAACAATTGTTTCACAAAAAACGGATTCTTCTATATTCGAAAGCATAACAGATTAATCCTTAACGAAGACGGCGTGATACATATTTGCCTAAACTTCGTTGCAGTATATGTTAACAAGTTTTAATGTTGTGAAACAAAAAAAGATTTCGTTCAACCAAGAGATAATCGGTATATGCAAAAGTATTCAGGTCTTAATTCATCGAAACAAGACAAGTAGAGTTCGTATATGTGACAATACCTTAGACACATTTCATTTTCCGGCCAAAATTAAGCGAAACGAGAGAAACATGGAGCGCTTAACTGATAATGCCATAGACAAGTGCTGACTTCGGTGATTTTTGTTCTGAAATTTCATTTTATTGTCAAAATTGAACGAAAAAAGAGAAACATGGAGCGTTTAACTGATACTATCATAGACAAGCGTCAAATTCGGTAACTTTTATTCAGAAATTTTATTTTCCGGCCAAAATTGAATGCTACAAAAGCATTATCTAAATGGTTATGTAAGGCCCAATTCACCAAAACAACTGAACCTGTTATGTATAGATTGCTTCTAGAAACATGACCATTTTCCTGAATTTTTATCAATGGCCTAGCTCACCGAAACAACCAAATCTATTATGTACGGATTGCTTCTAGAAACAGGATCTTTTTCCTGAATGTTTATCAATGGCTCAATTTACCGAAATAACCGAATCTGTGATGTATGGATTGCTTCTAGAAACAGGAGCTTTTTCCTGAATGTTTATCAATGGCTCAATTTACCGAAATAACCGAATCTGTGATGTATGGATTGCTTCTAGAAACAGGAGCTTTTTCCTGAATGTTTATCAATGGCTCAATTTACCGAAATAACCGAATCTGTGATGTATGGATTGCTTCTAGAAACAGGAGCTTTTTCCTGAATGTTTATCAATGGCTCAATTTACCGAAATAACCGAATCTGTGATGTATGGATTGCTTCTAGAAACAGGAGCTTTTTCCTGAATGCTTAACAAGGGCCCAATCCACCGAAACAACTGAATCTGAGATGTATGGATTGCTTCTAGAAACAGGAGCTCTTTCCTGAATGTTTGTCAAAGGTCTAATTTAATGAAACAACCGAATCTGTGATGTATGGATTGCTTCTAAAACAGGAGCTTTTTTCTAAATTTTTATCAAAGGTCTAATTTACGGAAACAACCGTATCTCTTACGTAATACTGATCACTCGCCTTCACTAATGGTATTTGGAACATACATTGCTTGTGATGTATTCTGTAAGGCTCAAACAAACTGATCATGTATGGATAAACACTTTTCGCTGCATTAGAGGCCATGGTGTGCATTCTAGGTATTTCAAACTCGTTGGGTGAGCACAGTAGAACACAAGATGCGAAATTGAAAAGGAATATTTAAGCGGGTCTGCTAAATTGCTTCTTTGTATGTGATATTCTGATGAACACTGGCAAATCGCCCTTTATGCCTTGTTTATCTACCAACTACAATTTATTTGCTGATAAAAAGCTCTTTGTGGGAACATGTCCAGATTTTGTTTCGTTTTTATATAGTGCGAGACCATTATGGCGATGGTAGTCTTTTGAACGCCGTTTTCGCCAGTTCACTTTGACTGAATAGTTAGAATATTTTTTGAAACTATTTGTATGAAGCTTTACTGCTGTAAGCCCCTGCGTTTTTTAACCATAGTCTTGGCTCTGTGAATAATTATTTTTTTTGTAAATAGAGTTTGTACAGTGATGAATTGTAATTGGCTTTTTAGTCACATTCTAAAAGTGGATGACTATGTTGCACAACACTAGAAAAAGACACCGTACCACACTCTACTACAAAGAAATGCATCCGTACTTTGGTTTTATGCAAAGAAATACGCTTTACTACAGACAGGTACGCTTTACTATGCTCTACCACGGCCTACCACACTCTACTACAGGCTACTACGCTCTACTACAGGCTACTACACTCTACTACAGATAAATACGCCGTACTACAGTCTACTACACTCTACTACATAGAAATACGCTATACTACGCTCTAGTATTGTATATAATAAACACTTTTGTGCTAACTCTGTGCCAACAAATGATATATATTTGTAGTTTGGAAATTCAGCTCTAAATATCGTCTCTCAAAGGCACTGGATTTTAATGTATTTAGAAACTTTATTATATAAAAATGTTTTCCTTTTCTTTTTAGATTGCGTACAATGAGAGCGAGAGATGTTATCTTTTAATTCGTGTGATAAAAAGAAGAAAGGGAAACCTCACACCGCGTTGTTATTGTTTTTTTGTCAAAAATGTGAAGCTGATAAAGTTAATAAATTGTTTTGTTTCTGTAGATTGTTTGTTTTTGTTTATTGTTTCACATGACTTTTTGAAATTCATTGCAGCAGATTCCGTGGCTTCAAGAAATTGATTTTCACAACTAGTTCCGGTATTTTTACATAAAAAATAATAATACCACAAGCTGCTTCGTTCGTCTTCTCATCTCCGAAACCGTTAACGCGAAAGTCTCTATTATTATCTGCGTTCCGAGTATTATTTTCCGGTTGAAAGATTGTACCTTACGACGCGCATCCCCTTATTCGTGACATTTTCGCACACTACGGGTTGTACAATTCAATGTATTGCATATCTTTCAGAATAAGGTTTTTAACTTTATAAAAGTATAACTTTGCATGGATTATTGGCGCTAAAAGCTTCATCAATGTTGGATTTACGTCGGCCAACAATGACAATATTGTGACTATTATCGATTTTTAATTTTATAATTCTGTGGAAAGAGGTTTTACGACATTTTTCAGTAATCGTTTTTGTTGAGTTTCGCACGATCTAATTTTCTCGCACCTGAAAGGAAATATTCCACATATATTGTATTTTCGCCAAAAATTCACTACGTTTGCGCTTGTTGTTCCGCGATGAGTTCATTTCACAACCTCGTCCTCAGGGTTTTCTACGTCTATGATATTCAGCTTTGTTGTATTCCCAGATATCAGCTGCAGTAAGATGTTAGCGCCTCGCCGTATTATATCAAAGAGAAACAAAAAGCACTACTATTGGTTGGTTTCAATTTTGCTTGCAACGTGCGTAATGCTTCGCAACCTTTTTTTTAATTTCTAGTTCTTTTGTTTAAAAGAGTCCAAAAGTCCACACCTCGGCGGCCGCCGAAGTCGACTGTTTTTACGGCAGAAAACAAAGGAATCGAGAGAAACAAAGTCAGCGAAATGCGGCAAAATGTAGTTCGACTACCGTAAGAACCATAGTACTTCGGCAAAGCACATCGAAGGAGAGTCGAGCCTCGGCAAACACTCCTGAGTGGAGATAAGAATATTACCTCGGATCCTGGGCGCAAAGGAATCTTATTAAACGCTTATAATAAAAATTATGCGTTGCTTTAAATCAATTTCTACATTTAGATACACATGATTTTCTCATTGGCAAAATTTCTCCTTAGGCGAGTGCCGAAGTAGCCGAAGTCTAAATCCGCCCCTGAGCGTGCACGGTTAGCTTAAAATTGCGCACTTTCAACATCAGCGAAAAATTGATCTTTGGCCCTTTGAAGTTTACCGATTTTCTAAACCAGGGTTTTTGTCTATCAACTATGGCTATATGAAACGTGAATTTTCTTTAATCTGAAAAATTTTGAATTATTTTTCATTTTTCAACATTTTATTGAAAAAAAATTATGAGATTTATTTTCGCGAATGGCCGAAATGATAAAGATTTACGGGATTTATTTTCGCGAATGCCAAAAATTGGTCGTTTTTTGGGATTTATTTTCGCGAATTTGGGGCAAATTCGCGAAATTCGCGAAAATTTGTCTCGCGAAAATTTCTCCTATTAAAGTACAATACACCTTTCCCGTTATCGATTACGCAATATTTACCTTAACATGAAAACGAGACCCGTACTGACAAGTTTTCAAAATGGCCGGTTTGCGCTTCATGTATAAACAAACAAATTTATTGAAGTAGCTAGCTTCCTAGATAACTAAATATTTCAAGAAAAAACATTTTTAAGATATGTCCTACTCGAATTCGTCAACTTCTATTCCAACCGAAGCTGCAGCGGGAGGAAGAGGAAAGTATTGCTGCATTCCCATATGTTCTAGCGCTCAGTATAACAAGGACAAAAATAAAACAAACATTACTTTATTTGGGTTTCCTAATAAAGAAAAGAAACCTGAAGTTCCACTTTAAACCTGAGGAGATTAAAGTCAGCTTGGGAAGAGGCATCAAAACTTTCAAAACTGGTCATGAAATTCCATCAGTATTTTCTTTTAAAGAGGACAAGGAAATACTAAAATCTCCAAAAAAGGGTTAGGTAAAGCTAGCCGTACCTTACCCGTGCCATATAGACGTACATTAGCCGTACTTAAGAAAATTCGTAATTGGAAGATCTGTGTAATACCACTTGCTTCCAAGCTCAAAATTAGTATTAAATATATATCAGAGCTAAATTGTCTAACTTTTATATCGTCTTTTAGGTGAATATCTATGTTGATAATAATGATGCAAAATGGAGCACTCCATCGTCGAGCCCCTGTAACCGCAGGGAATCTCAATAATGAAATACTGATGATAATATATCTTACATGTATTATAATTTTAAAAGTTTTTAATATAAAAGGGACTTTTAAAATTGAATGTATGAAAAACATTAAAGGCGGTGATACACGATCCAACTAATCGAATTCGATTTGTCGAAATTATATTGAGCATTAAAATTAAATCGAAACTTGACAGGTGATACACGATCCAATTAATCGAATTAGATTTGTCGAAATTATATTGAGCATTAAAATTTGCTGTTGGTTCCTGCACCACTTTTAGAAGATTCTCTTTCTTTTGACAGTTCTCTGCTATAATAAGTTCTCAGGTTGTTCATTTTGGTTTTTACATCTTCCTCTGAAATAAAGCTATTGACGAAAATAAGCATGAAGGATATAGGAGGATAATAATGTTCGATAAAATCAAATGTGGAGGGCAGCTGCTAGGTATTTCAGTAAATAATCGACGTTATCGTCAAAAATTATGCGTCACGTTATTTCGTCGTCGACTTTTAAAAAATATTCACCACTCTTGCAGGTTTATGTACTCCTTCACAAAGCATTTTTAATCTTCATAACTTAGGTAAAATACTTCTAGAATCGGTCGGAAGTGGCAGTATTTTTTTTTAAAAGCAAATGATTGGGGTATTGGGGTTCAGAAAAATGTGAGCTTTTATATGAAAATAAACATTACTAGAGGACGTGTAAAAACATCATGTCTTTAAAAAAGGATAAATAAGAATTTAACGAGATTTTTATCAGTAAATGAATTGAGAACGGAGCGTATTAGCAGAAGACGTCTGAAGAAAATTAAAATAATTTTTTTCTTTCTGTAACCGAAATTCGTTTAAGGCGGTTCCCCTAGAAAAAAACTATATCGCAGAGGATTGTCTTTTCTGAAGATACTTGATGAGGATATCATAGTATGCGACAGTACGACAAAATTAAGTCAAAAATTTCATTGATTGGTTGCCATGGTTACCCGTTGCTAGGAGAAGTATAGGCAAAATATGACATTTTGCTGCTCGACGCCTAACCAAATAACTGAATAACATGCGTTATTTCAAGCGCCTTTTTGGCCGCTTTTGTTCCTCAAGGGTCACGTGTATGGATTGAGCGAATCGCATTTTCGCAAGGCTGACTCGTCTTCCAGAGAACTGATGCGGTATTTTTTGGACGACAGAAAAGCTAAAACAGGGCGAAACAGGCAATATCTCGACAAAATAACTGAAAGTCAAAACTTCGATTTTAAAATCGGTTTCGTTTAAACACTAGGTATTACTAATGCCTGCATCCACAGAAGAAATTGTAAAGCGTGGGTGCTTCGATCTTGAGAATTCTTGTTTCGCGTGGATTCCGAACTTAAACGGCAAAAGACTTGTTTAAAGATTATTTTATGGACATTCTTGACTTGTTGATCGACAAAAGGTGTACGCCAGCACTATTTCGACCTGAAAAGCACCAAATACCTAAGACCTTAAGTCTTAGGTCTAATTGATGACGAGTAAACTCTGACGAGTTCACTTCGGAGGGTGCATCGTTAAGACAGCTTTCTGACTGCATGTGGAACACCTCATTTAATATTCAGAACTGTCATATATTGCCTTAGGAGGCCCTAAAGTATCATCTAGCTATTGCAAAGAATTAAACATCGACGGAGGGGCCGAAAAGCTGTCTAAAAATGTGAAAATGGTTGCTATGGGCGTTGCTATGCAGTTATATTTGCGGTTGGTTGGAAAAAGTGCCAGAATGCGCAATAAAAACCTAAATTTGTCATAAGCACTACTTGCCACGGTATTCTAAGATGAATTTGCTGTCAGAAAACAACTAAATGACAATTCTTGAAATTTAGAAATTTTTTCTAGGGGAACCACCTACGAACATGGCCCTGGAGGAGGCCTGTATCGCCGTCCCGGGGTCAGAAAAGATACAAGATGCCCTGGGGACGAGGTTGCGTAACACGCACTTCTAAATTAGGTATTTTTTGCAGCTATTTTGTCGTCCACATACGACGTTTCTGAAGTTTTCTTAAATTTGTAGTTGCTGAAATAATAACTGCGACGCAGCAAGTTCAACTTTTTTTTCGCTCTCCGAAGACATTTTATCGAAAGAAAAATATTCGTTTTTTTATTGAACATTTTTAAGCATTTGAAGTTGTTTCTTATATGGTATGACCCAGCCGTACTTTAATATTGTCCAGCCCTACCTTGTTTTAGCTAGCCGTACTTTAATTAAATTCGTTTTTATTGAACGTTTTTTCGCATTTGAAGTTGTTTCTTATATAATAGGACCCAGCCGTATCTTATTATTGTCCAACCGTACCTTATTTTAGCTAGCCGTACCTAACTTAATTTCGTTTTTATTGATAATGTCTTACTTCATATAGATAACTGTTTTTTAAGTGAAATATATGTTGTCTTATACATTTCATATTTTTCTTCTCTTTTCCTTACCCATCCCCTTTATTTTACTTTATTTTATAGTCGCATTGAAGTTCGCCCGCGCCCGTACTAACCACACATACTTGTTATTGTCAGCCGTACTTAATTTCTCGATTGAGGAATCACCTTCCCAAGCTCTCTTCCGTTTGGTGTTTATTGCGAAGCAATTGAGCTTCGCGAGCGAAGCGAGCGAAGCGAAATTGTGGAGCACGTTTGCTACACGCGAGGTATACCAAGAGAATTATTGAGATTCTCAAAATTTCGATAGAAAAAAAATCATATAAAATCAGGGTAAAGAAATAAGAATGATATTTTTACACGAAAAGGTAGGTTATTTTTTTGTCTACTAGAACAAATAAGTTTGGACTGAGCAGCTCTAATAAAAGTTAGCTAAAAATGCCAATAAATTGGCTTTGTACCCCCCTGCCCCCGTCTTTCGTACCCCCCCCCCCCCCGTGATTTCCCGATTTTCCGTTTGCCGGGAGCGAAAGACTGAGAAGTACACTCAAGCAATCAGAAAACGGCTATCGGCTAATTTGAATTATTGGCATAGTTGGAAAGCTTGTACCTTTTCTTTGAATGCGCTTCATTAAAATCGCTTCATTAAAAAGAAGATTTTAAAGTACCAAATTATCAGCTTGAATTGGCATGTTTGTGGTATCCTTTCCATGCGAAGGTAGCTAATGATGATTTGAAAGTTATTTTTACGTTTTTCCTCTTGGTTTGATGTAGCTAGCTAGCTAACTAAATTACCTTTTAGTTCCTGAGGCCACCATTGAAAATATTTTTTGCTGTCATCCTTCAATCAAATCATTAGCTAGCTACCTCTAGCTACAGTCAGAAAAATAAATTTCAATCCACAAGTATTAACAAAACTCTTTCTTTTTAAATTTTGTTATAATATTTTTAAATATTTCCTAAAACTCAAGTTGCCTCTTTTTTTTTGTTGCATCGTGGAAATAAATTTAAGTCACCAATCGAAAACTAACGGGAAAGTACACCTCTTCATTCTTTAAGGTATTTGCTCATTTGTGGTTAAAAACTTTTGTAATGTTGCTACTAGCGTCTTTTTACTGATATATATATGTTCTTAATCTGAACTATTTTATCAAACAGTGGCTTTACCTGGAAGTTTTACTTTGTTTACCTACTTTTGCATGTTGTTAAATTCTTCAACACTCGAACATTTTTCAAGAAGTGAGCTATGTACGTACGAAGTGTGAAGTCACAAATTACCAACTGGACTTTTGTTTGATAATGGTGGCGACCCTTAATGTAATTATTGTTTTTGGGAGATTAAGTTTGGACATATATATATAAAAATATTTAAAAAGAAAAAAATTTAGGACTTCATCATTTTCTTTACACATCTAAAGGCAGTGATACACGATCCGATTAATCGAATTCGATTTGTCAAAATTATATATATTTAGCATTAAAATAAAATTGAAACTTCAACTAAAAATTTAAGAAAACGTTAGAAACGTGTGTTATTTGTTACTAAACGAATTTTGGTTACAGCAAGAAGATTATTTTAATTTTCTTTGGATGTCTTCTGTTAATAAGCTCCACAGAGCGCTTCTTCCAACATCCATTCACTGATAAAAATCTCGTTAAATTCTTTTTTATCTTTTTTTGAAGACTTGATGTTTTTAAACGTCCTCTAGTAATGTTTATTTTTCATATAGAAACTCACATTTTTCTGAACGCACATTTGATGTACATATTTTAAGCATTTTGATTGGTTAAAAACCTCTCGATTAATCGAAAAAGTTGAACCGGTCCGAATTTTTTAAAAATCTAATTCGACAAGTCTGAACATGCCGAAAGCATATGATTTTTACATGATACACGATCCAATTTGTCGAATTCGACTAATCGAATTCGATTAATTGGATCGTGTATCACCGCCTTAACCCTATGTTTTTGCATTGTGTTTTTGGGAGATTAAGTTTGAACATATATATAAAAATATTTAAAAAGATAAAAAATATTTAGGGCTTCATCATTTTCTTTACAACCCTATGTTTTTGCATTGTGTTTCATGAGCTTACAATAATGTGGTATAGCTAAGTTATGATACATAAAAACTACTCTTGAATGACCCTTTAAGAATGTGGAAACCACGTAATAGACCTTAAAGGTAGTGACTGCTTAAATTAAGTATTCAGTTAACTGAGAGATCAAGTCTTACTATTTACGAATTTCAACTTAAAAGTTGAAGAATAAAACTTCCAAGCTGTAATGTTGTTTTTCGGATTTTCGAAGCTTCCCCTCCATGCTTCCGATCACATTCTCCATTTTGAAATCAACGCTGTGCACGAAAACGAGGCTTTTGTAATATGTTTTCCATTTACGTCAGTGGTCATATTCCATCAAAACACAAGACCAATAGGTCTCAAGGAAATGAATGAATTTATCAAAAAAACAAATGTGAGTTTTACCCCCGTCACCAGGAGGGTGAGATTCGAATGAATAATTTATTACTTTTTTTCTTCTTTTCGAAACTTTGAAAAAATTAAGGGCCTTGTACACATTGGGAAAATTATGTAAAGAGAAAGAAAAAATACGGAAGTGAAATTACTCGTGCAACCAAATACATTTTTGGATTTTTTTATCGACAAAAAGTATTTAAAATGTTTTGATATTATACTAATTAGGTACAACTGTAATGTCAGCCCAAGTTTTAAATATGAAATAAGTGTTTGAAAATATTTGCGTGAAAACAGGGCCCTAAGTTTTTATATCCCGATAAAATGTGCGCTAAAATCTTTGGGTTTTTGGAAGAATCGTGGCCTCGTGTGCTGCGTATCGCTGCAGTAATAAAAGTCAGCGTGAAAAAGATAGAAGTTTCTTTCGCTTTCCTAAAGATGATAAATTACGGAAAGCATGGGGCTGCTGGACTTAAAAATATATATTTTTGCCGTCACCCGGGTGAGGGTTTCAGCACTGACCCGGTCGGTCGGTCGGTCGGGATTTTATTTTTATTTTCAAAGCATGTCTATCTACGATATATATATTTTTTTTATATTTTAAAAGAATGAAATAAGCGCCACCAAAAACACAAAGCTGATGAAGCCCGCGATCAAAAACGGTCGGTGGTATTACGAAGAACGTAAGGTATAGAGAACATTAAACTCGGCCCCTTTCCTTCATGCTGAAACTCTTATGCTCTGCTGGTGCATTACACTGAGACTCGAACGAAAGACAGGAGACCATTTGGAACCATGCCACAAGTCAGTCCGACCTTCATCGTCACAGAGAATACTGCGAGAAGAGTGCGCACCCATGCAAGTTATATATAACCAGAACATGGGAGAGGTTAGGTGTCCTGTACCTTAATACAGCTTTTGGACGAATGTTCTCGTGATGTAATACCAAAGAAAAAACATATTGAATAAAGTTTAAAAAATCTTTTTAGAAGGGGAAAGAAAAATCAAAAATGTCTAGAAATATAATTAATACCAAAAACATATAGCAAATCTGCCAACACATCATCGCGTTCAACGTTGTTTCAACTTTGCACTCGTGGTTGATACGTTTTACAAAATTCATTTTTTGGGGGTTTCGTTTAAGGCTGGGTTTCCTGCATCTGGCAGAAAGACAAAAAAAAGTTTTGTAACGGTGACCCTAAAAATTTTCCACCCGCCGCTATATTACTGACCCGGTCAGTGTGTTATTCGAAACCGACGAAGAGGTTTGTGGCGAAGCCCATTAAAAAAGAGAAGGAGTTTGAATATCTAAGATATATCATTAAGTAGGTCATTGTACATGCGGCAAGTGAAAAGAAAGCTAGTGCATAAAAGAGGGGAAAACGTCAATGTGCGACAAAAAATTGCGCCGACAGAGCTACCTGACAGGGATACAATCATTGAGAACTCCTTGAAATACAAAATAATTAAATTGTAATTTATATGAAACCCGTAGAGTTATTATAAATACATTTCATTAGTTTTCCTCGTCTCCTGTCCAAGAACAATCCACCTCGGGAACTTCCGTCGGGACTAGGGTACTCTTGACGTATTCTATTCACAATACAAGAGGGTATGAAACGACGTACACCTGTTCCGAATCATTAAAACTGGGCTGGGTTTCCGAGCCACTCGCTCTAACGGGTTCATATTGAAAGTCAATAACATTAACTTTATTGCTTTTAGTCGCCATTTTCATTGAAAAATTGTTTTGAAAAAAGTTTGAAAAATGTATCGAACGACTAGAATGCAATCTACATATGTATTCCACAAGGAATAAAATGATAAAGACATCTCAGCGTTACTTCAGGGGGTTTATGCTTTTTCTTGTTCTCAGTACCGAAAGTAGTATATGACCACTGACGTCAAACGCATAATTACGCATATTAAATATTTTACCCAGTCTCTAACCGCGCAAACATTCAGAACGAACAAAGCTGTGCTTCGACATGGCCACGAGAAATAAAGTTTTGTTTATGTTTGTTTTTATCAAAGATTGATGGGAAAGGTAGCAGTTTTCTTTGTCAGTGTACGAATATGAGTTAGTACAGCCATTATAATTTTCAAGCAGTCACTACCTTTAATCAAATTTCGTGTTTTTCGTAACTTTTGTGTTCAGTATGGTAGATTAGTATGCGTGTCAACTGGCCAAAAAAGCCATAAGGGCAAGCTTGGGCAAATTTTTAAATACAATTTGTACTTTCCAAATGAAAAACAGTGCTTTCAATTCTGTTGTCTTGGCCACAAAAAGTAGTGATCTATATTTTATGTGGTTAGCCTCATTAATTCCAATAAATTTACCCTGTCAATTTTTTTCCAGGAGGGACAACATAGACGGTTCTAAAGTGTTAAAAAGCTTCCATTTGAGCTACGGAAACCTTTTAAATTTCTGTTCAATAAGCAACAACTGTTATGTGGGATTGAACCCATATGAATATGAAGTGAACGCTCTACCGACTGAACTACCAATCCCCAAAAGAAGACAACCCTCAAAGTAAACAGAGTTGCATGACTTTATTAATTATATCAAGCATATTGTATCTAGTAAACACTTTTTGAGCACTCTGTCCCAAAAAATGATATATATTTGTATATAGTTTAGAAATTTAGCTCTAAATATCGTCCCTCAAAGGCACTGGATTTTAATGTATTTAGGGACTTTACTATATATATAATATACTATACTATATAAAAATGTTTTCTGTTTCTTTTTAAATTGCGTACAATGAGAGCGACAGATGTTATCTTTCAATATGTGAGATAAAAGGAAGAAAGCGAAACCTCACACCGCGTTGTTATTGTTTTCCTTTTCAAAATTTGAAGCTGTTTTATAAATCTTGATAAAGTTAATAAATTGTTTTCGTTTCGGTAGATTGTTTGTTTTTGTTTATTGTTTCCCGTGAGTTTTCGAAACTCATTGCAGCAGATTCCGTGGCTTCAAGAAATCGGTTTTCATAACTAGTGCCGTTATTTTTACGTGAAAAAAACAACCCACAAGCTGCTTCGTTCGCCTTCTCATCTCCGAAATCGTTAACGCGAAAGTCTCTATTATTATCTGCGTTCCGGTTGAAAGAGTGTACCTTACGACGCGCATCCCCTTTAATTCGTGACATTTCCGCACAGTACGGATTGCACAACTCGATGTATTGCATTTCTTTCAGAATAAGGGTTTTAACTTTATAAAAGTATAACTTTGCATGGATTTTTGGCGCTAAAAGCTTCATCAATGTTGGATTTACGTTGGCCAACACTGACAATATTGTGATTATTATCAATATTTAATTTTATAATTCTGTGGAAAGAGGTTTTACGAAATTTCTCAGTAATCGTTTTTGTTTAGTTTCGCGCGATCTAAATTTCTCGTATCTTCTGAAATGAAATATCCGCATATATATATTGTATTTTTGCCAAAAAATCACTACTTTTGCGCAACGAGTTGTTGTTGATCCGCGGTGAGTTTATTTTACAACCTCGTCCCCAGGGTTTTCTACGTCTATGATATTCAGTTTGGTGTATTCCCAGATATCAGCTGCAGTATTATATCAAAGAGAAACAAAAAGCACTACTATTGGCTGATTTCAATTTTGCTTGCAACGTGCGTAATGCTTCGCAACCTTTTTGTTTCTCTCACAATGTTTGTATTTTGTGGGTTCATTGACGATTCAGAAACAGAAATTCAGGGATAGAACAAATATACTACTACGATTAGCGCAGTTGTTTTCATTAAAATACATTACCTCATCTTAAAAAGAAAAGTGTAGTTACGTGCGGCTAAGGTATGACTTACGGCTGTTAGGTACGGCTAGCTTTACCTAAGCAAAAAAAGATTAGTGTTGCCACCGGCCACTGAATATGAATCTGACATTGACATGGACATTATGCCTCCATTTTTAGATATAAATCAAGAAAACACTTTGAGAATTGTGAGAGCTAAAAATTTCAAATTACAGTACTGGAAAAAAACGAGGATTATATTACATCATCGATCTCTCGGGAAATGCGTATAAACACAACATTTGCTATTTACATGTGAGGACTTTAAAGCTTCCACCCCTTGCCTCAAAGAAGCTGATTCCGGGTTGTTTTTTTCGAAGGGCTCGTTCAATGTTCTGGGAGCATTTATTTCAAACACGGATTTCGCACAAAACATAAAATCTCCGTAACCGTAGACTAATACTGCGTTCCCCCAAACTTGTCTCGCCTAACCGAGTAGGGCCCAGTCCTCTCTTCCTCTTTCAACTTTCCTTCGCGAAGCGAACGGTCAGAGCTCTCGTAGATCAGAAACAAAATTTTCTTATCTACGAATATCCAAGCTGTATTACAAAATTATGCCTGAACAAAACCAACCAAAGAAACGAGAGCGATTTGCTGTGGAAACTGTGGCTCCAGTTTTGGAGTCAGGGGCTCCATCCTTCGAAAATGAGGCTCTAGAGTTGGAGCCAGAGGCACCTAACCCAGAGCACACTCAGGTCTCTGATACTACTGTTCCAGGACCAAGTGGAGCTAGCCCAATCTCGTCCCCAGAGCATCTTGTATCTTTTCTGACCCCGGGACGGCGATACGAACATGGCCCTGGAGGAGGCTGGTCCGATATGAAACCTGATTGGCGCGAATATGTCACATAATTATTGCGTCATACAAAACATTTTGGCGAGGCGGCGAGTCTGTGACGAACAGGAGGAAGCTGTTCGTATTAAAATGGCGGAGGAGCTGTATCAGTATCATGTTTCATTCAAAGTGAAAAATTTAATAAAAAGCATTACTAAGCAATGAGAGTATAAAATAAGACATCATAAAGTAATACTGCTTACATGGAAATATTTCAATAGCTGGGAAAGTTTAATAAAACTGGAAAAGTAGCTAGCTAACACACTATACCTAGCAAACTATCAAGATAAGAACAAAAGAAAGAAACTCAACTTGTTTCCAAGTGGCCAGGTTTAATTTGCAGCTTTATGCAAAGAATGACGTTACATCAAATTACTAGCTGAGAGACCTAGTGCCGCCCATGCCCTTTATAGACAAAATAATTTTGCACAAAATATCGAAAATGTTTTTTTACAAAATATGTATCATTAAGTTTTAAATTATATCAGGTTGTTATTAGTGGGCATGTTTTATTACTTTATATGCTTTGGTTACCATAAAAAAATATAAAAAGCCAGTAGGTTAACCGTCGGAGCCATTTTATCATTGACTGCACATTTACCCGGCCTAATTCAAGAAAATTCAAAGTGCAATAACTTCGGTAAAAAAATAAAGTTATTGACTTGTTATGGAGTACTTTTAGATCAATTTTAATTTTACACGAATCATAAAAAAATTACACAGCCATTTTGAGGAAGAGAAAAGGTAGGAAGATTTTTTTAAACTGGTTCTTGCTAGGCCTTTTTTAACACGCTATGAAGAAATTTCAGAAAATGAGAATTCTAAAGTTCAGCCAAAATGAATAAATAATGTAAATGTTAATATGAAGTTAAATTTCTGCCTAGCTACTTTCAGTCAGGCACCTACAATGACACGATCATTTGAAAATTATGTAGTCATATTTGCACCTTAGAGAAACAACGAAGTGCTATGGTCAGGTGGGCAAATCATTTACCAATTTCCAAGTTTCCCCTAGCTACAAGTTTTGCAACCCAGTGCTTTGGCTAGCCAACCAATTCAGTAAAATACACATAACTAAATTGCTTGAATTTCTTCAAGTAAACAGCAGCCTAAATAACATGATTGTATATTTATACATTTAGAAAACAATCAAGGGCAATATGCGAGCAGTTTGTGTGTTGCATATGAGAGGAATCAAAACAAACTCGCCGCACGTATCTGTGACATAAAACGCCGAGCTCGCTTAGCTCTGCAAGGTTATATATAAAACTTTGGTTAATTGAGACAAATCTCATTAAATATTACACACAGAAAAACTGTGTATTGGAGGGTCACGTGACGAGGCCTCCTCCAGGGTCATATTCGTATCGCCGTCCCGGGGTCAGAAAAGATACAAGATGCCCTGGGGACGAAGTTGGAGCTAGCCGAGAAATCGAAGAGATTGTCTTCGATATTCATGCTAAAGATGCAGAGGAGAAGTGCAAGAAACGACCCAAAAAGAAGAGTAAAGGTAGAAAACGTAAACGATCTCCTTCGCCTTCCCCCTCCTCCTCATCATCTTCGTCATCATCCGCCGATTTGGAAGATGAAGGTAGGTCCAACAAGAGGTTTAAAATTATTCCCAAAGCGGAGGAGCATAAATGGAAGCTCCCTAGTGGTTTGGCAGATTATGCCAGCCACCATTTTGAAAAACTATATCCCTCTGGACATTGAAGAAAGGTTGACTTCCAAAAACCCAATACCTAGTAATTTGAATGCTCCCAAGAAGTTGGACGATTTCGTCAAAGCCCTCGTTTCAAATCAGAGCACCTTATACATGGACAGCTCTATATGGAAAAATTCCAGCAAAAAATACTGCAGGTCATGGGCCCTTATTCCAGATTGTGGAAACGGCTGGATGATATCCAGAATTGTGAAAAGCCAGTGAGCGTTCCGATCGAGAAGTTCACCACTTTACTGGAACAATCAACAATTTTGCTAGGCCAGGCGTCAGCCAGCATTACGCACTCAAGACGCCTTAATGTCCTTAAACCCTTACTGAAGGACCCTAAAATTGCAAAAAATGTTCTCAGGGAGAAGGCTTCTTTACTTCAGTGGAATGATGAAAATCTATTCGGAAAAAAGTTCCGTTCTCATATTCTGGAAACTGAGAAGTCAAAGAAGAGACCTTTAGTAGGCTGTTCAGTCACGTGACAATTTTTGCCGTCGAAAAAAATCTCCGCGCGGCGGAAATTAAGAACTTCAAAATTTTTAAAGGTGAGCATACGGGTACCTTAGCATTTGGTTACTTTTCTTGCACTAAACCAATTTAGGCCGATTTATGTTGGGTACCTATGCAAAGGTAGATGATTTTCTGAAGTAAACAAAGATGAAAACTTCATATTTTGAGAAAAAGTACTAGATTTTAACTATTTTTTTATTTTCACTCAGGAAAACACTCTTCAATGACACTTTTGTAAGTTTGTATAATAGTTTTTACAACAACGCAATGTTTTAGCAAAGAAAACAAAGTTTTTTTTCTCTATCCTCTGTTATTGTATTGTGGGCGCCCCTCTTTGTCTCTATTTCTAGAATATACTAAATAAAATTTGCAAGCTAGTTAGTTATAGTTAGTTAGTTGGTTTAGTTGGTTAATAAAAGCTAAACCATGTACCAAGTACAGGTGTTTATCTTGTTGATTTTAGCCAACAGTTAAGCAGTTACTGCTCAAATATAATTTTACACTCAAAATTAAGCATTGTAAAAATTATGTTAAATACAGTCTACCGAGCTAGCTAGATTGTGATGACTTGCTCTAATATAACTTTTTATCCTTTCTTACATTTTGAGAAGTTTGTAGTTGTACTTAATAATCAATTATAAAATGAATGGCTAATGGAAACGTATCGTAACCTTTTTTTATTTAAAAATTTCAATTTTTCCTTACAAAAAAAAGTGTAGTCGCGAAAAGAACATGTCATGAACATGTCATGTCATGTCATGAACATGTCATGAACAAGCGAGTTTATTCTAGGCCTAGAATAAAATCGCTTGTTCATGACATGATAATATTTATATTATTCAATGACAATGACTGAACAGATAAGTGGTAATATTTTTAAAAGCCAAAGGTAGGTTGTTAATACTGTTTGCGATGGACGATGCTATTGTTTCCCATTGAATAATCGACAATCTTGAATTATGTAAATTCTTCTCAAGCGAAACTTTTATTTGACGAATCTTACGCTCGACTTTACCATGCATGCTATGAGCACCAACAGGGCATACTTTAAATTCGACTGCCTCGTTTTGATGAAGCTGATATTTAATGTTGACAAATTCCAATCGCATTGATTCGCAACCTTTCACTAACTGACTGCCTTATCTGGAAGGAGTACTTTTGGATAACCGACTTCACATGCAAATCTTGTGAAGGCTTGTAGAAATGCAGAAGTGCTGTAATCTTCCATCACCTTGATATTAACCGTTGACGTTGTTGTACACCAAAAAACTATCAACCATATTTTGACAGTGGTTCGTCGATGATGCATTGAGTATGAAAGGAATGGACCTGAAAGATCAAGCTGCGTAATATAAAACACAGGTGCAATAGTTAGATTGTGTTTTGATACAGGTCCCATTACCACTTCCAATGTCCTTTTCTCCAAGTACCTGCATCTTGCGCAAGCAGCTTTCACCTTTTTTACCAATGATCTTCCTTCAATGATGTAAATCTGCTTTAATACATATCTCCATGTTGTCTCGACCCCTGAATGACGTACAGTTTTGTCATGCCAATACAGTTTTGTATGCTACCGGTGAATGTCGGTCGACTACTGGGACACAAAATGTTGTTGATGACAGGTCCTTCCTAACTTTTGTTGCTTGTCCAACGATCGTAACTTCATCTGTCGGAAGAATTCTTCCAGAGTAATGGAGAATTCCATCCTTTTCGTGACTGATTTTTTTCGTATTGATTTGACTTCAGGAATTGTTTGATTTCCATTGTTGCCTTCTTGTGGAAATAGTTTTCTGCGTCTTTTATCTCCACATCTGACAGCACAACGATATTTTTGATTTTTGATGATTGATTTGATGAAATCTTGTTTAAATTTTTTATACAACAATTTCGTATAAATCTGAAAACAATGGGGAGGATTCTTACCACTACTTTCCAGCGATTTCTGTTGGGATCGATAAGGTATTTCGAAAATTGATATCTGTCAGATATTTCTTTTGTGATGGTAGAATCAAGAGCTAGGTATGTGGATTGTGGTTCTGGTTCGTATTTTGGTGGAGTTTCCCGTTTAATCAATTGAAGATCTTGGTTATTTAGAACAATTTCCTTAGCATCCATCATTGGAAAATTGGACTCTTCACCTCTCATCCACTCGGAACCTCTACACCAAACAGATTCAGTTAGAACATTGCTAATGGAAATACATCTTCGGGTACCAATATCTGCAATCATATCTTCTGATCTGACATATCTCCATTGATCAATAGATGCGAATCTTTGAATTTCTATAACTCGATTTCTTACGTATTGCTTTAGAGCTCGATTTTCATTCGCTAGCCAGTGCAGGACAATTTGGCTATCTGTAAATTTGATGGCTAGCTTGTGGATCTTATGAAGAGATCTCCTTATCACTTCATCACAATGTGTGTTGACAATAGCTGCGAATAACTCTGCTCGAGGCTGTGACATACCGTCTGGAATTAAGCGAGATTTTGCAAAAATGAGTTGAGAAGAAAATCCCTTACTTTTTCTTTTGAATCGAATGTAGATGGCAACACAAACCAGTGATTGGCTGGCATCTCCAAAATCTAATGTGGATGCGTCAAGACTTTCCGCATCATCTGAACTGCTCGTTGAAATCGGATGTTTTTTATTTCATCCATCATTTGAAAGTGTGCTTGAGGTCGATTTGGAAATCGACCTCAAGCAATCCGGTATTATGTCATCCCAATCCAAGAAGCGTTTGACAAGTTCGTGCAGATCCATTTTCATGGTGGCAGTAATTGGAGTTAACATTCCCGAGATGTCAAAGATTTCTGCCACCTTCGATGCGCAATTTTGTCTGGTGAGTTGCTCTGGTATTTGTGTGATCTGCTTCACTTTCCGACCACAATGTTTCTTTGCAAAGTTAAGATCTTTGATATCCAGGGATATTTCATTTACCTTTGGATACCAAAGAAGACCTGCCACACACAGCGTGACTCCATCACTTGATAAATTTTCTTGAGGATTCTTCCCAGATATTGTGACACCTTTGAGTGTGATCCACCCCGATTTAAAACTAGTTCCAGTTCATCTACTCTTTGTAACGTTTGATCCATTGTTGGACAGCCTGACATACAGTCATCAACGTATATGTCTTTGCAGACGGTTTCGTATACCTCCGGGTATGGTTCTTGAAATAATTTGGCAGTTTCTCATAGACCACGTTCTGCCTGATTTCCAGATGGTTTTACACCATAGATGATTGTCTTGATAACTTTTTCCTCCGGCGGTTTATTGGGATCTAACTGCTGTTGCCACAAGTATCGTTGATAGCACCAGTCCTCTTCACGAAGTTTGACAGCATTATACATTTTTTGTATATCTGTATGGAATCCAACTTTGTGTATTCTCCATCGAATGAAGATTTCGACAAGATTGTTCATGTTATTTCGACCTTTGGCAAGGATACTGTTAAGGTTGAATCCAGTTGATGTTGGTTGTGATGCATCGTATACAATGCGACATGGTGTTGTTGTTGAATTATCTTTCCATGCCACCCTCCAAGGAATGTAGTTTTTCATTTGATTTTTAGCAAGTGATGTTTGGATATTGGCTGGTAGATTTTTAACATATTCAACGAAACCAAGTGAGTGAAGTTTGGCCTCTGATTTTATAATTGATTCTTTATCTGCTTGATTTTTCTCCAATCGTTTCAGTTGTTGGAAGTATACGTTCAGAGCTTTGTTTCGATTCGGACTTAAATTGATACTTGGGTCTCGCATGAATGGAAGGTTAGCGATCGTAATGCAGTTCTTGATATCAACATGCACAGATTTATCGATAACCTCTTGTTCTATTTCCTCCTTGATTGACAACGATTCATTTTGGTCATGGTTTTTGCAAGTTGAACACGTACGACATTTGATGCATCTGTAATTTATTTCGCTCCCTGCAGCTTCCACTTGATTAATGGATTTGATATTTTTTTATTATTAGTTATTAACATCATTTACTGAAATGTCAAATAAATCATTTTTATATCCTAACAGGGAAACATCTGGGTTTACTTGATACCCATTCTTAAAAAGACAATGTTGATTTGATAGAAAGGATTTGCAATAAGATAAATGGTGATACCTTTCAATTTGAGTGAATACTTCATGCGGTCCTCCAATCACACCATAACTACCATCAGCATTTTTAAAATGTGATTTATAAATTGTTAACCCGGATGGCATCTGGTATACTGCTTCAGGAAAGTATCGTAGGTATTTAACTCCCAGCATGAAGTCTGTTTCTCCACCGACGAATGGTAACAAAGAAGGTAAGTTTCTTACATCATTTCCTGATCGACGGTATGATTCTTTAATATCAGACTCTACTCTTCCACTAAGTGGGTATTTTGGGAACGTTACTGTTATTTGGTCCATGCATAATCCTGACATCACAGCATCTCCTCCATTAGCAAGTATATATTCCATGAGGTGTTTTTGTCGTGATACCTCCAACTCCACCAAGGGTTATTGGTCCAGTACACTCCTGAACTGCACGTTGTCCAAGCTTATGAACAGCATTAAATCTGCTTATAAAATCACCACATCCTTTATCGTAGAACATGCGAAGGATGCTTACCAATAAAGTCCCTTTGGCAATGACCTTCTTTGTGTTTGCCTCTATTCATTTTTGCACCTGGAAACAGACACTGAAAACATAGGCCTTTAGATCTCAGCACTGAAAATTGTTCAGCTGGTGACATATTGACAAAGCGTTCACATACAAAGTACTCTACAATTTTTGTGCCTCCGGGACCATTGGTCATCACATGATCAGATTGATTACAGATAAAACAAGAATTTGGTGCCTCATTAGAATCGGTGAGATTTTGGTAATTCTTTCCAGTATAATGCGACTGTCGGTTACCATTTTTTTTATGGAACTTTTCTTGGTTCTAGTGTGGTATTTTGAAGTAGGGCTTTCTGTTGATAAACTTTGATTTCTTTTTCCAAGAATGTGATGAGTTTGTTCCACTTACTTTCTCCTACTAAATCATCATCACAACTAGCAGCCAACCACCTTGTCACTCTGTTATCACCGATCAATTTATAGATCCTTTCCAGACCATCACCATAGAATAACTCGTTTTCGATTCTGTGCCACTTCGCTAAGTGTATCAGATTCTTCAACCACCTTTTCTGGATCCTTGTGCTTCAATTCAGTTTTATTCAACTAGGCCAATTTCTTTGATAGTAGCGTTTTCTGATCTCCATATGCATCTTTAAGTCTCCTCCAGATCTCATTGATATTAGTTACATTTCTCACCAGTGTCAACGCTGGGTGTTCTAAAAAATTATTCTTCAGAAGATCTGGTAGAACAGCATTAGGTGTGGATCTTAGGTACAATTTTTCGAAGTCAGTTTGAAATGTATAAATATCACAAACACTGCCATAACCTTTAAATATAGGTAATTTTATATTTAAAGTTGATGAGTTAAACTTCTCCACTTTTGAAAGTTCCCTATCCTGATATTCCTAATCAAGAGTTTTGATGTAACAGTTTTTGAGATCAACAAGTTTGTCATACCTTTTATTTAGATCATCTAAATTACCTTCATCCTTCCCTTTCACGGTTTCGATCATTTCTTTAAAGGATTTTCTTAATGTTTCCATCTGGCTTAACTGCTCCGGCAAATCCTCTTTTCTCTTTTTGATTTCCTTATCATTCAAGGTGGACAGGGATGATGTGAACGATTCTTGTAAATACGAAATTAACTGAATGATTTCATTGGCGGGGAACTTCATTTTTCTTTCTGATGATTCTATGTCGCCAAGATTTTGTCTTTCTCGTAATCTCTGTCGACGCTCTCTCTTCATCATAACGAAACTCTTCATGCTTTCGATTTTGAGAGTATATGATTTACCATACGTTCCTTCGTAAAGCACTTTTAAGTTTGCTGATAGCTCCCTGTGTTTTTGCCTATACCGGGTGCGTAAATTTTCCATTTGCTTGATATTCAAATCTATATCTTCAATTGATTCGCCATAATATCCTGACTGGTTTTCATCCACAAAATCGTCAATGTCATCAGCTAGTATTGATTCATCGATTGATAGTTGAATAACTGGGTCTGAGTTTTTGCTGATACTAGTGTCATCGGATGCCATTACTACAATTTTTCCATCCACTGGAGTATCTTTAACTTGAGAAGAAATTTGATTTATAGCTCCAGTAGCATGTAATAATTTGTAGTCAATACGAACTTTATCGGCGATCCTTTCACTACGCCTTATTAACAAACATTTGTCTGCTGTTTGAATGTAGGGTCAACCAACAAAAAAGACAAGTCACTTTTCCCCGACTTTTTTCCCCCGATAAGGTATATAGAAGAATCATCACAAAAGTTTACCGCATTTTCAACACCATGGGTGTTATATGAGTGGCTACGTGTCCAGATTGGACTGACCAATGCACCACCTGTTTTTCAGAGGTATGTATATGAATGCTTCAATAGTCTTCGTTACATTATCTGCTCTTCATATTTAGACGACATACTAGTTTGTGGAAAAACATTTGAGGAGTATCTGAAGAATCTCGAAACAAGTCCTGGTTAGACTGAAAAATGAATGTATAGAATTGAAAGCTTTAAAATGCGCTTTCTTTAAAAGGGACGTAAAGTACCTTGGCAACATCATCTCAGAAGAAGGATATCATGCAGATCCAGCAAATACAGTGCAACTACATGAATAAAGAAAACCACCTAACACCATCAAAGAATTGCCAAGTTTGTTGGGGTTTCTGGGCTATTACCGAAAGTACGTTGAAAACTTTGCCTGAAAAATAAAACCACTGTATGATCTTCCGACAGAAAATGAAAAATTGTAACACTCTAAGAAAAAAGTTAATCTCTGTCATTGGGGTAAAAAACACCAAATAGTTGTCAATGAATTGACTAATATTCTTCAGTCCCCTAAAGTCATCGCTTTTCCTGACTTCAGCCTCCCACTCATAGTTCACTGTGACGCGTCTGATCAAGAATCTTGGGCAGTACTTTACCAACATCAAAATAACGCCTTGAAAGTAATCAGCTACGCTTCTCACTACCATCTACATAGCGACAAATTAGAATTTTTTGCATTAAAATTACTTTAGTTACTGAACGTTTCAAGGATTATTTGGGTTATGGTCCTCCATTCGAAATTTATAGCGACAACAATCCACTACCGTATGTCACAATCACAGCGAAACTAAATGCAACAGGATTGCGCTGGCTAGCCGAACTAGAAAACTATCAGTTCACCATAAATTACCGCCCTGGCAAAACGAGTACAGATTGCGACTATTTATCGCGCAACCCTAGGAAATTTGATGAGGTGATGATGCAGGCTCACAAAGATATCAAAAGTGATGATTTTACAACGCTAATGAAAGCAAAACAGTCTATTCAACCCGTCTGTGTGTCTGAAAGTGATATGCTATCTAAAATTAACCTTATATCTGCAGGTTCAACTTGATATCGTCAAGCCTGTTTATAATGCTGTGTTAAAAGGACGGCGACCGAAAAAGTTTAATTGAGCCCTGTGTATCCCGGTTACGGTTATGAATAAAAAACAAAAAGCCGCGGTCGGTTTGAAATCTACGGTGGCATATTTGTGCCACCTCGACTTATATAAAAATTTAATTAGTTTTCAAGTTATAATCACACTTTTTAATGAAATATGTTTGACGTTGTCAATGCAATTATTTTAAATTTCTCGGTGTTTTTAAATTTTCGCTAACGTTTTGTAATTTTGGGATAAATTTACCTCGTTCGATTTTTGAAATTTTAATAATCTCCCTCTTTTTCTAAAATTCCAAAAATCGAACCAAATTTCTCTCTCAGTCTCAAACATGTGATTACTAGCACTAACTCGAGTTATTTACAAACTATAACTCGATTTTTAAAGTAATAATTATTTTCGATTTTTAAAACCTCCCCCGTTTTATTCAGGAGATTTCTAAAATTCCAAACATCGTACTCGATAAATTTGTCCTAAATTTCTCTCTCAAACATGTGATTACTGGTACTAACTCGAGTTATAACTCATAACTCGAGTTATAACTCATAACTCGAGTTATAACTCATAACTCGAGTTATAACTCATAACTCGAGTTATAACTCATGACTCGAGTTACACAACTCATAACTCGAGTTATAACTCATGACTCGAGTTATAACTCATGACTCGAGTTACACAACTCATAACTCGAGTTATAACTTATAACTCGAGTTAAAAGTTAATATAAGTTGAGGTGATACAAATATGCCACCGTAGAAATCACACATGTCGGAAAAACATTTCAACGTACGCGTTTCAGCCAAAAATAGTTGCGTTTCCACTTGCATGTTCGTATACAGGGTGACATATTTCTTTAGAAACATTTGAAATTGTTCTATTACTTTGCTATTGCACGTGTATATTTTAAAAAAGAATTGTTGCTGGAGATAAGCACAAAATGAAGTCGAAGCGCAAGGTAGCTGATTGTATAATAATAATTGAAATTTTAAACAAGCAGAAAAACGTGAAAAAAGGAAAAGACGATTCTGTTGGGTAAAACCATTAACTAAAAAATTATCAAAAAGGTAAAAATCTCTTTTCTCGTTTCATCTTCGCAACAAAAGTTGATTTCACGTGTTGCAAAAGTTTACGATTTTTACCAACTGAACGGTTAAATTTTTTTTGTCTTGAAAGAAAGATCGAAGGAAACCGACGGCTGGTAACAATTCCAAGTCGCACGAGTTCATTGTAAACAAAGATTTGTGTGCATTTCTAGTTTTGTTAGAAGGAAAGTGTAATTTTATTCAAGCTGTGAGATTTTTTATATTAGAATATATTTACAGTCAAATATTTTATTAATCCGACACTACAATCCATTTGCTTCATTTTCTTCTTCTAAACACAGGAATACGTACGGATATTGGCACAGTGACATTGTCAACGCTATTAGGTATTAATTCCTTAGAATTATCTGTCCCTTTAAGGATGTGATTTCTTCTAGAGTATATCTTATAAAAACGTTTGTTGCGACTTGGCTGTTTACGTTGTGCTGCAATAAAAAATTTACTAAACAACAGGTTTTTTCTTTTGTCTTTATCAGCTTGGTTGACTTTCTGGATTTTATTACCAGAAAAAAAATGTGCAGTGCTTTTGTATGAATTACGATCTGCTAAATTATGTCTTTTAGTAGCGTGGGTTTGATACATGGCGTGGTTATGCGGGCCGGCACTAACCAGGCCGTTATCCGTCACGCTTCCGCTGGTTTGCTGGCCGTCTAATTTTTTCTGGTTAGACAATGCCGAATCTTGGAGTTGATTGAATAACTCTTCAGCTTGCTCAACTGATTGAAAGCTCGTCTCCTCATTAAATCTACTTTTAAAGTCACCTAAAACTTTTTTATCGACGTCTTCTTCACTGTGCGGTCTTTCTGTGATATCTTCATTGGAATGACTTATTTTTACGGGTTCGGCTAAATTTAATTCGTGTCGCTTGTCTTGATCTTCATCGTTGTGATTATTTTCAATTTCACGCTCTCCATCATCGTGGTGGTTCATTGCTGCGTAGTTTGGCCGATCGTGGTAATATTCATGGTCAGCGCCTTAAAAAGGGAACTCTAGGATGGTGAAATTAAAATGTTAACATTATTTTCAGTAAACAAAATTAATTTTCAACAAAATCACGTGAAATAGCTATGAAGTGCTAATAACTAAATTTTGACCAATAAAAACCTTGCATTCTTATGTCCTTTGTTCGGACAGCCACATGTAATTTGAGTCCAGACTTGTTCCCAGGGCTGTTTTGCTTTTTTAATGAATTTAATTGACAGCTCCGTACTAACAGCTAAGTAATCACGGGATGCTGGGGACAAGGATGTTTTGAATCACAAGTCAAATGAACTAGTACAAAGCATTAAAGGATGTTTTGAATCACAAGTCAAATGAACTAGTACAAAGCATTAGGCCCAGTATAAGTTAGATTTTTCTTTAGGCGACCGGCATGTGTTGCTGAAAAGCGAAAATTTTACCTTCTAGTTTGACATCTTGATTCTGTTCATACATACTGCTTTGTTGTCGGTCAGTTTCTGGTTTCGCATTCATCGGGGGAGTGTAAGTATTTGCGAGCTCCTTTAGTTGCTCTCCTTCGCCTTGATCTTGAATGGGTAGCTGGTTCTTTCCTTCTTCTAGCTTCCGTTGAACTTCCATTTGATCAATATCTCCTTTAAGTATGCAAATTTATGTGGTTATCGCATTTAAGTTTGCAAATTTATGTGGTTATCGCATTTAATTACGTAAATTTATGTGGTTATCGCATTTAAGTATGCAAATTTATGTGGTTATCGCATTTAATTACGTAAATTTATGTGGTTATCGCATTTAATTACGTAAAATTATGTGGTTATCGCATTTAATTACGTAAATTTATTCGTGTACAGTAAAGCTAAATTCACACTTAAAAAACTGTTCTGCGCCACGACGTATTTTAGCCATATATAGCAGCCGCAAAATGACATACGGCATATATAGTAGCCGCAAAATGACATACGCCATATATAGTAGCCGCAAAATGACATACGCTCGCTTTTGGTGTGCCGCAGGATGCTGTGAAAAGTTTGAATCCAAACTTGCCGAAAGGCTCTGCTTTTCCGCAGGCGGAGACGAGCATTTTTCTTTGTTATTCTGTAATCGTGTCTTTTTCTATTGTATACAAAAATAAAACGAAGTGTTTTAAAATATAATGCGAACAAAAAAGTTTAAAGGTTATGCGGCGACGTTTTGCGGCGCAGGGAACTGCGTTTTAAGTGTGAAACGAAAAAACAATGAGTACGACATGAAATTTAAGAAGAAGGCTTTGGTTTGAGTCATCAATGAATTATAACTCGGTCAGTTTTAAATTTGTGTAAATAAAAATGTAAAAAGAATAACAACTTTGCTACCGACATTATCTTCAATCCCTTTTTAAAAAAAGCGGCATGTTAAATGTATATACTTTTTACAGATTCAATTTTGTAAAAAGAAGATAGTGGAATAACAAACCTTCCTGTGTTTTATCATTAATATCAATTTCTTCATCTTTCCCACCAAATTTTTCTACTCCTTCGTGAGGTCTTTCTAAACCTAACGAGAAAACATGAGAAAATATAAAAAATAGATTTCGCAAATGTTAATATTTTTTCTTTTTGATTTCTGCTGACGGTTTTGCCGTCCCGATATAAAAAAAAAGAAAATAGGCGCTTGAGACGAGGTTGAGGACAGGCTGATCTAATCCAATACTCATATATATATAGGAGAAAAAGGTCCCTTATACATATTAGCTCTTTTACAACTAGGCCACCCTCGTTCCCACGGACTATTGCCTTTTTGATAAATATAACAAAGGCAAAAATCCCTGGGAACTAGCTGAGCTATTATGCTTACAAACCTCACCAAGTGTGTCTCCTCAGATTTCATGAAAATTATGCTTATTTCGTTAAATCCTAAATTTTCTTACTATGTAAAGACTTGGGTTTCACGTGAGATATCATATCATGAAAGTCATGCTGTCGTCTTTCTCCATCGTCCATATCATCATCATCACTTACTTCTTTTCGTGGTTTATCTCTATCTTCCCCTTCTTCTTCCTAAAATAAAAGCAAGGGCGTTGAACACATACTGGCGTTAAATGCAAAAGGGTGTGCTCCGGGCATTAACTCTGTGTCAACTCTGTTTTTTGTATTTTAAGTTTCTTAGTAATGTGAACATACATTTCGTTACCGAAATGATTGTTTTTCCAAACCCCCTTTTACCCGTATATAACTACAATGACAACCTGGGTTACAGTCCTCTTAATTTTTAGATACATACACACATACACATAACAAAGATAAGTAAGCGAGACAGAGGAGAGAGACAAGTAAGCGAGACAGAGGAGAGAGACAAGTAAGCGAGACAGAGGAGAGAGACAAGTAAGCGAGACAGAGGAGAGATACACATTTAACACTTACACTTCTTTCATTCCCTTTATCTTCGTCTCGGTTTTCTTCTCTCTCGTCGTGACTTTTTTCAGCTGTTTCTGAATCTTCCCTCTCATGCAGATGTGATTTATGCGATGGAGAGTGTACGCTATCTTCTTTATCTTCATTCCACCGCAGTGCACCTGTTAGACGAACAATACTTTATGTCCGGGATGGAAGATCAAATTACGACGGTTCCATTTTCACAAACACATAAACAACTAAGAAGCATACTGATACTTTGTACCTGTTTTTTGTCTTGATTTTTCATCCTTCTCGTCCGTATTCTCTCCGTCTGAACTTTTGTTATCCCGTTCTGCTTTTTCAATGCTCCCATACGCTTTCTCTTGTTCACGTTGTATTTCCTGGACACAAATAAACAATTTAATTCAGTATGTCCGAAATATTGAAAGTTTAAATCTGTAAAACCTAGCACAATCAGTTGAAATAACTTTTTAAACAGGCAAGCATTCTCCTATTTTTGTTATCCTGACAAATCTCTCCTACAGCTGAAGTAGAATGATCGCGATATAGGAGTTTTGTAAGCTGAAAACTCAAATTGTTTGAAATATCCTCCTACATCTAACCTCTACAAACTAGAAGTATAACAAATAACTCGCGTTATAGGTGTATCGTAAGCTCACACTGTTTGGCATGCACCTATATTATAGAGATTTTACTTTTTCTTCTCCACCAGAATTTAAATTGACCTTTTCTCTAGTTTCTATATCTTTTTCTACATCATCTTTTGACGACTCTTCCTCTTTTTTCTTTTCTTTCATTCCTCTTTCTTCTTTTTCATGTCTTCTTTTTTCTTCTTCTTCTTCTTTTTTCTTTTCTTCTTTTTCTTCTTCCAGCTTTCTTTCCATTAATTTGATTCGTTTTCGTTTTCTTT
The DNA here is from genome assembly GCA_030067915.1 of Hydractinia echinata. NCBI lineage: Eukaryota > Metazoa > Cnidaria > Hydrozoa > Anthoathecata > Hydractiniidae > Hydractinia > Hydractinia echinata. The sequence goes on along the minus strand of JASGCC010000012.1, from coordinate 118,865 downwards.
CACGCTCTTCTCTTTCATCTCTCTCTTTTTCACGCCTCTGTTGTTCTTCTCTTCTTTTTGATTTTCTGATGGCCTCCATTCTTTCGATATCTTTAGCTAGTTGTTCTTCTCTAGCACTCAACTTGTCATTAATTTTATAAACTGGTTCAACTTTCTCATTACCACCATCACCAGATGAATCATCTTCCCCCGGATAAATTTTTTCTAAAGTAGAAATATTTGATCTAACATCCTGTTTTTTTTTCTTTTTTGGTATTTACTTGTGTTTCTGTTAATGATTTTTTAGCTTACCGATCAACCTTGACCAATAGACTTATCCGCAACTTTAGCAGACTACTTTCTGTTAAAGACAAATTCTGTGTGCAAAAGTATGAATTGAAAACATTAGTAGTACCATACTATAGCTTAAGATAACGTATTCAATTATATTAGCATTGCTGTTAACGAGTGTTCTGTAAAAGTAGTGCGCTTAGATCATCCATTTAAGCTACCTCCTCCAGCACTGGATATTAAAACTCTGCCCTCAAGGAGTTCGTAAGTGATAATAACCCAAAAACATCCCTTTTGTTAGATATAGATCAATGTGTAAGAAAACCTACTTGCATAATTGTATACCCTCATAAATTCTTCAGAGGTCGGCTTGCCGTCGTCATCAGGTTTTGACGGATCCGTATCATCGTCGTGGTGGTGATGATGAAGACGACGATGATGATGACGTACGACGTGTTCATCGTCATCTTTGTCGTTATCTTCATCGTCTTTACCTTCGTCGTTTTCATGAGATTCTTTCTCTTCACCTTCCTCTGTAACAAAAATTTAAAAGCGGTTACTTCTGTGAATGCTATCTATCACAAGATATTCAAGAAAAAGCAGGGATTGGAAAAGTTCAGTACGTAAGATTCAACTACAATATTTTTCTACAAGTACAACATCTTACCCTTTTCTTCTTCGTCCCAATGTTTTTTAAATTTTTCTCGAATCGAGCCTTTTAGACCTATTGGTTTAATCAAAAAATCTCTCTCTTCCCCATTTTCTGTTTTTTCATCTTGCCTGATAAGGCAGTTGCCATTAACATCACTTCTTTTGCACCAACCAACATGCCCACCACCGTACCCGCCGCCACCACCATGTCCACCACCCCCACCATAATCGCCGCCACCCACATGCCCCATATTATGTCCCCACTGTTCTTCTCTATTATGGTGAATATTTCCAGGATGGAAATCAACATGATGCACTCCATCGCCACCTCCTCCATCGCCACCACCACCATAACTACCATGATGCATTCCACCGCCACCGCCACCTCCACCATAACCACCGCCACCATAACCACCACCATCTCCTCCATAGCCACCGCCACCGTAACTACCATGATGCATCTCGCCCCCACCTCCTCCATGTCCTCCACGATGTCCTACCTCACTACTACCATGATGTCCTTCCCCACCTAAAAATGGATTTTGTCTATTACTTAAACATACATACCTATATATATATCCCTCATATTACGTCCCCAGTTTTATCTCTATAAAAAAGTCAAATCAAAATATGTGGCTCAAGTGTTTTAGGTTTATTTAAAAAGAAATTAACTATAACCCCATAACTTGATATGCTAATAATATGTTATTAACCCTATAATAACTGTTTATGAGGGCAATACCGGAGAATATTGACCGACGTCAAAGTATTGCCCGAGCTTGTGAGGGCAATACGTGACAGAGGTCAATATTCGAAGGTATTGCCCGAAATAAACAGTTATTATATGGATTATTATCCGGGTACTGTATTTTACAACAAAAAATATAACATTATAAAAGCAGGATGTAGAAACCACGTCTTTATAGAAACTATTCCCACATGGAACGTACATTCGAACTAAAAATATATTTTTTTAAATCGAATATCGTGTAAACATAGCAGGTTTTCATTGCAGCCACAACATTGAATTCTTTAAAAGATAAAAGTAAGTTTCACTTCTGTTTCACTTCTGTTTCGCGTTTTGTTTACTTTTTTCCGTGTTTATTCACATTTAATGCTACCATATTTAAACACGGTTGCTATGGTAGCGGGCAATACCGTGGAATATTGCCCGCTATGACGTAAGTTCTAACCAATCACATTGCACGATTTTCGAAAATATCGATGCCGCCCTTTTACCCGGGTAATAAAACTTGATATGCTAATAATTGGAGAAAAACATGCATTAGTTCTGCATACCTCGGATAGTTATTTGTGTCAACTATCGCTTAACTGCCATGTTAAATGAGCTACTTTAAAAGAGTTATTTATAATCCACAAAATTGCACTAGTTTGAAAAATCTACGGAAATCCACTAGTTTCTACGGAAATTTCCCTTCGCTCCTCGCAGCTACCATCTTTGACTCAGAAACAGACAGCAAGCATTATAATATAAATTTCGTGCATGGTTTAGCATAACTCGTTTTTGGCCGACAGACAGACAACATTTGTTTTTATAAAGAAACTAGTCGTTAATTCGAGAAAAAACCCGCAGGTTTGCCCGTCAGGGATAATGAATTACTCTGCGGGAAAACCGGGGTTAAGCTGCGCGCAGCTATTTTAAACAGACAGAATGCGGGTGTCAGTATAAGAGACTTACTGATAATACACACTAAATTAGAGAAAAAGTGACCATTGTAAATAAAATTGTCGCATACGTTAATAAGAACTAAATTTTACTTTTATGTATTTTTTCATGCGAAGTTTTCTAGTGCATTTCCATTATCGGTAAAAAAAAGTCGACAAAAAGTGACTAAATTTTGGCTAGATGACTAATATTTTTTGCCGACTAAAATTTTTGCCGACTTTCTTATTACCGACCAAACTTTTTTGTCGACTTTTTTTTCCGACCTAACTTTTTTTTCCGACTTTTTTTTTCCTTCTTGCTAATTTTTATCAGTTGTATGTGATTATTCTTGAAATTGATGAAACATTTTTGTTGTTGATGTTTTATGTTAAAAAAACCTTCAAAATCTAAACTTTCTTGATCATTTTTGTCTGGAAATTGATCGGCAAAGAGTAACTAAATTCAAAAATTTAGTCGGCAAAAAGTGACTAAATGGTGTCCAAGTGACTAATATTTTTGCCGACTTTTTATTTTTGCCGACTAATTTTTTTGCCGACTTTTTTTTACCGATAAGATAGTCTTGCTGACTGACTTAAAAACTTCTTACCGTGACCCATGCCAATAGGAAAGACATGCGGCATGTCATGATGTCCGTGGTCAGCCGCTATCTCCTCCTCGTCATTCATATGATGACCTTCATGATGATGACCCATATGGTGGTCCATGTGGTCACCTGAGTGATGTTCCTCATGATGCATATCGCTATGACGTTCGTCATTGTCATGGTAACGATCGTGGTGCAAGTGATGGTGTTCATAAGGTTCCATTTCCTGAAACGTTTTGTACTGCATGCTCATATGATGAAGTTGTTAGTTTAGAGAAAAAAGAGTTGAAAAAACAAATACCCGCCCCCGCCCTGTTGGAACTTTTTATCACAGACAAAAAAGTGTAAATTCTTAAAATCCGTGAAAATAGTTTTATAAAAATTTAAAATTGTTCCATGGCGAAAAAAGAAATAAAATGTCCCATGTTACATTCTCGTCTCAAGAGCTCTTAGATGTAAACCTTAAAAGTAAAAATGAAAGATTTTCAGTCGCAACAACGGCTAAAAAGTAAAAAGGAAAATTGTACGCTGCAGCAGATGAAATCTGTTTGGTATGAGTTTTTTAGGCATTCTAGGTATGAGGGTGGGGTGCATAAAGTACCCTTTGTCCATAACTTTTGACGAAGTTTGGCATAATTATTTTTTAAGTGACGTCATCAGAAATTTATAATCAGGAAAATACCTGTACTTATATAAATCGCATTTAAGAACGTTCCGGGCCAATATTTTAGCATTTTTGTTTTTCTGATAAAATAGCTAATAACGTATCTTACGGGTTTTAAAAATGGGCAAGTCTCTAATATAATACTCGCTGTCTGTCTGTGAGCCAATACAAAAATTGGGAGGGGGGGGGGGGAGTGTGCAATCGAAAACGCCATTATAATCCGACTTAATAATCGTACTAATAACCCCGTCCTAATAAATTTCATTTCTTCGTGCTAACAGGCGGGAAAGAATGCACGAAATAGTGATGCGGCTTTGGTATATCATGGAACACCGACAGAATCACCAAAAATTTGAAATATTTGTTTTATATGGGCGGGGTTAGAATAGTGAAAATTGGAGCAAACAGATTTAAAACTCAGCAAAGCGTGTAGTGTCTTCCCAAGATGGCGGACGCTTTTCTCTAACGGAAAATAACGCAATAGATATTTATCTTGATATCACTCTCGATGAAACGAATTACTGAAAATTAATTGAGAGATAAAGATTCGTAAACGAAGTGGCACACCCAGAAAATAGAGATAAAAAAATAAACAGCGAAACGCAGTTTCCATGTCATAAATGCCACAAAAAAATTAGAACTAACCGCGGAATACTTCACACGCTAGACAATGTCGAACAAATATACGATGACTAATGAAATTAGTCAACTTACACCACCACTTCGAGAAGTTCCAGTTCCTCCAGTCCCCCCAGCACCTTCAGACCCAAGTGATAATATTACTTCGGTGGAACGAACAGGTGAATAATAACTCCTGCCAGCCGAGCGTTTTTTTTATGCTACCAAATGGGGCCTCTGGCATTATTTTTAATCCAGAAAAAAACAGACTTTTAAACTATTGGGTCGATAATACTCCCCTTAAAGAAATTGCATTAAAAGCAATTCATATAATGCCTGCTTTACTTCTACAGAAGCCATCAAAATTTCCAAAAGCAAATATCATCATTACATAACGTTACAGACATACAGCAAAAACATCCACAAAGAAAATAAGCTACTAAAGACATGATAGGGAATAGCTCCAACCGTAGATCCAACCGTAGCTCCAACCGTAGCTCCAACCGTAGCTCCAACCATAGCTCCAACCGTAGCTCCAACCGTAGATCCAACCGTAGATCGAATAGTTTATGTAGTCTGCGGTTCTAAAAGCCGCACAGATCAAGAAAGGCGGTTCAGGACCATCAGGTTTGGATGCCGATGGTTGGAGAAAGCCCCTTACTTTAAAAGTATGCGGTGACAGCAGCATAGACCTAAGAACGGTTCTTGCAAATATCATGAAAAGCTTTGCAAAGAAAACATTCAAGACGATACGCTCGAAGCCTTTCTTGCCGGTAGACTAGTACGACTCGATAAGCGACCTGGACTAAGGCCAATCGGTGTGGCCGAAGTTCTCAGACGGATTAGCGGATAAGTCGTCATGGCAGTAGTTAATCAAGATGGCATTGATTCATGTAGTAAAGTAGAAATGTGTTCCGGTCATGCTGCTGGGAGTGAAGCAACCATACACTCTATAAGAGAGAGATTTTCGAAGGAGAAGAGTCTGAACCTGTACTTTTAATAGATGCTGTTAATGCGTTCAACAGTATCAACCGTCAGTCAATATTTCACAATGTTTACATCTTGTGTCTGATATTTGGTCGTTATGTGAATAACTGTTACCGACATCCAGCAAGGCTTTTCGTTATTAGAGGATATGAGCTAAAATCCAGAGAGGGAACTACTGAAGAATTCAAAAGTGAATACTGTCAAAAACTGGTTGAGAATTGGATAGATAAGATTACGTTACCCTCTAAAATCGCTATGACTCAACCACAAGCAGCCCACGCGTACTATACTAACAAATACCAGCACAAATTTTCATACTACCTCACAACCATACCAGACATTAAAGAATTTTTAAAAGAATGCATCATACACCGCTTTATTACTGCCACTACTGGAGGAAACGTTGTAAACGACGATGAGCGAACACTTAATCACCAAGACTTATGGTGATGGTAAGACTTTACAACAAATAAAAAATGAACGTCGACGAAAAGTAATGAAATGCTGAAGCAGCTGCGCACAAATATGTCTGAGAAGACGGAAAGAACAAATAAAGTCAATCAGGAAAGCGATGCATCAAATTAGTTGACTAGCCTGCTACTAAAAGTTCTTGGGTACGACTTAAATAAAGAACAGTTTTGGGATGCTCTGCGATTGCGATACAACTGGTTCATTCTAAGACTGCCAGCTGATTGCGTCTGTGGTAACAAATTTAACATTGCACACGCCCTCTCGTGTGAAAAGGGAGGCTGTGTACCACTGCGCAACAACAACTTAAGAGATATCACCGGCAATTTTTTAAAAGAGGTGTGCCAAAATGTGAGCAATTATTACAACCAAGTGCGAACAAAAGACAAGAGGCGCACATTTGGACATAAGCGCAACCGGATTTTGGAACTCTGGTCAAAGGCTATTTTTAGATGTACGGGTATTTGACCTAAACACGCAAAGATACAGGGGTTTAGAATTGAAGAAATACGTCAAGAGAAACGAAAACGAAAAGAAACATGCCTATAACAAACGTGTTTTGCAAGTCGAAAACGGAACTTTCGCGCCATTAGTGTTTTCCACAAACGGTGGAATGGGAAGAGAATGCAAAACATTCTATAAACGATTAGCAGACCTGATTTCAGAAAAGAGAAACGTCTCTATCACAGCAGCAACTAACTTTATCCGAACAAAAATCTCGTTTTCCTTATTGACATCTACATTACTTTGCATAAGAGGCTCTAGATTTTTCAGAAAAAATCATAATCTAACAAATATGGAGCTCTCTAACGTCATATCAAACATTCGACAAGTAGAATAAAAATGTTTTTATATTAACGAAAAATTTCACTTTATATATGTGTTTGTATTAGTTTGATTGTTCGTTAGTTGTAACACTTCGATAGGTTATAATATATATTTCAACAGACAGCACAGCGTTGCCAAAATGTTTAAATTTAAATATAAATGTGAAATGTCCATGCTCGTATCATCATTGGATCAGAATATATACCCTTTTTAACATTTGAGAGAGTTTACTATGTTGGTTTTGAGTAATATATAAGAAGTCGTGATATCATCAATGAGTGGGATCAGAATTTTTAGAAAAACTAACAAAATATACAATTTTTTATGACAATTAAGCCAGTATATTAAAATTTTCGTTTGTCACGCCACTGAATATAAAAAAGAGTTATACTATACTTGAATATCAATGTGAGTGACAATGATTTCACACTACTTTTTATTGCATGGATAGAGCTAGAACTATTATTAATAACAGTTGTTAGTTTGTGGAAAATTTTACCAGTTTGCTCGACATACACATTCCGGGCATTAGGTTTTCGTCTGTCGTAATACCGAGCATCTCTATTTCGCGCGGTTTTAGCACAACATCGCGATTCGGCTCCCATTTTGAACATAATACGGCTACCATTATAGAGACTAGTCGTTAGCCCGTGGAAAATTCACAAAATTGTCGTCGTACATATTCCGGTCCTCAGATTTTCGCACACAGTACATATCTTGGGAACCGCTATTCCGTGCAACCACAGCACAAAGCAGAAATTTGTTTACTATTTTCAACTAGTCGTGGTAAGCACGACCCGATCTTGACCGACAGACAAAATACGGCTAGTATTATAGAGACAAAACACGGTATTTAACCAAAAAAAGGTATGCTTACATGGTGATTATAATGATTATGATGCTCGTGCTCATGATGGTAACCTAAGCTGCGAGTGTATCCCTCTTCATCTTCACCATGGGGGTCCTGAGAAGAAAAAAGAAGAACTACATTCAGCAGTTGTCTGCAAACTGTTAACGAACAATCTTTTATTCGATTGCTTCCATGACTACAATAATGCAACTTGGAAGGAATGTTTATGCTTGACCTTAGAACTGAAATGTCGAGGATATCGTTAATGTCTTCTTTCCGAATATAGAAGTATAAAAAAAGGTGTTATATGCGTCATTATTAATTATTAGAGGCGATTAGAAATGTATTTTGAGTTAAATAGATTTCCTTTTCGCGTCTGTTCAAAGAAATTCTGAAGTTCAATTAGCCGTTTCCCAAATTGGTTCACTCTGCGAGGGAAACTGAAAATTGGTTCACTCTGCGAGGGAAACTGAAAATTGGTTCACTCTGCGAGGGAAACTGAAAATTGGTTCACTCTGCGAGGGAAACTGAAAATTGGTTCACTCTGCGAGGGAAACTGAAAATTGGTTCACTCTGCGAGGGAAACTGAAAATCGGTTCACTCTGCGAGGGAAACTGAAAATTGGTTCACTCTGCGAGGGAAACTGAAAATCGGTTCACTCTGCGAGGGAAACTGAAAATTGGTTCACTCTGCGAGGGAAACTGAAAATTGGTTCACTCTGCGAGGGAAACTGAAAATTGGTTCACTCTGCGAGGGAAACTGAAAATTGGTTCACTCTGCGAGGGAAACTGAAAATTGGTTCACTCTGCGAGGGAAACTGAAAATTGGTTCACTCTGCGAGGGAAACTGAAAATTGGTTCACTCTGCGAGGGAAACTGAAAATTGGTTCACTCTGCGAGGGAAACTGAAAATTGGTTCACTCTGCGAGGGAAACTGAAAATTGGTTCACTCTGCGAGGGAAACTGAAAATTGGTTCACTCTGCGAGGGAAACTGAAAATTGGTTCACTCTGCGAGGGAAACTGAAAATTGGTTCACTCTGCGAGGGAAACTGAAAATTGGTTCACTCTGCGAGGGAAACTGAAAATTGGTTCACTCTGCGAGGGAAACTGAAAATTGGTTCACTCTGCGAAGGAAACTGAAAATTGGTTCACTCTGCGAGGGAAACTGAAAATTGGTTCACTCTGCGAGGGAAACTGAAAATTGGTTCACTCTGCGAGGGAAACTGAAAATTGGTTCACTCTGCGAGGGAAACTGAAAATGTTTATTTGTTACCATTCCATGATGAACATCATCTCCTGAGTGATGTTCATGCTCAACATGATGTTCTACAGGTTGCACATGGTATTCATGATAATCACTATGGAAATAGTTGTATATGGGAACTATATCGCTATGAGCTGGATGCAGGTCAACATGTAGATCACCACCAGAGAAATCGAAGTCAGCTCCTTCAGGGTTTGCTTTGATCTTCATCTTTCCCATGTGATGAGAGACCTAGATTAAATTTTTTCATAATTAAATTCCTAGTTACATAAACATTTCTAAAATATGTGTAATTTAGCTTCAGTTCCCAAAAAGATTTAGCGCAGATAAATGCAATTTCTTGTGGCTAAATCTTTGTGTTTGACGTCTTTTGTACTAAATATTCATACTAAAACGTGGAACCATAATAAAAAGTAACCAGGTAATCAATTTTGTATTTTTTGCTAAAATCCAGGCCATTAACATTCTGATTAAACTGGAGCTTATAAAGTCTATAATGCTGTTGGTTATAAGTTGTGTACCAAACTCTTTCAGGATAATGACGTGGCGTTTTTGTAAGAGCGTTTGAATTGTAGGTAAGACTGGATGCGCTTCAATATCGAGACATTGCTCTTATTAGCTACGTCCCTAATTGAAGAATCCTTAGAAAAAAATTGCCAGCCGCCAAATACTAACTGTAACTTGTAGTCTGAATCTCCTCTCCCATTTTTAATATTGGTATATTTGACGTGTCTCCCCGCATATGTGTTACTAGGTTGGCAACAAGAAAAAAAATTATGGAACGACTACAATCGAGTTTCAGACAGATTGTATTGGGTGCTGTGTGAAGACATCGCGAGACCTTAACTGCCAGTTTATCTTTTGATAAATCTGTTAATAGCTTACACGATAATTAGAGTGATGCAGATGGTTGCCAATTTCTCCATACGTTAGCATAAAACACCACATTAAAACAACGACTTTGCTATGCATTCTCCACGTCATTTGTGTTTCCATTGGTAACGTATCGCGTACTTCTCACAAAACTAACATTTCACAGCAAGAACAAACAACGATACTCAGCAAACTGTTACATACTGCACTGCATATAATACCACAAATCATGCTGCATATGATTCTTATTGTATTGTTCCAGCCGATTGAACACATGCCAATCGAGAATAAGCAACATTTTCTTTACCAGGCGACTAAACATGCTGAGCAATTGAAACCAATGGCTTCTTCAACAGACGATTAAGTACCGATCTCGTTTCCAAGGCTTTTTTAATGAATGTGCCATAAAAACACAGCTCTGGAGCCAGGACGCCCTGGAAACGAGGGTGATGGAACGCATGTTAACCAAGAAAAGTAACAATTTCGTTACCAGGCGATCGAAGACATGTTAATGATTTAAATTCCAGATTCTTTCTAACTGAAGTAGGAGTATTGTTGCTTCACAACGAAACAACATATGATCCAATCGTGTGTATAAATATTGAACTAATGATATTTTTTATAAAGCCTAACCCCACAACAACACCGATGCCAAAGTTGAACTACCGTTACGGGGTCCCCCGGGTCTCCAGCATTGAGAAACGTGGGTTCTTAAACACAATTTTAAGTTTCCTAAGCTTTGTCTCTTATCAAACTTAATTGTTGTAACAAAACAGATCTCGCAGTTTGATTTCCACGCTTCCTTATTCAAAACATAAAGTAGGTAAAAGTCTCACAACTTATTTCAATTATTTCATCAACCGAGAAAAATTTCCATGTTGGGGCTATCCACAACTATATAGTACAGCTGTTTAGGTCTTTGGTATCAGCTTTGAAATTTTGATCTTTACTTCATGCAAGAATAATTTATTTTCGAGCACTTTTAACCCTTTAAAGACGCGCGTTCTTGAAAAGAAGCCTTTTTTCAGTCAACAAATAATAAGCATATCACGTGATTGATGGCTGAGGACACAACCTAGACGGTTCATATTTGGTAGCTCGTATCATTCTCTTTCTAAGACGTGCGAATCATTTATTATGACAACCTAGTTGTTCTCAGGAGTTATAACGGTCTAACTGTGGGGTTGATATAGCCCGATTTTGCCAAAATATTTTGATAGGGTTAAATGCTTCGAGCTACATATAAATACTAAAGTAAATAATAAAGATGTTTATAAGGTTATGCAGTAGCTAGCTACCTACCATCGCCTATAATAATGGTCTTCTAAGAATCTAGCTAGCTACAGCTTTTTAAATGTAGCTAGATCAACGATTCTGTTGTAACCTGTATAACTGTTTCAGCTATGACTAGGTACTGACTGAGTATCAGGGTGTGTAGTTTGTGAGCAAATCCGAGAGTTTTTTTCAGCGATAAAATTGTTTGACTGCAGGTTTATATCATCAACCAGTTTTCACTTTTTCTCTTAAGTTTATAAAAACAGGATGGCTGTTTTAGCTTGTTTTTAAAGTAACGACAGGTTGTAGCATGTTTTTGATGCAATCTAAAGTGACTAAATTAAATTGGTTTAAAGCGAATAAATTACCTCTCAACACTGCGAAAACTAGATATACTTTCTTTTAAGAACTTGCAAAAAAGATGACATCCCTCTTAGGTTACCTGGATTAAGTATTGATCGTGCAAACATAAGAAGATAATATTCGATAAAATTTCTTGGAGTTCTCCTGGACGAAAATTTAACTTGGAGAGAACATATTAAATTAGTTGAAAACAAGGTTTTTAAAAGGTTAGGAATCTTATATAAAGCCAGTTTCGGTTTAAGTAAAAACTGTTTAAGGAGAAAACAGGAACACTGTGAAACTACCTGTAAAAAAAATTAATGTTGCACTCATCATAATAACTGTAAGCGTCGTGTAAACTGATCTTTAAAATGGTAGTTGAAACTGCAGGATTTTAAAGATGACAACATTTTTTATTATTAACTGTTATATTGAATGTAATAATTTATACATTATTTTTATACTATAAAAATAGCTATTACATTTCGTATACTATAAAAGTAGTTATTCCATTTTTTTAACTATAAAATTTCAAGCATAGTTTTTCGTTTAAGCCTTTGTTATTTCTATTAGTATTTTGCTCCCATGAAACGGAGTATCGCTATTTGACTAAAGAAGATGTTTATATGTTTTGGGAAGGACAAAATTACACAATGATATAATAAATTATATGGTAAAATAATATTATCCTGTGCTCCATCTGCAAAATATTTTTATACAATTTTTAGTATCTGCCATGATTCGTCATTTTGAAGATAAAATTTCCAAATGTACAATTGTTCTATAATGTGCATGCAATAATCGTGCAAGTGTTTTCAACGTTCTTCTTAAGGTGTATTTCCAATACCAGCCGAGCCTGGTCCTCTATATCCAGATTTTTTTGATCCTGGTCTTGGTTTCTGAACGCTACTCTTAGTTTTCTTTTGTTTATCTCCTTTGATGGCCTTGCTTGCAGCGTTACTGACTAAACTTTCAGCAAGCTTCGCCACTTGTTTAACTGCTTTGGCTGTTTCGTTGGTGAATTTATCATCAGGTGTGGCATCCTTCTTCGTGTGAGCAATTCCACCACGTTTGTTGATCTCCTCCGTGGCTGCTGTGTCGCTATCCAACGTCTTCAACACTTCCTTTGCTCGTGCTAAAATTGATCTCACTGTGTTTGGCTCTGTAAGCTCGTACGATTCAGCATCGTTTGCTTTCGGCACCGTATCTTTGGCAGTGTTTGATGATTTGGACGACGCTTCTTGTTCTGGTGTAGTGGTTCGGGAATCTTTCGATTCAGATTGTGTATCTGATTTTCTTGTAACCTTAGATACAATGATGGGCGTTTCTTGTTTCTTTAAACTTCTAGTAAAAGCTGGCGAATTAAGCAGTGTGTTGGTTATTTCGTCTTCTTCGGTTGCAATAAATGGTGAGTTAGTTCGACCAACTGTGGCGCGTGTCTTTTTTGCAGTAGTTTTGGTTGCCGCTTTCGCCTGATTATTATATTGCTTTGCTTCAACTTTTTTCTCGATTTCAGGTTTTGGAGCTGGTGATTCTCTTATATCTTTAACATCAGGTGTTTTTATCTCATTCAAATGTTTCTCCAGTAAACCCATTAATTCTTTAGAAGATGTATCTAAATAATAACGCATATGGACGGTTACAAAATGAAAGAAACCTGTGAGAGGGCTTAACCACTTCTCAGAAGGGCTTCAAGCATCAATGAGACCCAGACATGGTGATCATACAAATAAAACGTGATGACAATCTTTTACAATAACTTTTGCATGGAGTAAAAAGACCAGTGCCAGTTCATCGAACGCTTAGCTTTTTTGTGTTTTAAGGCTTAGCCCTTTGCTACTATAGAAATATAGAAATAAGGTCAAAACATAGCAATTAGTACAGAAAGAGAATAAGAATTTATTTTAAACAACAAATTGTTGTACCTTGCAATATTTTGCTGTCATCATCGTCACTATCCTTATCCTTGTCTTCCTTCTCTTCAACTACGAAAAAAAACAGAACACGTGTAAGTGTAAAATACAGAATAATTATACTCGAGTCCCACCATTTTTGTGATATGCTAAATCTATTCTTGGTACTGCTTTTTAGATTTCCTAGCATTTATGAGAGTAATCTCCATAAGAAAATAAAGGTCTTTGAGCGGGTTATAATACTTTTCTAGCTCACCAAAAATGCGCCTAACAAGTAAAAATTGCCATTCCAGGCGTATTGCCAATGAACTAGGACGTTTTGTAACAAAAGAATCATTTGGAATACAAAGTTGTATAAAAACAAACAAAATCTATTTTACTTACTTGAAGGTTTTGTAGCTGGTCGACAAATGTAGTTCAACATTAGATATTTCAACATTCCTGCACATGGGGAATGTGTGTTGTCCAAAACAGAGGAATCAGCTTTGACTAAACATTTGTGTTTTCCATCGCATTGTTTACGTAAATAAGTTGAAGCTGATTCTGAGGAATCACATTCCATACCTTCCTCAGTACCACAGTACTTAGAGCTAGACCTGAAATAAACAAAGAAAGTAATAATTTATTTATTAAAATTAGTTTTTTATTTATATTTAATGCATGTTGAAAAGATCCAACACAATGGCTTGTTAAGGTTTCAATTTTCTTTTGCTGTTTTGCGCACACTAATGATGGTACGCGTTTGAAGATAATCAGTTCAGTTTCAACAACTAACACTTATCTTCTTCCTCACAAAATGTTAAAAATGTGTCTTATGCTAAAGCTTGTTAAAAAACGTTTTAAAGCCCAGCAGCTGGTTTATTGGTTGCTCGAACCGAACTATTCTCCATGTCATGTCATTAATTAAAGTACAAAAATTATAATAAAACCAATGCTAAATATTTATGGTAACAGCTGATAATTTAGTTTTCTATTCCCCCTTTTTAACGATGTTTCTTATTTTTGAACTAAATAAATTCTCATATGACATCCACTTGAAGAGAACTAAGACACCTACCTCCTTCCCCAGAAAATATCATTCATCTGCATCACCCATCCAGATTGACAAGAAAGTGTCGTTTCTGCAGAATCGCACAATGTAACGCCCTTTGACTCAGGAATGCATGTGTAATTGACAATTAAATATTTGTTGACTCCAGGACAATGGTGACTGCCATTTTTTTGTAGCAAGCTATAAATGAAGGTAGAATGAAATTACTGTAACGAAGAGAAAGCTAGTTATGTGTCTTTCCGTTAGATGCAGAAAATTTGGCTTGTCTGGCATAGAGTTGTAGAAAACTAAATAAAATTTACTTAACATTTTCGCATGAACATAACTAAACAATTACAAAAATTGCAAATGTTTGCTTCTTTTCTTAGTTCAGGAAAAAACTATCTTGCCAAAAGCGTTTATAAATTTTGTAGCTAACACACGACAATAAAATTGATGATAATGTTATTCATTTGGAGTGTTTTTATATAATTATTGTTCTCCATGCATCTCTATAATAATACGCTAAGTGTGTCTGTGTGTCTGTAACAGGCAAAGTTGATATGCTTATTTTCCTTTGATGTAGCGAATAAACTAATTTTCGGCAATTTTTTTTTCTATATGCACTGCTGACGTTGGCAAAACATCTGAAACAACCTATTTTTGCATTGTTTTTTTTGCCTAAGTGGATTTTTCCACGGGCCTTATCGACTAGTCTCTATAATAATATGCCAGTTCTGTCTGTCTGTGAATTTTGCAAAGTGGATTATATTCTTCACAATTTACTTTGATAAAGTCTATAAAACATCAGTTATAAATTTGTTCTGTAATTTACCAAATTTTGAGGTTAACACAATATTGACGTCAAAGAAAAGTATATTGACATTAGTGAAGCCATTACAATGCACTTTTAAAACTTTGAGGCGAAATAACTTGGAAACGAGGTGGTGACGTCGGTCATTTTTCACCGCGTGGGTAACTAGGGACCACCTGGGACCAATTTGGGTAAGTTACCCAAACCTGGGTCCCCGAATCCGTTTCGGAATGGACGGGTTGATGACGTAATCAAAAAACCTTTAAACCACAATATCTCTGCAATCGTTTGTCAAAAGTACATGATCCTATACATTTTTTTGATCAGCGTTTTAAGATCTATACGATGAAGGTAACGGGTATATGAATTTCGAAATAAAAGATTTTTGTACTTTTCGGGGACTTTGCTGACGTCAGCAAAATTTCTAAACCTTTGTATCTCATTAACCGTTCGTTAAAAGCACATGATCCCGTATATTATTTTGATCAGCGCTTCAACCTCTACACATTTACAGGCAACGAATAAACTAAATTTCGTCGAATTATTTTTTTATATATGCACTGCTGACGTCAGCAAAACTCCAAAACAACCTAATTTTCCATCGTCCTTCTGCCTAAGTGGATTTCTCCACGGGCCTTACCGACTAGTCTATATAATAATACGCTAAGTGTGTCTGTGTGTCTGTAACAGGCAAAGTTGATATGCTTATTTTCCTTTGATGTAGCCGAAAAATGCATGTGTAATATGTTAAATTTTCTGACGTTACGGCGCGACGTCAATAACACTACTTTAACGTCAATATCCTATATTAAATTAATGAAGCCATTACAGTGCACCTAAAACTTTGAGGCCAAATAACTTGGAAACGAGGTGGTGACGTCAATGATTTTTCACCGCGTAGGTAACTATGGACCACCTAGGACCAATTTGGGTAATTTTCCCAAACCTTGGGTCCCCAAATCTGTTTCGGAATGGACGGATTGATGACGTCAACAAAAAACCTTCAAACCCTAATATCTCTGCAATCGTTTGTCAAAAGTGCATGATCCTATACATTTTCTTGATCAGCGTTTCAAGATCTATACGATAAAGGCGACGGGTTTATGAATTTCAAAAGAAAATTTTTTTGTACTTTAATTAGGTACTTTGCTGACGTCAGCAAAATTTTAACCCCTTATATCTTATTAACCGTTCATCAAAAGCACATGATCATATACATTTTCTTGATCAGCAGTTTAAGCTCTACACAATAGAGGCAATGTGAAAACAAGGTTCTATTTTTTTTTGTGGATGGGTTGCTGACGTCATCAAAATTCAAATGACGCTTCTTTTTCATTTTTATCCTGCCTCAGTGGATTTTTCCACGGGCTTTATCGACTAGTCTCTATAATAATACGGAGCTTCTGTCTGTGACTTTTGCAAAGTGGATAAAATTTCTTTGATAAAGTCTATAAAACATCGCCTATAAATTTGTTCTGTAAATTAGCAAACTTTGACGTTAGAGCAATATTGACGTCAAAGGAAAGTATATTAAGATTAGTGAAGGCATTGCATTGCACTTTTAAATTTAAGGCTAAATAACTTGGAAACGGGTGGAAATAACTGACGTCATCTCTTGCGTGGGTAACTAGGGACTACCTGGGACCAATTTGGGTAAGTTTTCCAAACCTGGGTCACCGAATCCGTTTCGGAATGGACGGGTTAATGACGTCATAAAAAACCTTTAAACCCTAATATCTCTGCATCCGTTTGTCACAAGTACCAGATGCTATACATTTTCTTGATCAGCGTTTCAAGATCTATACGATGAAGACAACGGGTATACAAATTTCCTAAAAAAAATTTTTAGTACTTTCAGGAGACTTTGCTGACGTCAGCAAAATGTTTAAAACCTTATATCTCCTTAGGCGTTTCTCTAAAACACACGATCCTATACATTATTTTGATCAGCGTTTTAACCTCTACACATTACTGGCAACGAATAAACTAAACTTCGCCGAATTTTTTTTGTATCTGCACTGCTGACGTCAGCAAACAATTTAAAACAACCTATTTTTTTATTGTCGTTCTGCCTAAGTGGATTTCTCCACGGGCCTTATCGACTAGTATAATATAATATTATTTTCACCAATAGTTTATAAGCTTATATAAAGTGACAAAAAAGTTAAACCTTCAATATTTTAGGCATTTCCGTACAAAAAATACAAATAAAATAATTCTATCATGCACAAAAATGAAAGAGTCAGCTCGTTTAACCGGGCTGGTGTGCTCTTATGGAAAAATTTCATCCCGCCTTGCCGAGATCTTGGTAGAAACAACTGAGATATCGGCAAGGCAGGCTGGCATGCTTCTCATGCGAACACATGCATTTTTTATCAGGTTTTCTGAAACATGGCGAGATTTCTTCTAAGTGAGACATCCCACCGTGCCAGCTCGCCTCCATATGAACAGCTTCTTAGAGAAAAAAACAAAGAATATGCAAATAAATAAATAAATAAATAAAAAAGGACCGCACCTGTGTTTTGCTTCCAGTTTACATTGATTTTTAGTTTCACAATATTGTTTAACAAGAGGCAGTGTTTCATCTGATCCTTCACAATCAGTGACTGGATCTCCATCGTCGGAAGGACAAATTTTGTCTGATACCCTCCCCCAGAATGCACTTAACACGGCAATATCTGAACCATCGCGACAAGCAATGTATCGTTTTAACCCAGTGCAAATTGTGATGTCGCCATCTAGAAGGAGAAGAATACATCAATAGTTGATATACATTTAACGTATAGAACTTTTTCACAGTTGCTTTTGGATGTGGTACAATAAATTAACATAGGGAATAAGTTATGACAGGCGTATCGACCACCTGAGCTAAAATTTAAACAAACCACTGTACCTTCCCGAGTCCTGTGTAACAAAAAAACTTACCCGATGACATGTCCATTTGGATGGGCATTGCTCTTGCTTGCGATTCGAGCATACCTGTTCAAATGAAAAAAATGTTTCAAATGTTGAATATTTGCAAGCAAACACATCGAGACACATCGAGGCACACATCGGGATGTTAAATGGTAAACTGGTAGTAGGTATTTATAAAGGTTTCGTAGGTTTACACACCATAACACCAGCTGCACCATGAAAAATGAGTGCCACAAATTCTTCAGCTTTAATAGGAGGTTAAGGACCCAATATGTACACAGTACCATTTTCACTTTACCGTCCGTATTATTAATGCTACAATCCCGAATTTTCAAAGCAATTTCCATGTAAGTTATACGCACTTCGAAATTGTCAAAGTTAACTTGTCACTGTTTTCACCGGACTTACGACTTCGGATCTTAGGTCATTTGGCGAGAATAAAAAACTTAAAGGGTACTCATTTTTTTCTGGCATCAGCATGCCTTTCCGGAACATGGAGCAGATTGTGTCTGCAGACTTTGTGAAAGTGCAGCTATCGCATTTTGACGTTGGTTACTGGGTCAACACCCCTGTTAAAGTGAAACTTTCGTAGCCTACTGACTGCAGAGTAATGGCCAACAGATACCGAGTGACCATTTCGACAAATAGCCAAAAAATGGCCTTTTGCAATAATATTATGTGCGGAATTGTAGCAGTAGCTGAATAGATTATGGTTGGTAAATTGAAAACATCATACCTTTACAATATGTTGACCTTAACATCTGAACGAATAAGACAAGAAACAGATTCTTGGTAATCATCTTGATTAACTAAAACAAGAGAATTAAACAAAGGGTAAAATCACCTGCATGGAAACATTCTTGTCTCTATATTGTCTTATTAAATTTTTGTTATTTTTATATGAATATTTTTGCAAGTAATGTCTGTCTAATATCTTTACACTTTATCCTCTTTTTTAAGTTAGGTTTTTGACTGTGTTATTAGAAAACTGATAACATCAAGTTTTGTTTATTCTGCATACAAAGAAGTAAAGGGCTATAAAACCAATTTGAAGTAACTGGACGAAATAAAAAGGATGTTTAATGACAAGATAGTAGCGGTTAAATCAATCTCCAGCCACCACGATAAAACTGATGATTAAACTAAATCCTAAAATTTGAATTCACATTTGTTGATTTTGTTAGCCAATAATATTTCACAAATCATTCCATTGAAACCAGTCTAACATTTATCGTTTTATATCACATTACCGTAATAATATATATTTAACTAAAGATATCAGAGCCAAAAAACTTCACCTTTAAATAGTTCTGAAGTGTTTCGAATTTATTTGTTTTCTCCTTAAAGAATGCTCAAGTGAGATAAACAACTGGTCAAATATAATTGCAGTATCAATCTGGCAGAAATTATACTAAAAAGGATATCATCTTTGATGTTGAAAAATACATTGAAAGTAACACAGCTCACCTTTCTCGTTTTTGATCTAACTGCCATAATAAAATCCAATTTGCCTTCTCATGTACAGGATTGCTTTTTTTCTTTCAAAAAAAAACTTTTGTATAAAACACAGAGGGAAACTGTGAATGTTTATAACCAACGTGCTGGAATCTCGGCCAAGTGAAGAATTTTTCAGTATGAAAAATTCGATGATGCGTTAAATTCTTTATGAGCTTGTGCGATCGAGCGTGCAACACGGTTCATGTTTTATGTGCAAGAAATCTGTTTAAAAAATAGGGTTTTGATATAAAATTGATATCTTTTGGTCTGTTTGAAATGTTCTTTTCTTTGACTTGATGTGTTGTTAACATTAAAAAAAACGCATAAAATAGAAAATGTAATAAGGAAAAGATTACAAAAGAAAAAGAAATATATGTAGAAGAATTCAAAAATATGGTAAGTATATTTTTATAGCGATGTTCTAGTTTTGGCATGCCACTATTTCCTTTGCTAAGACTGAAAAAATATTGCGTCTAAAGAATTGTGCGGGCGGTATACGCCGCAACGGCAATCAAAAATAAACTTGAACGATAGATTACAAGACTACTTTAATAACGAATTATCAATCTTCAAAAAGATCACTTTTTATTCGCGGTGGTTATATACATGCATGTGGCGCAGAGGAATTGTATCAATAGTTATTTAAAGGCTAGAAGTCGGTAACCACGTCAATATGATATTTCTTTTCAGTAGCAATGCTTTTTTGCATTTTCTTGCAACATGTAAAGGAATATGATGTTCTTGCTATATAAATGAACGAAATATGACTCTGCATTAAAGATAAAAAATTACGTTGATCGGTGAATGTAAAAACTCGCAAAACATCTCAGATATCGCGGTCATAAAAAAGGTAGATCATCGCAATTAATATTGCTGTCAAATATGAAAAGAGCTATACGTTTCCACTGCAAAGTACGTGTGGACTAAACTTCGCGGTTTTTAATGTGTTTGAAAAATTTGCGAAAATGAGTCCACGCGAATCCGCGCGAGATATATCTGTTATCCGAGAAATTAAATTCATGCACAATATAAGTTAAGCAAATCTTAATTAGAACCATTTTTTTTTAATTAAGACCAATTTGTGGTCCTGGGAATAAATTCAATCTACCTCTGTCCTCCAAATTCTGCGGCGCCTAAGAAAGCCTAGTATAAATAGGATTAAGTAATTATATAACATGAATTATTTCTTTATTTTACTTTTTTTAGATGTTAAAAGTTCTAATATTTTTTTCAACGCTAACACAATATATAACTATCTCACTGACAGGTAAGATTGTTCCAATTCATATTCTATATTGATTATTTACTAACAGAAAAGTAGGCTTACACAAAAGTAGGCTTACACTCGAGAACGAGGAGAAAAGTAGGCTTACACTCGCGAAAGAAAATGCGTCAATATTAATCTAATATGTTTCATCGCTTTCTTCGCCTACATCAAGAAAACTTCTTTCTCTTTTCTATCGCGAACTGCAAACCCGACTGTGTGGCAAGCAAGCCAGTTGAAGCAATGCTACACATATCACTGATGAATAATATGTGACACAGTCACAGTCAAAAAGAAGCAATGAAAGCAAGACGTTAATTTTACTATTTCACTGGTGGATGTCGTCAGGATATAATCCCATAGGACTTCACCTACACTTCACTACAAACTGTCATTTTATTTAATGATTTTAGAAGATATCGAAAGTTTGGGATGCTGGAAAGATTCCAACAAAAAACGAACGTTGCGATCAATGGAACACAAACATCACTACTTGGATGATCCTTATCCCAAACGATCAAACGCTGTCAAAAAGTGTGCACAAGTCGCTATTGATCATGGATATTCCATATTTGGAGTTCAAAATGGTGGGCAGTGTTTTTCTGCACCCAATGGTGAAAAAACATATAATATGTATGGACCCTCCAACCTTTGCAGAGGTAAGCCATGCTTGTGTATCTTTCGCAAAATGTATCATCTCCCCTTTTCTTTCTATTTATTATCACATTATTTTTTATTCATTTATTTATTTATTTATTTTTTATTTAAGCGGAAAACATCATCTACTAGCGTAGGCTGTAAACATCATATTCGTTACCTTGTTAACAAATCTGTAAAATTTATTATACGTCACAGATTTTCGCGCGATAAAATTTATTGGTTCACGAAACAGAGTAATTTACTATTGCGTTTACGTAAAATTCAAGTTATCTGTTTTTATTATAAAGATTCTCCTTAAAAAAATATGGAAACTTGAGGCATTAAAATTCCACAATTCCACAGAAGATAAGTGACTATAATTACTGCCCTAGGTAAAACATAGAGGTAGAACTAGAGAAGGAGATTGAACTCATCTCAATGCGCATTAAAATTTTATTCAAATTGATATTGTTTCGGCATCCCTTTGATATATTTACAAAAATGCATTACGTAATTTTTATTAATAAGGAAACAAGTATATAAATTTATAAAATATATTTATATATTACGTAATATATTACGTAATCCTTCAGCGCGCCGTTTGTTTATATGTAAAAAAAACGGGATTTTTACACGCGCCAGAATTTAAAAAGACAACGTGAATGCAACTGATCACATCTAAGATGATTTCAATAGAAACAAAAGAATTCAATCTCCTTCTTTATTTCTACCTCCATGGGTAAAATGAATAAATCCAAATAAACTCTAATTTTTCCTTCAATTATCCTATTCAACAATATTGAATCTTTTTTAGATGGCAAAGGTGGAAAATGGTCAACTGACATATACAGGTACTTTAATTTACTTGTTTAACTTATTGAAAAAGTTTACTAGCAGCTCTGTCTTCTCTGCTCATCTTTTCAAGTTCGCAGCAAAAATAGTTTCTATTGCTTGCTTGCACAGATTCTGACTTAGAGGCGTTCAGTAATGATTCAAGGTCTCTTTGATTTTATCGTATCAAATTTTCGTTTTATTAGCACGAAGACCTTCCATGCAAGAAGTATTCATAAATCAATCGACCCTTCTCCTTGGGATGCTTGTGAGTTTTATTTTTACTTTTTCTTATTGTTACGAAAAATACACATAATTTTTATATGCAATCGTAAAAAAATCCCTGCGAACTAAAACCTTAATACAAGCAGTCAAAAGCTTCATAGACTTTTCAAAAACAATTTACAAGTTTTTAGGATAAAACTTAAGAAAAAGAAACTAAGCAACTATCAGGGGATCCTCGGGGGACCATGAGGGAACCATTAAGCAGCCATCAGGGGACCATTAAGCAGCCATCAGGGGACCATTAAGCAGCTATTAAGGAACCATTAGTCTTGTTTTAATTTAATCTTAAGGTAACGTTACTACAGGTTGGAAGTTAAATTGCTTAAACAAATACGTACTCTTCGCTTTACACATATGTTTGTGATCTCAACTTGGAAAGAATACTTTTCTAGATCTATTTGCGCATGTTTTAGACTGCAGCCGTGACTTAGATATCGTGATCTTGATGGATGGATCAGGCAGCACCAGCAAGAAAAATAAGGAAAGATGGAGTGAAATAAAGAAATTTTGCGCGAAATTTGTCAAAGGTTTTGACGATCATGCCCGCATTGGCGTCATCAGATATGGAGCTGATCCTGATATTGTCGTCGACATGCAAAAAGGCAAAAAACCGGAGGTTGGTATTTCTCCTTGCTCAAATTTGGTATAAGAAGTCTAAACCTGTGTTTTATTTAACATAAGCAATGTATCAGAGAGTTTTTGTGTGTTTTAAGTTGAAGCTTTATGGGTTATTTTGCAAAACAAAATGGCAGTGTGGTTAAGTCAAACACAGAACATCATCTTTAAATAACCTTGGCCTTTGCAACAATGTTACTGTACAACAACTTATTTATTTGTTAACAATATTTGGACCTAAACTTTTTTTCTTGTCAGGATATTGGCGACGAAATTAAACCAATGGATATGCCAGGTGGTTCCCGAACATTAAACGATGCGTTGAAAAGAGCATGGAGAGAACAGTTGAAAGAGAATAACAGATCGGCAGCAGATAAAGTTGTTCTTGCTATAACGACAGGTAATTGTTTTAATCATCGCGTTATACCTTGCTTTTAAAGGTCGTTTTAAAAGGAATTGAAACGTAAAAAATAAATAAATATGAAGTTAAATTAAACTTACCTTGATGCTAAAAAACAATCAAAGGTCAATTTCCATTGAAACGTGTTTGACTGCAACTCCCAATATTTGGACGGTAAAGCTCATTATTCTCATCTCCATGATGCTAAAGATGGCAGCGTATTTGAAGTTTGGATTGGTTGTTCCGCAAATTCCCAGTAAACGTCAAAATCAGCCAGAATACGCTGCAACCAGAAAAACTTTTAATGTGTATGTGCAGATAACGAACGTTGGAATGCTTTAATGGAAACCCTAATGCTCTGTTACAACAAACTCCCTTTTTTAATAATATTTCACATAAAAATTTCCTACAGGTGACATACCATATGGATTGTATGGTTCATCACAATTTCTGTCAGATCATGACGTACGTGTCATTGCATTGGGTGTTGACAAAAATGTCCACTATGAATTTTTACAATCGATTGCTTCTTATCGTGATGTCAGCAATGTGTTTTCAGTGAACAGCGAACAGCTATCAGAGTTGGCACCATTTGTGTATAGAGATGTCTGTAACAGTAAGAATATTCAATTTTATTATGACTGTTCATATAAGTTATATGACTTAAGGTCCATTCAAACTGAATCTCGACTTCAAATTTTCCTATTTATAATAAAGAAAATCATAATACAAATCATGCCCTTTTCCTTTTTTTTCTTTCAGCAATGCCTGAGTACGTATCTGCCCCTACCCCTTCACCTAAAAAACCTCCAGAAGAAACAGAAAAGAATATAACGACTGCTAGTACTAACAGTACGGAAACCAAGAATACAACGGCTACATCATCTGCTGATAATGGTAAGTTTTAAAACTTAATAGATCAGTACAATACTTAATTTAAGACTTTTTAAGCACTGCGAGATGTTACAAAGAACAGAGGAGCAAGTGTTTCACAGGATTATTAAGAGTGTTTCTTTGAAGTAAAATTTCCTATGTATCGATAGGTGATAAAATGGTATTACAAATACTTCTCCAGATCTTTTGAGAGAGAACTCACGCGCTTTACCGAATGTGGCGCTTATTATTTTGCCTTCAAGAGTTTATGCTGAATTTGCTTCTTTAAAATGTGTTCTTGTTATTTTCGTTATAGCGAATATCACAAATACTAACACCACAAATAATTCTTTAACAGCATCAAACAACACAGATACTTCTGTGTCTAACAACAACAACAACAACAACAACGCCACACAGCCAAAAAGCCGACACATCATACCCTTTGCAAAAGATACAATTAACGTCCTCCCTTCTAAAGTACAACGTTTACCGATGAGAGAAATATCTTCAAAGACAGAATCTGTTCATGTTATTGGTTCTAAAAAAGCAGGGTTGCCAAAGAAGGCCGAGGTTGCTTTGAAAGGACGCTCCACAGGGACAGTGTTTGATAATGGAATGAAGAAAAATGTAGTAACAGCTGTCAAGAAAGGTGCAGCAAAAGAAGAAGTGGCTACTATGGTGTTAGTGAACCCTTCTCCGGAGTTAAATTTGTTTATAACCGATGCTGAAGCTAATGCAATACATAACCGAAAACCAACAGCAGAGGGTGAATATCAATACTCCTCAACGTCAAAGGATACAGTATCTAAAGGAAATCGTACATACTATCCACTTCAGAAACTTCCATCATATTCTAAAAACATTACCAAGCCAGTTCTTAATCGTAATCCTGACATAAAACCCGATGAAAATGTATTTTCTGATCTGGAAAGCACGTCTAAAAATGACAATCAAGTAACCAAGGAGTTTGAACAAGATCAGAAATCCTTGGAAACTCATTCAAATACAGATGACAAACTTCACGAGAAATCTGAAGACAGCAAGCAGGATAGTTCAGCTTCCTCTGCAACTGTTTTCACACCCGTAGAAAACAATGCCATATCTGATAAGACCGCATTTGATAACGCTGCACCAGTTATAGGATTTTCAAAAGGCAAAGCAACTAAATCTATAGACAGTTCAAACCACAACAAAGACGTTTCAAAGAGCAGCCAGAAATTATATAAAGACTTAAAAACAGACCAAGAATCCGATAAAATGAATTCAAAACTTTTGCAATTGAAAACAATGGAAAGGGAAGACTTAAACAAAACTTCAGACATGGGTAATAAAACTGCAAATGCCATTGAAAATACTGAAACTATGTCTGCTGAAGAAGTGAAAAGCACCCCTTCAGATGATGGGAAGCCTGGTGAAGTTTACTATGATAATGCCGCTGCTGAAAAAGAAAGAAATGGGAATGCACCAGTGGTTAATGCTGAGACTTTCGACGGTGGAGAAAACAAAAAGGGTTCCGATTCAAAGATTGTTGGTCCTGGAGTTGTCAGTCAAACAGTTGAATTGCATTCTGGGAACGGTAAAAAGCATGTTAGTGACCATCCCGAAATGCACGTAGATTACAACAACTTTTTCTCTGGAAAACTAAACGATAAACTTAAATCGCACGAAATAACTCACCGCAAACCAATGTTTAATGGTCGCACTATTATAACTCCAGACAAAAATGGTCCTCTACCTGAAAGTACTACCCAACAAAACCTAACAACTTTCCAAAACTCTTCTGCTTTTATTGACGACGCTGGCAAAGAGCTTGCAGAAATATATGATAAAGTTCACAAGATTAACGCTGACTTAGACGACGGTAAACCATCGAAAGCAGGTCCGGCGGTAAGTCCGTCTCAAGAAAAATCTGTTAAGACTCCTAATAACGCAAGTCAGTACCAATTTATAAATGCTCCAACTGACACAGGACCTTCAGTTTTTGAAATGGATGTTGATGAGCACAAGGAAAACAAAAGTTCCTTCATGCCATCTGAGGTAGCCCAAACAGTGCCAAACACCGGGAATGTCAACACGAACGCACTTCCATCTAAGGATCATGAGGCTCAATTCCCACAGCAGAACGAACAAAAGTTAAATGAAAACGATAAATTAGGCAAAGAACAAAAGACACCCACCGATATCGTACAACCATCTTCTGAAAATTCGTATCATGGCGAAGAAAAGCAGCAGATGCAATCAACTACAGTGGCAGCATTAGAAAACAAAACAGCACAGATAGAAAAAACAGAATCTAACGTTCCAAATATAGAAAGCCAAGAATCACACCAAACTAGTACAGTATCAAACACTGCAATGGTGCCAAATAATGAAAACGGTGAAAATAATGCTAACCAAATTGATAGTGCAAATAACAAAGCAGGCCAACCACAACAAAACATAGCAATGCCTGTTGCTGTTTCGTCGGAGGTTCAAAACTTCCCTGTAAACACTGCACCAACAAATAACAGTTCAACCAGTAGTCAATTACAAGGTGTAGAAAAATCTTCACAGATCAATAAAATACCATTTAATGGAAACGTTATGCTTCAAGAAGATCATAAAATTGATGGCAATAGTGTTGAAAATTCGGAGGAAACAGTTGGAGATCACTTAACAAAGAAACAGGATGTTCACAACACTGAACAAGATACTAAAGATGACAAAACTCCTTCAGATGTTGAAACGGTTGGTTCTTTAGTAGGTGCTGTGGAACAAGTCTCAAAAGATGCAGCTGCGTTAGCTCAGCAGGAGTTAGATAACATGAATGATCGACGCAGCTACAAAACAGAAGATCTGGTTGGAGGTGATTACAACGAAGGCTTAAACGCAGGAGCACCTAACTACGACTATGCTGTATCAGATGATGAACAAACTCGCAATGCCTTGCAAGAGAGACGACAGGAAATTAATAACCTACTAAAAATATTAGACAAAGAAGATCAGAACAATCTACTTGGTAAAAGCAATGCAAATAATCGGAATAAGATCCAATCCATTGATGAATCAGCCGCTACAAGAGAACTAAAAGCTGTTTTCGATAAAATTAATGAACGTATACGTTTCATACATACCAATAAACGCATTGGAACAAACTCTAGAAACAATCACTTTAGTCATCAAGATCCTCTCAAATATGTCAATACCATTACTGAATATGGTGATTCAGGAGCAATAAGAAGCGAGCCAGTTACTGGTAAAATCAACATTGATGGAGCGAATATTCCATTTGTATCGGAGGAAATGAGCAATAATTATTACGACAATGACGCAGGTGATTCATCCACAAAAGGTGTGTTTAATCGAAGAAAGCCATGGAGTAAAGCAAAAAACCCTAGCAAGAAATTTGAAAATCAGAACAAAGAACATATTAGCCCCTACACAACAGAAAGTAGTGAGTCAGACTTGACTTCTGAGAAAGTTAATAATTTAAATAAACGACCTTCTAAGAAAGTACCTGCTATAAAGCACAAAACAAATCGAGTTCCAACAAGTGCTTTAATATTGAATAAAGACGATATTCAAGATGTCAAAACAGCAGCCGTTTCATTTCAATTACCAACCAACCAAAAAAATCAAAACAATGGTATAGGACCAGGTATTCCAGCAACTAAACAAAACAAGGCTACTAGTACAAATAGTACCCAAAAGGAATTTGATAAGACGGGAAAAACAAACGGGTTTAAACTTCCAAGAATTAAAACGAGTGCACTGACGATTAAAGTTGATGATGATGATGATCAAAAGGGAAAAGTGAAAATCAATAAGATGCTGCAGTCCTTATGCGCAACATGTGCAAAAAATATCAACAGAAACCAAGAACCAACAAAAAATTGATGAACACAATAAGAAGATTGTTAACAAAATATCAAAGCTCGTCGATGCTATCAAACCAGTCGATAACGCACAAGCTATCCCATATAAAATACCTGAGTCCAATTCTATGGAAGCTAACTTAAGTCCAGAGCCGTATAGACCTGAAAAAACGTTATCGCAAGGAGAAAAAGCAAAGAACGAGAAGAAACTGAGTAAACAAAAATTTCAAAAACAAAAAAAGAAGCCTGCCCTTTATCCAGGACCGAGTAGACCTTTGATCAATGTCTCAAGTAGTAAAATTAGCAGTCTTCAGAATATATCCTTTATCCCTGTTCCTGTAGACCCGCACACTCAGCAAAGTAATATAATTTACAGTCAACCAACACAATACAATGACTATCAGAAAAAGATTACGAACTTTCAACCAAAACCAGTTGATCAAAAAAATCAGCAATTTGCGCAAACTAGTTCCAATAGCAATGAGTCTATTGTAGGTCAGATTGTAAGTTTTAATCCTGTCCTTGATGGACAAAAGCTTAATTTACATCCAGTAGTAAACAATGCAATAATTACAAATACTGATTCATCCTTTAACAAGAATCTCAATTCAATTGGAAAGCCATATATTTCCATCAACCATGCCCATACAAAGAATTTAATCAACAATAAGGGTCCAACGATTGGTGCGTATGATAATGAAGATTTAGTGCAACAAGTCAATACTTTAAAAACGTTTGTTAAAGGCAACAATCTTCAAGACCATATGTTGGTAAATCTGAATGGTATCAATCAAAAATCATCTAATCAATTTCTTTCTAGACTCCCTTTACCGAATCACCACAGTTCATTTTTTGAAAAGACATATCCCAATATCAAACCAGGGCACGGAATAGGCGTTCCGTTTGAACCAAAGTTAAAAGAGCAATATAAAATAGGAAACTACGTAAATAATTTCCATGGCAGTAATATAATTCGACCAATCAATAGTACGCTTGGCAGAAAAGAAAATCGATTAAAATTAGTATCATCAAAATATAAACATCTGAACCTGAATACGTTAAGTCGGAAGGATGTGGCACCCAAACACACCATAAAATCACACAAGGTTACACAACCGGAAATTCCTGCTGATGTTGCTTCAATGACATCAATTGGTCAAGGAGTTAAACCACGGCTAAATAGTCACGCACGACCCACATTGGTTCCACATCATCCACCAGATTTTAACAGTTTATTTGAGCATGTTCGTAAAACAGGTGTGTCAGTGCATCACAAATCAAAACCGCATTATGTGAAAGGTGAAAAGAAAACACTTCAACGACATAAAAAGAAGACATGGAAAGATTCTTTGGGATGGGCTCGTCAAGAAATTGCAAAGGAAAGAAAAATAAAGAAGATTAAAGGGAGCAAAAAAAGTGGCACATGGACTGAAGAATTATTTCGACCAATAAAAGGAAATCCCTTACTTCGAAAGCATTTTGTGATCAATCACAAAAGAGGCAATACTAAGCTTGCTTCAACTCTGCGAAAAATACTATTGGCAACAAATTCAAATCAAACAAAGAAAACCCCACGCAAACATAAACAAAAGGAAAGAAAAAACTTTCTACAGAACGAAGATAAAGAATTTAATATGTTAGAAAGGAAAATTAAAAACATCGAAGCCACAATATCAAAGACAGCAATAATTAGAAAGAAACCAAAAGAAACTGTCACTGCAAGTGTCAGGGATGAACTCTCAAGTACCGTGCGGCGAGAGGATGGAAGCAGCCCTAGAAAGGACAAAAGACTTTCCTTGATCTATTAAACAGAAGAGGGAAACCGATGACAGAGCAAGATGTCAATACAGTTCAAAATTATTGGAGTGGAAGATACGCTAGCAACCCGGCCCCTAACACATACACTAACGCATATAGTCGAAATATACCAGCTAAGACAACTAGTGCAGGTGGAACAAGCCCTTTTAGTCAAATTGCTAAAGAGCTGTATCGCGTTCGGAAGCTCTATAATTCTCGCGTCAAAGGAAACGAGGGAAAGGGAAGTTTAAAGCATGGCTTGAAACACAAAACAGAAAGTTTATCAGCGAAAAAACAGTCAATTAATGGAAATAAAGTCAAGGACCTTGACATTCTCAATCTTGAGGACAAACCAGAATCAAACTGGAAGGATCTGATCACCGGTGAACTAGACAAAGAAATGTCTGAAGATGATCAAATTAGATTGTACAACAAGAAGATTGATTCTTCAAAACAAATTGAGGTTGGAAAAAACAAATATGTCTTCGAAACCACACCTGCCATGTCGAAACAAATTATTAACAAAGGAAATAAACCAACTTCCAAAACAGAAGTTATCACTGATGCTGATTTTCCGAAAAAGTTCTCCATAGCGGATTTTAAATTGTCAGATTTGCCAATATTACCAAAGGGCAAATCTTATGTTCTTTCAACACCTTCGTTAGGTAAGTCTCTTGTATTTTATTTCACATTTCACTTAGAATAATGGGGAAGTACACTGGGAGTTAATAGGAGGTAACAGATTTTCTTGCGAGGCAAGAAGTGGAGCAATTTTTTCCAAGCGGCCGATGTTGAAACACTTTCTGCCAAGTTATTTACTTTGTAATGAAGTCATAAGATTATAGTTGTAACTGCTGGAACGGTATTATTAGAATTCATCTTTTATAAAACTAAACAAAAGCAATATCAATAAAATTATAAGAAGCTAAGAAACTTGACACTTGCACGTAAGCTGGTTGGACTGTTTTTTTAAATTTTTACATTGTGCACATATGCAGTGAACAGAAACGGGAGCATCATAACAGAATTAACATATGGCTCTTTTAAAGTCGGTATGCATTCACAGAGGAAACAAAAATGAGAAACAAAACGTTCTTCCTATTGTTAAATTTTAAACTTTTCAAGTTCTTTTTGTTTCTTTATTGACACATATAATCTATCGACAGGTTACGTCATGGTAAGAATTCGAGCTGATTCTTCATTTGATGATGACAACAACAAAAGAAAAAGTCCATATTTTCGCGAAATTGAAGAACTGACACATGAAGATGTGAGCAAACATGCCTCAGATCTGTCCAATTCGTACGCAACTGAAAAAGAAATTGCTCAAGCTGTCCACAAAACTGACACAGAAAAAGAAATTGCTGAAGCTATTCACCAGAAAATTCCGCACGAGAAAACATTCTTTCAAGCTATCAAAGATTCTAGCGAGTCTTCCAGTGAACCTCTGGAAGAATCAATTCATTCCAAATCAACAGAAGGAAGGAAACCTCAAGCTATTGTTACTTATGTAGGTAATCCTGTCAGCAGACATCGTGCTATCTCCAGTGAAGTAAACGAACAATCGGACGAACCACAGTACCATACAGCATCTCAGCACACCATACCAGACAAGCAATTGCAGCCAAACATAAAGCAAAATACAGTTGATGTTATTAAGACTGAAGATACTTATGAACCTATTGAAGTACAGTTATCCAAAACAGCAACAAACCCAAGAATTGTTACTAATTCAATATTTGGTGGAAAGGTACAGTCTTATTCAAATTCTTCAACTTTTTTGAATTCATCTATAGAAAGTAACATCAATGATGCGGAGAGTGAAGGATTGATTAATATGGTTCATTCAGTTATCAAGGAGAACGCGAAAGAAAGTAAGAATTTCTTGCAGCAGAAACCAAAAGGTTCTGTTATTGTTGGTGCAACATTGACACCTGAGAAAGAGAATGATGGTGAACTAAGTAACTTAATTAATAAAATCCATTCATTAAATTCGCAAATTAACGATGCAAGCGCAAATACCAGTGCGCCACATGTTCAGGATTCTAACAACAAAAACCTGACTGTGTTTATGACAAATGCTACCACTGATTCTGCAGAGAGCGCAACAGTGAATAAACCTCAAAAGATAAATAACATTTCATCGGATGATGAAGAATTACCTGTTGTATTTAATACAAGTAAAACAAAAACACATGCTCAAAATAAAACAGAAGACGATAATCAAATTGCTTTTCAAAATGCAAGCATATCAAATGAACATATTCAAAACAAAACAGATAAGGATATCATGGCAACGTTGAAGTTAAAAAACAATGGTAGTAACACACAAGAAAAAGTAGAAGAAGAAAAATTAGCTTCCGTTTTTGATAAAAATGAGAGTTCAGACAATCATACAGAATCTGTTACACAGCCTGAAAATTATTCTTTCAAAGATGAGAATTCACTACCGAAATTCTCACCTGTTGCCAATAGTACCGACAAGAGTCTAAGTAATGATAATTCATTGAATAATACTTCAACAAAAGATATTTCTGAAGTTAGTGAGAAACCTTCAGTGAATGGGAACTTGAAGAATTCTACAGTTCAAAACTTAACTTCAGGGAATAAGAATTTGAAGAATTCTACAGTTCAAAACTTAACTTTATTGAAGCCAAACGAAGACGAGAAAGAGCATTTCGCAAATACAACGCTTATATCAATGGTAAAAAATGGAACATATAGCAACAAAGTAGACAATAAAACAGTGGAAGTTACAAAAACAAGCGAACTATCAGAAAAAAACTCCACTATTGATGATGCTGATACCAATTCTATGAGTAGTCTGGAGTATACACTTGGTAAGAACTTATTTATAATCCACTTTAAAGTTTTTTCAGAAAAGCAAGAACTCTTTAATATTCTTTAATAAGGTTTCAAGAAAAATTTAACTATATGCAAAGATAAATGCAGGTTTCTTGCAGATAAAAATAAATGCAGGTTTCTTGCAGATAAAACTAAATGCAGGTTTCTTGCGGATAAAACTGAATGCAGGTTTCTTGCAGGTAAAACTAAATGCAGGTTTCTTGCAGATAAATGAATGCAGGTTTCTTGCAGATAAAATTGAATGCAGGTTTCTTGCAGATAAAACTAAATGCAGGTTTCTTGCAGATAAAACTAAATGCAGGTTTCTTGCAGATAAAAATGAATGCAGGTTTCTTGCAGATAAAAATGAATGCAGGTTTCTTGCAGATAAAACTAAATGCAGGTTTCTTGCAGATAAAACTGAATGCAAGTATCTTGCAGATGAAACTGAAACGTTTCTTTGTGAGGGTAACAACATGTTGTTGTTTTATTTCATCAAACTCGCAAAATTGAATCCCGTAAAAGTGAATAAGGCGTACACTTTTGTCTAATGTTAAAAAATCTGAAACTGTGTTTTAAATAGGTTGCAACAAACCACTTCGCATTCTGTACGCAATTGATGTTTCTGATGGACTTGGAGCTGGACCAATCAGAAAGAAGCGTTGGAATCGTTTAAAGGAATTTATTGGCAGTATAAATCGTGACGTTATCCATAACGTACGTCATCACTTTATGGTATACAATATCGAACCGCGATTCTTAAAAACATTCGATACTTGTGATAAAGACACAGAATACTTCATGACCGCTGATGAATGCTTATGCAGCAAAAAAGATCGCATATCGAGCTCAAGTGGGTGCAGCGTAAACAATCCTACGATGGGTGAGAGCATGGAAGACTGGGGCACAAGTGGTCCACGAACAGGTCAAGCTTTAACTAGAGCACGCAAAGAATTTTTTGCAAAAGACATACATAAATATAAAAATGTGATCTTTCTAATAAGTCACAAGGACTCTATGGACAGTGTAGAAAAAGCTGAAAATGATTTAAAGAGAGATGGTATTAGTTTAGTAGACATAGAACTCGGTGACCGTCACGACCTAAGACGTAGAAACATTGTGCAAAAGGTACGGCACCGACATAATAATAGAAGAAGTGACATTGAGAACGATTCATCATCATCGTCGCAGGATGAACATAAAATGAAAGTTTCTCTGAAAAAACTTCAAACGACGTTAAGAAATATTGTCGGGAAAGTATGCAAGGCGCAAACCGACGATGATGCTAGTAAAAAATCATCAATACATCAAATGTCCGTATGATGATATCCTCAGCTTAATTTCGTACCCAGATCTCTCCATTTCATGTGATCCCACCTGTCAAGCAACTAAAAATACAAGTCGGTTTTTATAAGTTGTTTAGTGACAAACTCGGCCAAAACATTTTTTCTTCTGTTCAATGAGACCATGAGAATATATTGTATCAAAGGAGGCATGGAAAAATAAGTTTCACCAGAGAGATCTTTTTATAGACTTTACCGCGATCACTCAGATATATGTTAAGCTGGCAGTAACCCTTCTAAAAATCGGAAATTTTTTTTACATAATTAGTTACGAAAGGTTATTAAGTTACGCGCTTGCGAAATTGTACAGAAAGAAATGACGTAATTATTAAAGAGAAAAGTTAATAACAACAAAGATGGCGCATTATGTAGAAAGTTAAGACGATCTTCATTATGCTACACTGCACGAGCTTTAACTTTCGATAGCATTTTCGTTTTACTTTAAAATTTTCAGACATGCTTGGTGAACCATGCAGCCATGATACGGTGTGCGGGAATCTTTTTATTCGGAATCTTTTTCTTTTAACAGCGTTCGATGCAGCAGCGGATGCTAACAAAGAATCTTTTGAAGAAAGCAAAAGGCTATTGTTAAAAGAATATGAATGAAAAAAAAAACTCCGCACACTGTTTTAACAGGGTTAACCCAAGGTTCATTTAAAAACAGAAGCTGATGAAAAATAACGAGATTGTAAAAAGTTGGAGCTTGTAGAAGCCGATTTTTTTCTTGTTTATGATACATTTTTAAATAGAAATTTCTGCTGACTCAGCAATTTTGGTGATAAGTTAAAATCATTTTATTATGTATTAGGCCTATATTTTTTGGAAATAGTAAAAAAAAATGGTATAAATAAAACACTGAGTAAATAATTCGGCTATTTGGACAGCTAAAAAAGGGTAACTGCCACCTTAAATATGATTTGTCTCGATCACACTCAGCTTGAGTGTAATTAGATTTATTTTCGGAATTTTTCGATTCTGAATTGTATTATCTTGTAAATAAAATAAAGTTTCTTACATTAGTCGTTTTTTCATTTTCTTCGTCTCCTACGTTTTGTTATGCTGAAATTGAATAATTTCGGAATTGTGAAAAAGTTGTCCATTCCGACTGAAAGCTCAGTTAAAACGAATTCAACCTTTCTGCTCCGAAGAAGATATGATAAAATTCCTTCAACTACCTTAACATTTCTCTATAATAATAATAGTTGTGCGTCACAACCAAGTTGTGCTACGGAACGCACGAAATATATGTTAAAGATACACAAAATATTGATGTGGAAAATATGTACGAAAGACTGCAATTTTACTCGACCTAATGGCTAGCGTCTTAATTCACCTGCAATTTTACTCGACCTAACGGCTAGCGTCTTAATTCCCCCGCAATTTTACTCGACCCAACGGCTAGCGTCTTAATTCACCTGCAATTTTACTCGACCTAACGGCTAGCGTCTATGTAGCGTATTTTGTCTGTCCGCCTGTGAGTTATGAATCGTGCTAAAGGTAACACGGAATAGCAAGAGTCACTACACTCTGTGTGAGAAACGCACGATATCCGGAGTATATATACCACGATTTTTCCACGGGCTAATCAACTAGTATCTAGTATCTGCATCGCAAGTTTGGTTGATATTTATCCATGCTGATTTCTCAGTATAACTTCTTCGCACTGTCTGCGTTCGTCTTCTTCAGCACCCCATTAGTTTTATTTTAACATTTTGTGAGAAGGGACATTACTTCAAATTTGAATAAGTTTTTCCTTTTTTTTTTTACAATGCGATTTTCATCTGTACGACGAATGACCACGATGAAAGAAATTGACGATTTTGGGAACGATGTTTAGAAAAGTGATTGTACGTTCTTCAATCAATTTTTCTGACACTTGGCATATGTATGTGTTGCGGGAAGAAATATATCAACAACAACAGAAGAAAAAATTTGGTATTTTGTTGAAAGATTCTGCTTTGGTAGAAAAAATTGATACACATACTTCCGTGTTAAGAAACTTATTAATATTATTATTATTATTATTATTATTATTAGAAAATTATTGAATTCAGTTTCATCAGCGCTGGTTGCCTTTTAAACTTTTCACTGTCGCACTTTGGTTAATTTGCAATAAAGCATTTTGCAAATTATCATTGTAAACAAAATGGTGCGGTTAATACAGAATTCAATACACGGTTCATGCACTTACTTATTATACCATAAATATGGAAAAAAGAGGAAAATAAGTATACAAATATAAATTATAACAATCACCATAAAATTATAGAAAAAATATTTAAAAAATATAAATCATAGAAAAAATTAATTCCATTCTATTTTGCTACTAAGATAAAAAGAATTATTCCTTGTACGCAAAAGATGAAAGTTACGAAATTAACAAAATTTAAATAAATTTTATTAACTAAATTCCGACAATATTTTATGAAGAAATGCGTCGTACTTGTTTCTTTTGTGGGTTTTGAAAAAAGGAGGGATTATATCTAGAATTGATACAAATATTTTTTCGCACGATCAACGCGTCAATTTTAAAATGCATCAACAGTTCTCTCAACATGTAAAAACATCCCAACACCTACAGGAGTACGAATGATTCAATCTCGTGCTTCTTCCGCTACAGCTTCCAAATATTCGTCTCTTTCTCGTTTTTGCCGTACGACGTCATCATCCGTCATGTCGTCAAGCAGGTATTTATCGTTATAACGGACATTTGTACAGTGATAAAGTCGGTTGATCTGTTTTACGTCAGACTGACTCAGTCGTTTTCGTTGACCGAACTTTAGGTTGTGATCGTGTTTCGCTAACAGAGTTTTTTTGCCGTTTGTTGAGAAGGCGTAATTGCTGTAATGCATGACACTCTGAAAGATGAAGGTTAATTGTGTATGTATGGAATGGATAAATATGAAAAGCTCTGACGAGATATTAGACCGGGCGTTTATTCGAGATCGGCGCTCAAATTAGTAGGGCGGGAGAGGGGCTTGATTAATTGCAACCAAAAAGTGCAACGTACAATAGAAAGCTATTTGACATATATAAATTTTGATGACATTTGTATATCAAATAAGTTTTATTATTTTGTTTAAAACTTAAGAGCTATTCACTTAAAAAAAATGATTGTCAATCTCAGAGCATGTATGCTCCTAATATGTAGGTGGAGATCTTCTATTCTTGAAAAAGTATTAGTTTAGAATCAAGAAATTTTTAAATAAATAACAATAAAAAGAAGCCCTTTTTCAGCTATCATAGTCATTTCTTTCAACGCAACAAATGAACGCAACCGGATTGGATATCAACATTTATAAGCAATACCTTAAAAACCATAACATAACTTATAAAGGATATAGTAACCAGTATTTTAGATTAAAACAACATCAAAGAAAGACAAAAAAAATGTGTATTCGAACAAGTGTAGAAAAATATGCTGAAAGCCACAAGAAACGCATCCACACAAAAAATTGCTTTAATAATGCGAAAGCTTCTTCATTGTTATCTACATCACTCGATCACCTGAGCTTTCAGATAGATCTTTACGACAAAGTTTAAAGTGAACGAGACAAATGTTATCTTACCATGCTTACCAGTAGATTTGATTTTAGGTAAACTGGTTTGTACCGTTTTATTGCAACACAATTTTGTGTTTTCACTGAAAGGTTATATAGGTACACTAATGTACTTGGTAGCTTGTGTTTTGCCATAAGGTGCGACTTATCAGGATAAATGAACAAGGAACATAACAAATAAATAATAGACAATGATGTCTGGAACGTAAAAACAAACAAAAATGAATTAAAACAATAGTCTTACGTCAAAGTTGTATGGGGTGTCCAAGTTATCAATGTCATACCAAGGATATTTTCGAAAGTTGTGAATCAAATCTAAACACATTCGACAGACAGATGAATGATTAAACGAACGAATAAAAAACGAATAAAAAACGAATCAACATAAATCTACATAGAAACTTACTATGTTTTATATTTGGATATCTCACTTCCAAATACTTATTTCGGTCTGGTCTCGATTGTTCATGTATAATACCCAGGGCATGCATCATTTCGTGCATAACAGTTCCGATTCGTGAACATCCTCGTGCTAAATGAATAAGCTGTCGTCCTCCAACTCGTCCAATTGACGAACTGCAACTGTAAAATCAAATACATTGTTGTTGCTGTTGCGTGTTTACAAAATAAAATGGCCAGGATAAACAAATGTTAACAAACAATTTTTGGACTTATGAATTTGGATTAGCTTTTTTTCTTATATTTTTTAAAGTCGATCTTTGATGGAAAACTGACAGGGAAAAAGAACTTTCAAGGACATTTTTACGACTGTCGGACTTTTTCTAAGATAATCATGATTTAGCAGACAAACAATTGTTCTCAAATAGGATAGGTTTTCGATTAATTGAAGGAACAGAACAATACATTTAAGGGTATGTTGATAGTTTTTCAAATATATTACCAAATTCCAGAACTTCGAGGACCTGTGGTAATTCGGTCTAAGTTTAGTTTCCAAGGTTATTGACGGTTTATTTCCAACCCCATATACATATTGGTACTTAGAATATTGGTATACTTCCACCTACTAACTCGTAAAGTATTGAAAAAATTAAATTGAATTTGTAAGTTAAAGTATACTTAAAAAAATGCTTTCCAGCAAGGGTGATGAAAAGTATTTTTATAAGTATAAAATAGGAGCCAGGCGTTTTTTAATAACTCTTTCAAAACTAAAAATACATCCAGGTTGAACCTGTAAAGTGTCCCGCCTACTTTACAACCGGTGATGTGTACAGCTACAACTTGAGCTATGAAAATTGTTGAACACGCTCACCCATTGCCGTGGGATGTAAAAACGACATAATCTTTATCCAGAGGTCTCTTTGGAACAAATTTGACACAAGTGTAATATCTGAACTGTTTGATCGCTTGAAATATTCGTAGCTTGATTATTGGCACTATAAAGAAACAATCAATTTTCAGTAAACTTTTATTGCACGACTATTATGTATTATGGGACAATACCCATCAACAAAGAATAGTCCAACATCTAGCAATATCTAGTATGGTTTCCGAAAGAAATTATATATACACGTGAATAAGGATTAATTCCAGCACAGTTGACAATTTTGTTACTTCCTTGCAAAAGACCTCAATTGACCTTCATTGACAGTACGCAATATATTCACCATACATATATACATATTTATATATGCGTATTAACATGAGAAGACGGTTCATCACTTACAAATATTCTGTTCATCGAAAACAAAAGGAACTATTCCATTAGGCCAGTGTTTTCTTTTGCCTTCATCAGCAAGTGAAACAGCACTTCTTTTATCATTATGTCCAAGCACAAAATGACGAATATCATTATCCATTACCATGTCTCCTTCGAAGAGTTCTGAAAAAGTTTAAATAACAATTGTCAAAAAAATAAAGTTTTAGGTTTATTTTATAATTTTAATGGCATTTCCACTATGGCAAGCCTTTCATTTCATCACCTAGAAATATATCTCCTACCGCTAAGAAACATTCTGTCTTATACAACATTTCTGCCTAACCTTATTCGGTCCGGGTTAATAACTTCTTATTGCTATGTTATATGGCTTTGAAAATTACTGAGTTTTAATATTTATCTATTAGACACCTGCATGCCAAATTTTTAGGTCCCATACCCTTCAGAGGCTCTAATATTGGCCATTACTCGAAACTACCCCTAAAAATCTCTATGAAATCCTTAAAATGGGGAAATTAATAACTTCTGTTAGGATTATCCTATTATCTTAGAATATTGAATCTTAGAACTTGAAACTTGAAACACAACTTTGTTTTATTAAGAAGAATCATTTTGCATAATTTGGACATGTGATTAATCCGATTTCCCGATTTTTTCGGATTTTACCCGAAAATCGAAAAAAAACGGATTTTCGGGCAATTTTTGGCAATTTTTTATGCGATCCACATAAAAACCTGGAAAATATGTTAAATAACTTTTATTTAGCTTTCACAAACTTCAAACAGAATGCAAAAATTCGCTCTGGAACAAAAGTAATTAAATTTTAAGCAGATAGTGGCATTTTTAACAAATTTCAAGCTTCTGATGACGTCACAGAAAATGTGCTGACACAAGCAAAAATTTATTGCTGCCATTTTGTTCCTTTTATGACGTACCATAATCGTGCCAAGTTTGATTCAATTTGAACAACCCTATGAAACGTTATTGAGGGGGGGGCGGATTCCCCCCCGGTCATAGTATGTTCGAAAAACCCCGGACCGAATAGGGTTAAGCCAACACTACCTAATAGTTGCAGTAAACCTACCTCCATTTTTTGGCAAGTCTTTTTCTGTAATCTCTGGTTGATCATCCTGATTGCGAAAATAAATGTCTTTGCTGTCACCTAAGAGATCTTTTAACGCAGCTAAAACGTAGAAAAATGATAAAAATTGATGTAATGTTGCAAAATATTTACTTGATTAGATTATTAACGTAGGCTATAACAACTTTGATGTCTTTTCTAGCCTTTTTAAGCTATCTTTATTAGTTTATTTTTGCTGAAACCTGGACGACCCTACAGAGATTTCACCAATCCTGCAAAAATTACCTTTAAAAATTTTGGATAAGGGGAGCAGAAATAGACACAAAAAGTATAATGGCTTGCATGGCCACCTCCTTATTTTCAATAACACTTTCCTTATATGATTAAAACAATTCTCTTTTTTCCTCCAAAAGTTTCTTTTTCATTCAAAACACTTTTCATGCAAGTGCGAAACACTTCTCTTTCTGAACTCAAAAAAATTCCCAGACCTAATTTGGTCCTACTGATTAGGCGAATAAACTTGCATTCTTGAACAAATGTGTATATTAGCAGATCGCTGTAATTTTGCCATTTACTTTGCCTATTGATACATGTAACTATAACATATTTAACTGCTACTAGTTAAATATGTTTATAACTCTTACATTTAGTTAAAATTTAGCTGTGGCGTAGGCACTGTTGAAGTGTATAAACCTCGCAAAAAGTTAAAAAATAATTTAGTTACAAAGAGATGTCCTGGTCCACATTCAAAAAAGTACTAAGTGCAGAAGAAAAGTGTCAAAATACGGCAGAAAAGTGTTAAAATACAGAAGACAGTTGGGCTCAACATACAAAACAGGAATCCTGTGATCCAGACATTCCTTCTTCTGCCTTTTTTGACCATTGCGATCAAGGGTTTTAGTTTCTGTATTTGGAATGCACGGCCATTATTGGTTACAACATATCCTGCACATTATAATGTTTGTCAAGCTTAATGCTTAATCTGATGCATGGATTTATTAGGAGATCACAGGATCTGTTCTGCCCGGATAATAAATGCTGCCCTGATTATGTACGGCAGCTTGTCCCGGTTAAAAACAGGGCAGAAAATACATAATCGGGGCAACATAATCAGGACAGGCCGGCCTATGTACGACAGTTAAAAAATATTATTTGGCACTTATAAAACGAACATAATCGGGGCAGGCCGGCTTAAGTACGACACTTTTTGTATTATTTGGCACTTATGTACGACAGTCTAATATTATTTGAGACTTATAGAACGAACATAATTGGGGCAGGCCGGCTTATGTGCAACACTTTTACGTAATTCCTCACTTATAGAACGAACATAATCGGGGCCGACCAGCTTTTATATCATTAGTGACAAGCGAAAAGCCCTGGTGGCAAAGTTGTTGTTGTTCTGGAAACTAAATTTTGGGATTCGCAATTTACGTCAAGACTTTTTTTTTGGCTATGCCTAGTTTTCAATGGTGTTTTATCTTGCAGAGACATCCATCATTCTGTGACAATAATTCGTCAATATTTCATTCATAAAAGTTCGTAGAAAATGCCAATCACAGCCTGCCTGGCCAGCCATTATTTCAGCGTTCATAATCCGGCCACCACGACATAATCAGGGCAAAAAAACATAATCGGGCCATGTGTACATAATCCGGCCGTCCTATTTATAAACAGGCCGTTTTCGCAATCTGGGCAGAACAGATCCCTGATGCTTGGATCACATGAACCCTGTAGAGTTTCCTAACTGGAAGAAAAGTATTGAAAGATAAAATAAATTTTTATTAAATTCAATGGAAAGAAAAGTAGCAGAAGTTGGAATTTGTGAACAGGGTCATTGTTAGCAAAAGACCTCAAAATTTTTTATCTATATTAGCTATTCCAAATGCAGTCAACAAACAACAAACAAACAAAAATGCATGTACGTTGAAAGTGAATTATAATTCTAGCTATTTTACCTTTGTGGATTGATTTTCCAAGGGCGAATGTGAAAACAAAATATAAAACCAGTATAGAAAGCAGAGTACTGGAACACTTCATTGTTTCGCTCACTCACGCAACAGTCTGCGCCTTTCTTTAAAATACTTTCAAAATAAACTCTAAATGTTTAGGGTTACTAAAATGAAAATAAATTATACAAAAAATGAAGACGTTCTTCTTCTCAGTTTAAGTTTGTTCTTTGATTTTCAATTCTTCCTCCTCGTGCTGAGGAAGTATTTATGTTTACAAACTTGAAGTTATACTTTAAACTGCCAAATCGCTTATAGTAATAATTTGGAACTACGCTAATTACGACATTAGTTTCCAACGCGTCACCGAGCCGTGCGTGGGCGGAGGGACCTCTCCTTTTTGATATTCATGTTATTTCAAGTTTGGCATCCACAAGCAAGAATAGTATTCCATAAAATAACGTGAACTAAATATCAGAAAATTTGAAGAAAACGTCAAGACATTTTTTTCTGAATATTTTTTCACGAAACTGAAGAAGTATAAATTGAATCTTGTGTAAAAGATCTCATTTTCGCGAAAAAATGTCCTGGAAACGAGGCTTAAACTACCTACGCTTATTCTTGGATAAACACCTTTACTGGTTTTAACAAGTGGCTAACTTAATTAGCTTAATTCAGACATTTGCCCTGCTTCTCGGATCCTAGGTACTATCCTGTAGGATCCCTCTGGACCCGTGTCTCACTTTTCCCGTATGCCAATCCAGACCTCTGAACCTTCGCCTACCTCAATTAACATACTCCGCAACTGCACTTTATTTTATGAACAATGTTAAATTTATAATTATCAAAATTGCTACACAATTTGTATAAAGCGTAGTTGAAAATGAAAGCAAATAATTGATCACATAACAAAAAATTTCCATTTCCCTAAATATAGGATCTAAGTTTGTCAGACATAGAACGCCCGCAACATTAACTTTCATAGTTTGTCAGAGTGGCACTATTTAAAAAAAATGATATTACAGTCATTAAACAGACAACGTGTAGATTGGAGAAAGAGACAGGATCTATCTTGTTTAAAACTTCAAATAAAACGAAATATATACATAAACTAAAAAATGTCAAAGTACAACTTTAAAACACTTTTGACTCTTTTTAAAATACTTTGGAAATAAACATTTCGCCCCGTGT
The DNA here is from genome assembly GCA_030067915.1 of Hydractinia echinata. Taxonomy (NCBI): domain Eukaryota; kingdom Metazoa; phylum Cnidaria; class Hydrozoa; order Anthoathecata; family Hydractiniidae; genus Hydractinia; species Hydractinia echinata. Next base: position 75,131 of record JASGCC010000012.1, on the reverse strand, counting down.
AATCTTACCCAAACAATGTCTAAACAATCTTTTTGGACGATTTTTCTTGAGTAGCTAAACGATGTTTTGGGCGAAGTGCAAAAGATATTGTTCATACAAAAAAGTGTATCGGTTTGAATGAAATTACTAACCTCATCTCAAGAAGCCCCCCTCCCCCCCTCTCCCCCTCCCTCCCCAGGTTACCAAGAAGTATAACAGTAGAAATTGTGTATCTTTTTATAGTTATCTTACCAAGAGCGAATTTGAACCTGCGCGAATAGATCCACTTTTGGCGCAGAAAATTAAAACATTTTCAGTCCTCGTCCTTTCAATGAATATAGTGCTGCTATGCATTCGTTGAAAATAGCAAAGGTGATATATTTGACGGGCTTAAAAAAGAAAGGGTGGAGAATTTCTTATTTTAAAAAAATATTTTATTGACATTTAGTATAAAAACATAAACAGTAAATATACAATCTAATAAAATCATCTAAAAAGAATTCACTGAAACGTGAATAGTCATAAAATGTGTATGTAAAACACAATCAGGTAAAACACAATCAGGCCATCTTAAAAAGTTGCAGTTTTAAATTTTTACATTACTTCAGATACTTTTTAAAAGCTATTTCTTCACACTAAATGGTAGTATCATAGTTGATAGAAAAACTATAGATAACATGGGACAATCAAAATTCTTCAATTATTCCAAGCTTTGAACTTATTGTCATAAGCTGCCTGCATTTCGTTTTTACTAAAAAGAAGCAACGAATAAACAGAATATGAAGCCAAGACAGTGTCAAGGTGTTCCAGGTGTATCGCTACCATGATGTCTCGTAGTGTGAGTTCGTGCTTTATTCCAAAATTGAAGTAATTGATCGTCCCTGTTGGCACAAAAATCTGAAAAAGTGGCGACGTACTTTTTCGCTGCAGCAACATCACCTAAATCAGAATAGTATTTCATTTTGTGAGATATGAATTACTAAGCAGGTAGAAGAAACACCAAAAGGTAGGAATTTATTTATTGAAACTTCACATAATTTTATTTAATTCTCCAAGGTCATTTTATCATTCTTAGGTCCACTCCTCTGTCCCTCAGATGCCATCATGGTCATATTGACGAAATTGAATGTATATTTTAACCTCAAGACGAGTTTGTGTAACTTTGTTTGCCGTATGTAACCAAGGTGTGACTTAGGTGAATGAGAGAATTTGTAAGGTACAAAGGTTTTTAATGGTTTGATCTAATAACAGACAATGGGCACAACGTCGCAAGCAAACTAATTCCGAAGAAGAGAGCCAATGTACCTGTTACAGTTGTCCGCCATTTTTTCGACAACGCGTAATTATACACCCAGAAGAAACCGTGCACATCTTTATATTCTTCGTCAATATGCAATTGATTTTTTTGTACTTCGAATGGTTTCTTCGACGGCCGACGGTTTTTTCGAAAAGGCGATTCTTTTATATCGTTTTCGTCAAACGTCGGACTGAGCGAATCTTTACCGAAAACTGCGTCGTTAACTTTCATTAAGATGCTTCCTGAAGCATGAATGTATTGATAGTGTCTGGCACGCCCTCCTGGGTGGAGGGGAGACTCGGGCGCTGTTTGCGGAATGTCTCGTAGGAAATCAAACCTGAAAAAAAACAGCCAGCAGTTAGAATAATTTATGCTTCCCGGGTTATCTTTGTTGCTGCTCGAGTATTAAAAAAACGCTGTTAAACCCAATACTACTTATTGATTTATTTTCTAACATATATTTACACTTTCCACATGTGTTGGATGTCTACCAAAGCTGACAAAATACATCTAATGGTCACGGGCTTTTAAAAATGCTTATTTTCGCAATGCCCTGTAAAAAGGTGTTAGCTTGATGTCACTAAGGGCTGGTGTACAGGGCCGAAGAATTAGTTTTAAAAATAGAGACGCCACTATGGTTGAGCTGCCTTAGAAAGGTTTTTAGATAGAAAATTTCGGAATTTAGAGCTAAAACGCTATTTAAAATTATATAGTTTTTTAGATGAAGAAAGCGACATTGAGAGAATTAATTTTCGCGGGAATTAATTTTTGCAAATTTCGCGAAAAATAGTTCTCGCGAAAATTAATTCCTTTAAAGTACCTAAGCTATCTCTGTACAAAAGTGGGGAGCTGCTTCGTCGACCCTGGAGCATGAATAGCGCATGCAAAACCGACCAGGTTGTTAATGATGGAACGGCTAGGTAGTAAATAAAGCAGACACGTGATAAAATAAAGTATATTTCACATATAATGCAGTTTTAAAACGCTGTTGGTTTTTCATTACGTGCTTAATCAACACTAATTGTGTCATTGTCATCAAATAGTGACATAATAGCACACGTGATATTGTGACATTCCATGCGTGTACTATCCTGAGGACTTCCGTTATACTCCTAAAAATTAACTTCTGTTATGTTTTGTAGAAGTGTCCATACTTCGGGTAAAAATAAAAAATACTAACTTTTTTTTATGAATATGTAAAGCGTAGGTACAAAATGGTTTTTTTATAAGTTGATCACTAAAGTAACAAAGCTAAAAACACAGCCCTTTATTTAAAAATAAAATGCCAAAACACCAATGTAACAGAGAATAACTCGAGTTGGACCATGGTCGTAAAAATAAGCTTTTTAATTTCTTACAAGCAATAGCTAGCTAAAACTGGGCATCTATGATTTTTCTGATTATTTTTTTACCAATGAAATTCTGAATATTTGTCAAAGATTCATTCCATGTCAGAAATTTTCAGGAGCAGAGATTTTCTCGAATCACGTTATTCGTAAAATAGAATTCGTGGAAATTTATTTCGCAATATATGCAAAATAATTTTTTTCGAAAATTTCTGCTCTAGAAATTCATGCACTAGAAATATTTCAATAATCTGCTCAGTGTCGTTTTGAAGAGAGAATGGCTTTGACGTTATAGCTTGTAGGTTTACCATTGCAGGTTATCACCTCGCAAGTGATAAAAACGTTAGGCGCCGTAAATTTGAAAAAAAAATACACGCTTCTTATATTGAAAAAAAAAACAACAGAAGTTTTGATTATACATACGTACTTCTGAAGTATAGCTTCTTGAAATAAAAACATCCTTCGCGACCATGTTTTAGGATCAAATTCTAAAAAAAAACACTATCCGGGTATTTTTAAGGGATAACCAGGAAAAAAATACATGACGAATGTGACATCTGCACTATACACAGATGAAGAAATATTATACTGACTATCTTAAAGCAAAAGTGTATTTTGAAAAAGGTTTTCCTAGTAAAATAACGTCATACCAAATTAATTTGAGGTATTACGATGATATCTGATTAGGTAAGGAAAAATCTGACGAGTAACAAAGTTACAAAGAAATAAGAAAAGTTGCGGCGAAATTTAAAACGTTACAAAAACATGAGAATATTTATAAAGAAACATGGAAGTTTTTGAAAGGTTGGAATACGTACCTTCAAATAAGTTTACTTGACCTTCCTTTAACAAACTATCAACATTCAAATGAATAAATGGCGATTTTCGAAACGGATTCCGATTACATCGGATACTGGAACCAGGAAAAGCACACATGGGAGCAGGTACAATGTGGACACCACATGATGTGGCTTTATGTGACCATTTCTGTACCTAAGAAATAATTGTCTTTGTTAGCTATACAATAAAAAAAGTCCACCAAAAATTGATCCTGATGTGAAATTCACAGGATGAAAAACAACTTTTAAATCGAGATGATTTTAATGCATCTTGAAACAACAAAGATATTCACCAACTTTCTACAAAATGTTTGCGTCTGTCAGGTGGGGACTGTTAATGGCAATGCAACATTCGCATAAAGTGCCCACGGCATTTTCAAAGTCTCATAACTTTTTAATTACTGGATGAAATTCCTTGAAATTTTGTGACTTTTCCTAACTTTTATTAAACTTTCGAAAAAAATATATTTTATTTCCAAAAATTGTCCTGTCAATGTCATTTTGTCCTTTATTGACAGGTGGTCATATCAACATTTGCTGTAGTGCTAAAAATAAATGTTTCCTTAACTAACCAGTTGCATGAATATGTAATTATGTATGTGATAGTGACAATAAGTCATCATACAATATTGACATGCATACTGTGTAATTTGCACACCGGAATATTGATAATATACAGACCAGAACATTTGTATTTTCTATTGTCATTTTCATTTTGTCACATGTCAATCCAATTTGTCTTGATTGAGTAGTTACTGACATAAATGCGCATAGATACACCAAGTTTTATTCCATGACAGCTACTAACACTAAGGTTCTCAAATACCGATCTCTCAAAAAAATTATTTCTTGAAGATTTGAATTCTTATCGATTTCCATTTTCTACCTAGAGAAATCCTTTGTCTTCATAACACCTGTAAATGTTGCTATTAATATCTTACATTCTTATATTAGTTTTTTTTAATGACTAGTCCTGTATATAGATTTAAAAAAGATAAAAAAATGCCCTACCTGGCATACTTTCGTTAATAACTCTGGAATCATAAATGGTATTACCCTGAAACTCCTAGTAGCTGACTTTTTATCATTTTGGATCAGAAATATGGGAAAAAAATTCCAAAAATTTAGAGCAGGTGGTGTGCCACGCCCATTTTGAAAGGCACTGTTCCGATTATATTTAGCATTTTGGTATATTGATATTATAATGGACTTAAAATGTTAACGTTTAGGTTTATATGTCTAAAGTTGTTGAAATAACTTGCGCCTTTCGCTCTTACCGCCCTTTGACGCCCGTGGGCGTTGCTTTTTATTTTTAGGGATCGCCCACATACGCCCTTTTATTCTTCTTTTTTTTGTGTTTTTTTTTAGTTTTCACTAAAACTTTGATACCTGCGTTGCTTGTCAATAATTTTTATATGCTTTTCTCATTTGATTGTAAGCATTTCTCAATAAAAAAAACAAAAAAAACAACTAATAAATTCCCCAAAAATTTATTTTCAGATGTGAGTAATATATGTTACGTTGGCGCCTGAAAGGGTCTTAAACTAAGCCAAAATAGCTAAAATATTTATTTAATTATTAAAACTAACATTATTTTTAATATTTACAAAAAAAGAAATAAAAATCTATCATGAAGCTACACAAATTCCAAAAAAAAAAATGCTGACGTCAGCAAAAAAAATTGCTGACAGTCAGCATTTGAGGCATGATTTTTAATTGTCGTGTGACAGACATCATCCGTACCAAGTTTTATAAGCTATAACCTAATACAAGGGAAGTTATGGGGGTAGGGCATTTTTGCTTTTTCAGTTTCTGATTTCAGTCGTTTTTGGAGACGCCGATAAACAATTTTCGACAGTATATCAATTTCGACTTTGTCAAAATTGATATAGTTTTGAAAATTGTTTAAATACTTGTTCAAAAAACATTAAGAGCAATTCTCATGAATGAAATAAGTCATAAAAATGTGTGCCATCTTTGGGTTGTGTAACACACCTTCCCATTCACTATTTTGGAACGTGCGAAACCAGAATTTCATGAAATATCGTTCACTGAGAGCTTGCCATGATTTTGTTTTGTAAAATTCTGTTGTAGGAAACCCTTAAAAAAAGTGACCAAATTTCAGTTTGAATAAGAACATTTTCAAGATACAGTGGATTTTTTTAACAGCGAGCGGGTTGATTTTACCTGATTCAGCATGAATAGGGTTAACCCTATTATAGATGAGTGTTTTACTAAGTCTTTTTAGATGCTGCATGTCATCAGCATTTGTGCACACACCTTGGCGCTCCTTATAATTCTTTATATATATTGTATATATATTGTTACTAATTTATGATTCTAATGTTTTATTATATATTCAGTCATGTATAAAGAGCTTCAGAAGTGATTTTACTTTACTGGAAATTGGAAGCAGAAGATTATACCAAATACTTTAGCATTTTTGCACCAATTTGGAACAATGCGGTACTCTCTTATAAAGAAAAGATATGCAAGAAAATAAAGCATTGTGGAATCACATTTAAAATCCAACCAACAACGTGTCTTTTTATTGCTTTAAGGACTAACGGATAATTATACTTCTACTTATTTTAGGATATGTTGATAGAATGTAATGTACAACAAAGAATGTATAATAAACTTAACCTTTTAACATAAAAATTGTCACATTGTCTCTCCTAATCAATTTTTCCATAGTTTATCAGAAACTTTAGTAATGCTGTCCCCAACTATAGTTTTTCAACAAACATCAAAATGTTTTATGCGTTTTTATCGTTCTTAAGTGCGACTGTATTTTGACTTGTACTTTTATTCCATATTAAACCATGCACAGGAAGCTGAAGATCCGAAATCTTTTAGCCTGCAAAGGGTTTTCGTTCTATAATCGTGTTTTTTTCAAAACAAACATATTGTATAAGCAGAAGTCGTGGGTTTAATAATCGACACAAACCCTCCTTAAATTTTCGAGAAACAACGAAAACAAAAAAACATTTTCAAACTTAGAAGCTGTTTTTCCAAAGGTTTTTCAGATTAAATCACAATCTTCGCTTCTACCTGAAAGACCTTGAGTCAAAATAATTTTGTAACAAACTTAAAATTTTCACTAACAAAAGAGAGAGTAAATGTAAAAAATTATATTTTTTTTGTGATACCAATTTGAAGATATTCTCTAATGTACACGTGGAAAGCCTGATAGCAAAACACTGTCCAGATGGTCCCCAAGAAGATCTCAAAAATAAACAATGGTAGAATATAGCATAACAAACAAACTAAAAAATAGCAGTACGTACCAACTCAGCTATGATACTACCAGTTGCAACCATCCAATCCATTTCAATTGCATACGCACATTTGTTTGGATGATAGTTACCATGGTAACTGATAACGCACCATTCAGAGCGCGCACTTTTACTGTCAGCGTCCAAGTTGTACTCCATTGATTTGAATAGAGGGACAGACTTTTCTAAAGAAAGAATAAAATGATGAAATGTTTGTAGACAAACTCGAACAATCAAGAGGTTGTAAAAAGTTGTACGATTTTTTTTTACAATTTGCGTGTTTTAAAGAACTTACTATCACCTACCTTTGTTGGCTGTTTGATATCTCTGATTCTTTGCGTAGACGAAATCAGGCGCCGGTAGCTCGTCCAACAAGAAGCAGGCTGTTTGATCTTCGTTATCATCTCTCCACACAGCCACCTCAAGCCACTGGATATTGTAAGATGTGAGTAGTTCTTCTTCTGTTTTACGAGCAAACCAAAATCGTCGTTTCTCAACATCCTCTAAAAAATTAGGAATCAGAACAACTCAGGAGACCGCTAGTGTAAAAGATAGTAATAGTAAAGACACAACTGGAATTGTCTTAGTATAGGAGCACAATTGAAGTTTAGACATCAAGGGTTAACGATGGAATCATCGTTTACCATTTTTACGTATTTCGACAAGAGAAGATATACACGTGTATATACAATGAAAGTACAAACAAAAACAAAAAAACAAAAAAACAAACAAACAAACAAACAAACAAAACGTACTGACAGAATTGTGTACGAACGAACATCTTCACTTTCTATATGGTCAAATTAAACATACCATCTTTCTTCTCTTCTTTGATGTAGTACAGATAAAATCCATCAATGAAATTTTGCCATAAACTTTCTGATGCATGCATGATAAACTTGCCTTGGAGCAAACGCTAAATGTAAATAATGAAGAATGATAACCATCAACCAACAGTGGGCTGTACTTTTATTTAAAGGAACACAAAATGGCCTGTTCTATACTACTTCCCATGCATAAACATGCAGTAACATAAAAATAAGAAAGCTGAATGGCATTCGCTGGACAATATCACAAACACAAATTATTCGTTTGATACTACATAGTTAAACATTTCAAACTATAAATTGCTTCGTAACACAGAAAACTTTGATCTTTAACATGCAACGTTACTAAAGTTAGAACAAACGGGAAATATTGTTTAAATAAAAAATAAAAAGGGGAGGGCACTTATTTGAAACCTATAAGTAATTCCGAAAATACGTTTTGAAGTGATGACAATCTACCTACCTGTCCTAGACTAACAGCATCGTGTTTGCCATGGCAACCATCTATACTTTTGATCATCCAGGCTACAGCTTCGGCTGATATAAATGTATTGTTGCATAAATTATCTTGCTTGGGAAGGAAGTACAAACCATATCTGTTAAAAATTAAAATTTGTGTGTTCGTAGTTCATTTGGAGTATGAGACAGTAGCTTCTTAACGAAACGTCAGGGAGTAAACTAGCGCCATTTTGATAATATTGTTTTTTATATTCTTTCATAACACTAGCTAATATATATTGGAAAAAATTGAATACCCTTTTACCCTTTCGCATACCCTTTCACAGGTTTAAGATTATAACAATAGAAAAAAAACATAATTTATGCAAAATAATTAAATGATTAATTTTTTTGGTGGAAACTTTTTAGATTGTTAACAGAAATAAATTCGACACTATTTTTAAAAAAAACATTTTTCTCTTTGTTCCTTGTGTCTCAATTCAGTTAGATATATCGGACGTTCAATTCTAGACCTGTATCAAAACAGAAAGAAGAAAAATCATAAATTCTTTTTCAAATGTATAATTTAAGAGTAACAAAATTTCGCATAGCTGTTAAGCTGTGTTTAACCATTAGTGTTGGGCTTTTTTGGGCTGAGTTCTTCAGAACATTGTGAGATTTAGAAAAAAAAACTAAATTAACTGACTCTGTATAAGGTTTTTATGATACGGCTTCCAAAAAATGTCATAACATGTAGTTTCATGTTTTCCTGGTAAGGGTGATCCCGTATAGGTTCTACTGTAAAGTACAGACAAACGATAAACCACAACAGAACAAAGCATATGTTTTCAGGAGTACTAAAGATTACGATCTTTCTTGAGTATACTGTCTCGGGAATTCCAGAAATGACCACCATATAAGATCCTTGGAATTTCACATTCATATCATAGACCATCTTTCCCCACGTTGAATTAAAAACAACTTACTTTGGATTAAGCATTGCTTGCACGATATCTTGTAAGGGTGAAGTGATGGACAAGCTGTGTTCGGGTGGCATGTCATCTGGAACGTCGGATAATGGTGTGGAAGGTGTTCGAGTTAAGCTAAAGAAAAATAAAATAAGTAATTCAGTCATACTGTGAAACAAAGAATAAGTGTTTGGTTTAGGCAACAAAATTTCTGTGCTTAACCATTTATTACTTGGTCACACGAACGATATTGAAAATAAAATGTAAGGCAGCATCTTTTTTAAGCATATATGTGACCACAAAGAGGCAAATAATAAAGGCACAAATACAAAAAATGGCGGCGTGTTGGCGGTGGACGAAAACGTGGTTTATAAACAAAACATATTTACTAAACAAGAACGTAAAAATGCCATTTTTATCGTAAGTTATTTAAAAACGCAAATTAAATGTGATTTAGCTTTGATTATGAAATTTATTTGTAGTCTCCCTACAGAAAAAAAAGGAGAATATTCAAATAATAATCTATATTATAATGCCCGTATACGTCTGTCCGTCTGTCTGTCTGTCTGTCACGCAAAATGGTAGCTTAGCTGCGACGGGCGAACCCGTGGATTTTGTCCACGGGCTAACGACTAGTCTTAACAAAAGTCAAAGCTTCAAAGATGTAATGTTTATGTTATGAATATGCAGAAAGTTATTCAGAAAGTTATGCTTGTAATTAGCTTCGACTTATTGAATTTTATGTACTCTCCCCCATGTTATTCTTTTTTACAGAAAAACACTTTTAATATTCATTGGATCGTGTCTACGAATTTCAGTTCGTCGTTTTGATTTTGCAAGAAATTCTTGTTTGATAGCTTAAAAAACGGCAGACTATATAACACTGTCTGCAATTTAAATCTTTACTAAACGAAAATAAAAGTCAGCAACTGTTTTTGGCTTTCGGTGCTTTAGCTGCTAGAGGCGTTAAATTGACCTAATGTTTAGTGTCTTTAGTAAATTTCAGAAACCTTATGACTGCTTTTAAGCTTTTTTGTGTTAATTATGTCAGAAATATTTACAACTCTGCTTTCAAACTAAGATAGAACCCTAAAAATGTTTCGGTTCACTATTTACTTTTGGGTAGGCAGCGACATAGCGTGACTAGAATGAAACATACATCGTCAAAGATAATAAATAAATTCTAAACTAAAGAATTAGTTCAATGACGTCTCATGCAACTGTGAACCAAGAGTATTGATGTGCAAGATCAGAAAATGGAAATGCTCTGAAACTAAATCGACGAATCCTGCTTAACCCTCGCAACACGGGACGTTAAGGATGTTAAGTCCTTAGTGAGTGTGAGCGAGTGTTAGTACAGCCTAACCCTGATTCCTGACTCAATATGTCGCTTATGTCGAACATATATTTTCTCCTCGACTTTCAGGTTAGTATATCTTTCTGACCTTACAACGATGGATGCACCCAGAGAATACTTGCTTTATTTTTTATTTTAAATAATCTCCATCAGATGGAATATTCCGAAAGAAATGAATTTAGGTTTTTAGGTTGGCGAACGGAATTTTGGCTGTTCAAAAGTAGAATCGATTTCTACTTTTAAACAGCAAACACTTCCTCCAACCAATCGAGTCTTCGATTGTTTCGATCTGCATGTAATATTTCGCCTATTGGAGATAAGATTAAGCTAAGATCATCTGCGAAAAAAGATATCATTATCAGCTATCCGGATTTGAAGGGCACAAGTATGTACCTTCTAGGAAAAAAATAATATTCTAAAATGAAATGTAGAAGGTTTTGAAAATATTGAAAGGACATGCTTGCTTTTACAAACACGGGAGATATAAACTGATGGCAATGCAGTTTATTTCGTCAAAAAACGCTGAGAAACCTTGTTGATAACTCAAAAAAATCTATAGTGTTTTAATACACTTAAAAATAAAATATTTTTTTCGTCACCCCTATTTTTTCTGGTTCTAGTAAAGTCTTAACAAATTGTCTTTGGTTCTTGCTCATGTTTTTTATCCACTAAATTTATGAAAGTGTCAAATTAACTAAAATTGCAATGTTAACAAATCTTTTGATCACTTCAACTGACTCTTGTATAATATTAACAGCCTAACTTCGCAGTTAAGGTCTCATTTTTTTGTTACCTGGTATCAGCATCTCTTGATGTATCATGGTTATCAATTGGCATAGGGGAAGTTCGTTTATCATTGCTGACACGTAATTCTTTTCGATCAGATCTTTCTGGTGTACTGGACGAAACTCTTTCCGATTTACCTTTATCTGTTGAAACCTTTCTGCCAACTGTAGCTGCCTAGTGCGAAAAAAATTTCTTTCCAAAATAAGATTACATTCAACTGCTGGATTTAGTTAAACAAAGATATGACATTCAAGCAAAAACAGATAAATTTTGTTGCTACTCAGGTTTGTCAATCTTAGACTTCTATCAGCTTGCAGAAGTTGTCTGAGAGCAAGAACTTTGACTAGACAGAATCTTAAAAGTATTCCGCCTAGTTTGTAACAACAAAAATAATGAACACTAGTCAGTAGGCCGTGAAAAAAACCACGGGTTCGCCCATTCTTTTTAAACCACATTGTGTGCGTCTCGCTACTTGAGGTACCATTTTGCGTGACAGACAGACGTATACAGGTATTATAATATAGATACAGCTAAAAAGACACTGTGAGAAAAACTATAATAAAAATAACTCATTTTCAAAAAATTTAATACTTGATGATGAAAAAAGCTACTGGTTACCTGTGACAATACACACAAAGTATTTATGTACTCTACTTAGGTTTAAAAGCCAATCCAACTATTTTTGTGGAAATTGTGGCAATAATTATGTGACATTAAAAATGGACATAAAAAAGGAGGTATTGCTGTGAAATAATGTAAGCTAAAATTTGAGATCCTAATAAATGCGTACCCTACTGAAGAACAACTGTCTGTTCTGTGTCCCTCTTTTTATCTTGTTCATTCCTTCCAAAAAACGAAGAAATCCTTCTATTTGCAACATACCATCAACTTCTCGTGGAGCAAATGGTGTGGATCGAACTGGTAACAACAAAAAGCGAGTACGCCAATATTTCATATGCTATTGAAAAAATAGATTTACAGCCTTATAAAGTACGCAATTTGTTCACACCTGACTAGTTAGCATCTAAAAATAAACTTTAACAACATTTTTCGAAAACAGCGCATAAATCTTTCAAATTCTGAAAAAAGCCAGCTGCTTTTAGTAAGACAGGTAGCTGTCTATTTAATGTCAGAGGGTGAAAAGAAATAAAGAAAACCATATCCTTACTTCATTTAGTTGACTAAAATCCTTCTCAGTTTCACAAATGTAACGATCTAGATTGTTCCAATTGTATTTAACTGCAGCTTCGTATTGAAATTCTGTTGCAGCAACTGAATATTGCAAACAGTTATGTGGCCAAACGTTGTACCTGAGAATATATGTTTAATTGAGAAGGCAGTCAACAAGCTGCATTACATTGTATAAACATAAACAGATGTATGACATATGCAAACAATCTACTCTAAAGCCTGTGTCACACCAATGCAGCAGATGCAGAAGCAAGTGAAGTAAGCATGCGCAGTTAGTGTGAGGCGAGAAGTGAAGCAAGAGGTGAAGCAAGTAGCTCACACTAGCGCAAGAAGATCACTTGCATTCGTTTAGTAAACATGGATGAAGAGGAGTATTTAATTGTGATTTTGGGATATTTGTTGTTAAAAAACGAGGGTGCAAGCTACGAGAAATAACTCTTCGTGAACACGTGGTGTTTACTATAGCTGGTTCAAGAAATGTTGCTTGCGGACAGATAATCTTATTTCAAGTTAGAGTTTCATATAATAATTTGTGGAAAGAATTTGTTATATATAATTTCTTGCAGGTATTTTCCGAGCCGAGCAATTTTTCAAAATCAAATGAATTTAACAAAACCTGAAATATTGAATATAAACCCAAGTTTGTGCAGAATACCCTACTATCTCGTCGGCGATTTAGCATTTCTGCTGCTAACATGGCTACTGCGACCATTCCCTGGCAGAGGTATACCCAAAGATCAAGCAATCTTTAACTATCGACAATCCAGGACAAGAAGAATTATTGAGAACAGCTTCTGTATGTGTGCTCGGTGGAGAATATTTATTATTTTAGTGTAGCAGCAGATTCCATAGCCAAAGCAGTGTTGTGTTTACACTACTTTCTTCGTTGTCAGCTTTTTTAAGTGATATTCCTTCATTATGCGGATCTAAGGTATCACAATCAGCAATAGATGTACGAAATGCAATCATAACCTACTTAAACTCAATAGAAGGCTTGGTACCATGGTAGTGGAACCACCTACGCAGTAGAGGAGAGATATTACAGTGACATATTGGCAAATTATTAAACTTTAAATTTATTATTATTATTATTGCCTTTGTCCCGCGTTGTATTGCTGAAATAACTTGCCACGCAAATATTCATTTCGATCATTTTGAGGCAGCTGTGAAAACGACATTTGTCGATTGAAAACTAGACTTTCAGTGTTTATTTCTCCTTGAGGGGAACTTGAGAAGTGGTAGGTGTCTGCGAACGACTTTGGATATGCGGTGTTGCTGGCTGCGCAGCGGGTACGGGTGTGGAAGGCATAGATCCAGCGGGATTCTTCTTGTCATTGTTCAAACAAGAATTTGAACATCATGTAATAATAATGTTCAAATTCTTTGTTTGTTTCGCCAATAGCTTCCTGTTACCCAATAACTTACGGAGATTAGCTGTTAGAAGCTCCCTGTTTATCACAATCACCGTCAGCCTTACAAGATGGGTTTCTGTGAAGAGAAATAATGTTTTACACAATTGTTTTACAACAAAAATAATATTTAATTAGTTTCGCTTTACCTTGACCTCTTCCTATATTTAATTCTGCCGGTTACCCATGACACATTCGAAGTTGTCAATGATACGACGGAGGCGCTGTCATCATTATTATCATCATCATCGCCATTTAGTTGCGCCATCATCATCTTGTGTTTATCCCTATTCTCTGATTTAAAATTTGTGAATGTTCTTCGTCCTGAATAATGAGACTCCAGCTAAGCCAAATATGGATATAAATTTATATTTATATATAAATCTTTCTGACATCTTTCTTTTATCATCTTCTTTTCCAGCCCCACTTCGCATCGATTCTTTCATTTTGCGTCGTTTAAATCATACTTATTTCTGAGATTTCTAAAAGCCACCTCGGCAGTTTTACTTATAAAAATAAAACAACTGCTCAAATGCTAACATGTTTCAAGTACATTCGCTACAGAAATGCAACATCATTCCAAGCTCGGAATCTTTGGTTTTTATCTTTGTGCTCTTTATCAGCTTTGTCATACAAAATTGTATTTTTTAAACAATTGGGGCAAATTTTTCATCTGCCATGTTTGTTGTTATGATATGTTCTGCTTTTTTTTACTATTTGCTTCACTTGCGCACCTTGCATTACCTGCTCACACTACAAAAATCATAAAGCAAGCGTGAAGTAATGTTTCTACATCTGCTTCATAGGTGTGACACGACCTAAGACACTTGGTGTCAGATGTTAAAGAAGTTTTTTGTGAAATGTTTGACTGTAACAAAGTGAATCAGCAAGCTACTTTCATTATATAGAACAGCTGTCTACCATATGTTTCCTAGTTGTATTTTGCTTTTTAAAGTCTTACCTATATAAGAACGGTTTAGCTGTCACGGGTTCATGCAACGAATAACGAGTCACGTGCACTTCTGTGTCCACCAATTTCAAGTGATGTATCGTCAAGCCCATACTAAGAACATAATCTTTCTTTGGATCAAATTTCATGGACAGCAATGCACTGTTTTCAAGCTTCAAGATGCGAACGATGTCAGGATTTGTAACAACTTGAAAGCCCTTAATATAAAAAAGTGATTATTTATTGTGTAATCTTTGAAAATACACATAGTCAATAAGCAGAATATTATAATGCTAGTCATTATGCACTACTAGGTTAAAAAGTCAAAAGATTAAATTGTTAAAAAAGAAATGAACTGTGTAAACGGCAAAAACATATTTTTGCTGTAAATAACATTCTTTTTAAAAGAAACTTATCTATTTATAATAATAATATTATTATATTATTATAATATTTTAATACTTTTTGTCTGTCTGTGAGCCAGGGTTTTTTGTAATCCAAATCGTCATTATAATTACACCTATAATTATAGTAATATTGACTATCCAAGCAAATTGCGATCCACTTATTTTATTTATTATTGAAATGATTTACTCAGGATAGCCTCTTCAGTTCCTATTGGTACTGCTATCAGCGAGGGTCCTGCGAAGGGGGTCTTAGTACAAGCTCCCATTTGAGCTACGAAAGTTGTGCAAGTACAGCAATCGCCCAACTAGACAACTGCCTAAGATATCAATCCTATTCTCATGCTGAGTGCTAAGCAGAAAGGATAGATTCACACTTTAATAGTCTCTGGCATGACTCGACCAGGGTTTGAACCCAAGACCTACCATAAGGCTACCAGTCGGTTATTATAATTCTTATTATATTATATTAATAGTAGTTTTACAGAGATATCATGTTACTTAAATATCATGTTACTCATCCGTACCTACATTAAAAAAGAAAAATATGTACAGGTCCATGATGAAAGGAAAATACAAGTTCTATACATATGCAAAATTTTGGTCATAATTTTTTTATGTATACCTGTGCAATTCTTTGTGAAAGCATCTCTAAAAATTTCTTATCTGGAGGCAAAAAACTGCGGTCAAATCTTCCAACTTCTTTTTGGATTTCAAGCTCAATATCAGGAAGGTCTTCAATCACCATTGTGTAGTGGTACTCAAAATAAACACTTCTCAGACTAGTTTCATCTGGAAAGTAATTTAAAGTGAGAGGCAAACATGCAGGCATGCAGAGAGATTTCCAGTCAACACCTTGAGTGACGTTTGATATCCAATCTATTTCTTCCACAGCCAGTTTTCTTCTGCTTTTTATGTTCTCTGTAAAAAATAATATTTTTATGGCTGCATGAAAACGAGATATATTTATTTATACATTTATATATCTATAATTAAATTTATAAATCTATAACCTATAGTTTCTAGCATGCGCACTCTCACTCGTACGCCTCAACACACATATCTGAAACAGAATTGGGTGTGCTGTTTTCAGGTCTAAATCGCACGCGTAAAAAAATCTTACTACTGCAAAAGTTATTTTTTTCACGACTTCTAAAGAATATACACCATCTATTCATAAAAATTATAAAAAACATGTCTGGACACTCGTAGAAACAATTTTAGATGTGTAATGGGCCACACACCTAACCTTTTTTTATGGACAAAACTGATATACTCCTATAAACCGATTTTTACTTTTTAAGCCATAAAGTTTGCCTTTTTCTATAATTTGGCATATGAAATATATTACATATAAAGTAAAAGTTTGACTACTAAAAATAGAATTTTCTAGTGGATAATTCAGTAACAAAACCTTTCGCTTACCAATTTACTCACATTCTAGTGGAATGTGCTCTTGATTTATTAAAATAAAAAACCCCACCTTTTTCATTTGATACACTGCTTGATGCACTGTCAACGCCATTACTAAGTGAATTGTTATTGCTGACTGTACCAATGTCTGATCCGTGACTGTCAACATCACTTCCTGATGTTGTGAAGGCTTTTCTGGGAGCATCTACAACATCAAGAACTGAGCTCTACAAAGAAAAGAATTTTACATTTAACAACATGAAATAAAATGCAATGTGGGTTATATTGGAAAAATGCAATGAAACTTTAAAAGCTATTGCTGGGATTGGATATCTAGCTTAAAACTACATATTGTGCATCACAAAAAGCACTTTTTCTAGGCCAACAGAATTATTTAAAAATCCAGAACAATTCCAGAACATTTCCAGGACATTTTCACATTTCAAAAACATGGACCATGGTATCAAGAAAATAAACAGGAAGAATGACAAATATCAAATTTAATTTTTCAAGTGTTTCTAGTATAAAAATTACACTTCAAGAAATTTTAGAAGCACTCTGCATGTGATGTGTACATGCGTAATTTCGTTCTCAGCAACTTTCAAAAAAATTAATATAAAAATATACCAGTAAGAACAAGTGTTTTTTCATATCATGTATAATGTTTAGTTTATGCTTACTTTGCTTTGAGATTGCATTTTTCTCCCTTTCATCCCCATTGGGAAGAGATGAAGCCATCTATATTTGAACAAGGTTATCGCAACTGCCATCGATTGTGGTTTGAAAGGATTCAGTGTTAAGTTCTTCACCAACGACTGTTCAGACATTTGTGTTTGTAAAGGTTCAGAGCTCAACTTTGAATTATCTTCTTTGTCACTTCCCATTGTGAATTTTAGGTCTAAAAATATTCTAAAGTTTTAAAACAGTTTAAAACTGATGCACACAGTGTTTTGAAATAGGTTTATTTATTGCCATTATTTTACACAAACAAGTTTCTAATGGATAGAAAATAGGAACAACCTCAAAATAAGTTTTTTGTCCAGCTCTACCACATCAGTAAATAACAGTTATAGGCAAGCCATAATAATCCAGTTTTATTAAACATGGCAAACACAAATTATTATAAGTTATTAGATTAAAATTTCAGGAGTCTGTAAATTATAAAACATACCCTCAAAAGAGCCATGAATTGCCATACGCCCTGGATCATCACTCAAGCTTCGAATCAACTGATGGATATTACCATTTTCTTGGAGTGACATCTTTTTCATAACTGGATTGCTAACACTCTTTGAAACTTCTGGAGATGATTGAACACTTGTATACTCTAGTAAAGTAGTTTGACGAGTGGATAAATGCGGTGTAAGGCTTTTCGACTTTGGTTTGGAATAGTCAAACACATTCGCATCAAAAGCTTCATAATCAGCATCAGTAATGTTATTCGCAGCACTGCATTGCAAATCTGGTGACAAAAACATAATAAATAATTACTTCAATAGACGTAAAACTATAAAATAATAACTGAGAAATCTTAGCAAATACTGAGTGTAGAATTGAAATCCCTGTATAGTGGGGTTTCTTAAATTATCTAAATACAAAGATTTAAGTATCAGACTCTTCCCAAAATCTGGAATGAATTACCAAATTGTGATATGTTGTCATCGTAATGAGAAGATTCTGATATTTTAGGTATAGATGAATAAAAATGCTTAATCATAATTAATATTAAGAATAATTTTTATTTTCGAATTCCTTTTAGAAACATAATACACTCGTAAATTTACTGGAAACTTTTTTCCTTTAAAAAAAAGCAACTCCAGGGAGAGGTCTGAGTAACAGGATCTAGGAAAAGGTATTCATCCAGGTTTAAGTTTTTTTTCCTGTCAGCATAAAAAAATAACAGGACTTACATATTTCTTTTAAAGGTGGTTGGGGTGGTACTTGCATGCGAGGAACAAACACAGAAGTGTTTGCCTGTGTCTTTGAGTAATAACTTAAGTTAATCCATTGTGGAACATTGTACATAGTCATCCGCTGAGGGCTATCTTTTGAAGGAAAAAACTTTAATAGTGGAACTGCATGAAGTGGACGCTCTGCCAGACAGACCAAATCAATACCCACACCTTAAAAAAGCAAAAAAAAGTTTCATAAATTCGAAACTTTACACACAACATTAAAGGGAACCCAATGTATAAAATGATGTTTGACTTATATTATAGGGCTTAAAAAGTTGGTTAACAAGTATTTTTAAAAAGCTCTTTTCGTTCTCAAGATATTCACATTTAAAGAATTTCGGATTTAATTATGCTGCATAAGTTATGATGTCCTATTTAAGTAATAGCAAATTTCGACATTTTCTGTCAATAGTAATTTTAGACCTGTTAAAGGATGTGCATTCAAACTTTATCAATGCATAGATATTATAAATGTGAATTGATTAACATAAAATGTTTTGCCAAAATGACACTCGTTTGTTAGTCCCAGGCCTCTTAATGTTTTGCTGATGTCAGTTTGCAATCAAATTTTGTTAGTAAACATATAGGGCCTATACAAACTTTTTAAGCTCTATAATATAAGTCCAACATCATTTTATACCTTGGGTTCCCTTTAAATTCCAAAGACTCCTCATAGTACATTGACCCCAATAGAAGGCAGAAACACTGCGATCTCATTTAGAGCTTAATATATATAAATTTAGATTTATATAAAATTTAAAATTTGAAGTACATTTTTTATAAACATTGATCGCTTTTTCTTTAAACCATAACACTGTAGGAACTATAACCCTTTTATCACTTTCCATCTTGATTTTAAGATATAAATCAGCAAAATAAAAGTTAAATAGGATAACGTTACGAAAGAAAAATTATGTAATTTTTGATACCATTTTCTATCAGTCTGTTGCGTGTTAGTATGGTCAACTCTTCATCAACTTCAAACACACCTGTACTTGGTGTGATGATTAATGTTGTGCAATTAGTTTCCTCAAGATTGCAATCAATGTAATGTTTCTCAAAGACTAAAAAGAAAGAAAGTAAAGGATAGAAATTTGGCACAGTGACAAGTAAAAACCATCATACAAAATTGCTATTTGCCCCAACCTTTTTTTACTTACTGAGTCAGTCTTACAAAAAAAAACTTTGTGTTCAGTAAAAATAACTGTTGAAAATGTAAAAATAAATGCAAATAAATAACAAAAAACAAATATTTTGTAAAAATAAATAATTTCTGTGACCTGTTTAAAAAAATCTCATCCTGCATATACATACTCAAGTACAGCATTTTTTAAAATTTGTCAATAAGACATTCTTCACATTAGTAATAACTCTCCCATAAAAAAATGCAATGTCACACACCAGCTAAACAACAGGCATAGTAAGAGTTTTTCGCAAAAGTTGTTGATAGAGGATAATTATACGTAACACAGTGTTTTTCTTTAAATCAAACTAGAAAACCTTTTTAAATTTAATCTATCATATTTTCCTTCCTATTCCTACTTGTGGTTTTATTAAGATCATTCTAATTTTTTAGAGTTACCATTTATGCTATATTGTCCAGACATGTCATCAGAAAAATCAGTGGAATAACTGAAGTAAAAATAAAATATATTTTTATATTAGTTTATATCAATTTTGTTGATTTTTATGGAAATTACCCCAGAGTCACTTTTCGGGCAGTTTTTACAAATATCACAGATTTTCATAACTGATAGTGTCCAATTTAACATTCTACTCACCAGTGAGAGATAGATTGATAGCTTCCAATAAATTTCCTTCGGAAGCTCTAGAATTTGTTCCAAGTCCTTTAGGACTTACTTTATCCTTTCTGTCATCAGTGAGAGGTTGTTGACAACCAACATAATGTGGGTAACCGTGAAACGAGCGTTTAAGATCAAGAATGACGTTCTGCAAGTTATCTTGTTTTTCGGACTGACGAATAATTTTGTAAAAATCTTGGTAAAATCGACCATCACCACTGCAGGAGACTTCCCTCTGCATTTCCTTTGAAAATTCATCTGAATAATAAGCAAAATATATGATTGATATTTAACAACATATGAACCTATGCAACTGTAGAATCTTTTAAAGGATTTCTGCATTAAAAAAATAAAACAAACTGCTATTTTAATGTTTTAATTTTTAATAAAAGTAGAGGTTTAAGGTACAAAATATTTCTGCATTAAAATGATAATTGCAATGGGTAACATGGAATGATCAACATTTTCAATTTTAATAAACAATTCCTTCCATCAATATTGTAAACTCGTTCCAGGACCCCAAACAAAGCAAGCAAGAAAATATGACTAATATTTATGCTAATTTCTCATAAAAAGTTTTCAAGGAAGCACAAAAATTGAAGTTGATTAGCTACTTTCTTATGGTATTGAAAGTTGGCAAAAATCTAGAGGGTATTTATTCTGAGTGTAGAGTGTTCTTTTCATAATTTTTTCCAATATTGCTTATGAACAATATTAACCGAAAAATATAGCTAAGATTTATTGCTACATTTGATTGTGCAAATGTATTTCCATTTGGAAATCCAAGAACAAAAAGAAACAAAAAAACGACCAATAAAAAATTATGATCAAATTATGTAAAATCTCATCTGTTTAAAATGACAACACATTAGTAACAACATACCAATCGAATTAACGTCATAGTATGTTCGTGAAAACAAAACAATAACAACTTGATGGTTACAATCCAACTCCTTCACTTTCCATTTATTAAACAAGTCTTGAAGAAATCCCATGATGGCCTTCTCAAAATACAAGTCACCAAAATAATCAAAATCCCACATTTCTGAACTCATTTGGACAAATATATGGAATTTTGCACTTTTGGAACGATACACAATCTGAAAAAAAGTTTGATTTAGTAATTGAATGTTAACAATCTAAAGTATCACATCTATACAAATTATGCAAATAAATACAACAACTTCTCTTAGCTTAAACCTGATTAGTTGGAATACAAAGCCCAGTGTTGACTAATTCTGATTGACAGAATTAACATACTATACTGTGCACTACTGACACTTCTACAAATTGCTGCGGAAATACTATTTGATTTATTTGATTTAACATAATCCTGTTTATATTTGTGCTCTTCATGCAAATATAAAAAGGATGTGCTCTTCACACAAACAGGCCTATCAATAAGGGGAAAGCGATCGCTCTTGCTCACGCAAAAACTCGCCAAATTTTGAGAAATGAGCCATAAGCTGAGCCATAAATTGCTGCCCCAATTCCACAAAATTTTGTCTGGCTGAGCAATAACAATTCATCTCACATGGAAATCAATGTTTATCTTTCTCATTATTTGCATTAAAAAATAACTAAAATATATAAAAAAGACAAGATAAAATAGATAAAAAAGATTTTGTAAAAAATATGCGTTTATAAACTTATAAACTTAACTTATAAACTATTTATTCAGATTGCTCGCCCAGTCTAAATTATTGTAACTTTGGGCGAGCGATTTATTGCTCGGGTGTTATTTTTTTATTGATAGGCTTGCACAAATATAAAAAAGATTTGTCGTATAATCTGTAACTTTCAGAAAAAGAAGACAAGTGAATACCTTTGTTGAATCACCTACGACTCCGCATGCAACTTTGTCACCCTTCATCCACATCTCATTGACGTGCACTCGCATATTAACAAATGTTACTTTATTACAATAATAAACACACGATCCAATCAATGACTGATGAAGTCGCCAGCAATCACTGCGTGTAACAAAGTGATCCTTAAACACAAGCTCTAACATATCCAGTGTCACATCATTTGTGTTAACCTTGTTGACAATGACATCATTGAATTGTCGTAACTGAAAGGAAGTTGCTAAGGACGTTTCAATACTAACAGAACCTAAAATAGATAGTTGAGTAA
Organism: Hydractinia echinata; assembly: GCA_030067915.1. Classification (NCBI taxonomy): domain Eukaryota; kingdom Metazoa; phylum Cnidaria; class Hydrozoa; order Anthoathecata; family Hydractiniidae; genus Hydractinia; species Hydractinia echinata. Next base: position 52,757 of record JASGCC010000012.1, on the reverse strand, counting down.
AAATGACAAACAAACAAACAATGCACATATTTAAACTTCTGTTTAACAAAAAGTGTATTCACCAAAGAACATTTGTAAAAATTAGCATACAAAAACTCATTGCTCTACAACCAAGGTCATTTTCAATAACTGAACTAGACAAATACATGGGGGGATAAATTAATATACCATAAAAACATATATACAGTTTTCTTTTATATATCACATGAAACAATTATTTTAAATGTAAAGTAATTTTGTTTATATACTAATTTTGAAATTTTTGAAATCACGCATATGGAGTAGAGTGATTTGGTTTACTGTTTTCTCCTGGTGATGGTGGTGGTCTTCAGAAAGGTTTTATCATACTGGATTCAAGTTTTTTTAAATTATGCATTTCACTGGATTCAAAATTCTTAAATATTTCTTAGCGCTAGCTTAGTGTAAACAAAAAGCAAATGTTGTTCTCTCCAAACTGTGAAAATTGGTTTGAAGTTAGTTAACTAAAATTATATTCAATTGGTAAAATAATGGTTAATCATCATCATCATTCTCGGCTTAACGTCCGTTTTCCATGCTAGCATGGGTTGGACGGGGTATATTAATGACCCTCTTCCAATCTGATCTAGACTGTGTTAGATCTAAACTCAACTTCCTCTGTATCAAGTCTGTCCTTATAACCTCCTGCCAAGTCTTTCTCGGTCTGCCTCTGGGCTTTACCCCAGGAACTATCAAGTCTCTACACTTTCTTACCCAATTATCCTCCTCCATTCTTTCCAAGTGCCCCAGCCAATTCAATCTTCTTATCTGGATAACATCTTTAATTCTACGGATACTTAGCCTGCTTCTTAGCTCATCTGAACTCTTTCTGTCTCTCAGACTGGCGTTACACATCCACCTAACCATTCTCATGTAAAACTGATAATAACCATAGATAGTGAAACGATGTACACATATATTTATTACACCCACCAGTTATAATGCTACACTATAAAGAAACAAATAATAAACATAATGATCAACACTAACACACGCCTCCCTTTTTCTTGTAGTTCGTAGAACGTCCATAATGTTTGAAATGTCTGCAACAAAAGAAGGTACACAACCTGTGTGCACAATGAAATAAAATGAAACACTTTGATAATAGTCAATTTTAAAATGTCACACATCAAGTTTTCCAATCGACAGAATATCTTGTAAACTCTGACAACTAGCACCATGTTTTGTCAGCCAATCAGCCAATTGTCTTTCGGTGGGTATCCATTCCACTGTACTGATTTCTTTATGAATTAGCATCTCTTTTATTGCTGCAATATCAATACGCAGTCGTTTTTCACTTATTACTTTCGTTGAATATATAAGTGAATGTAGATTTTTATTATCAATCTTGGCATTTATTGTGATTTTCTTTACGTCTTTTCTTAGCAATTCCGCCAGTAATTCAGATAGGTACAGTGCATCGTCCAACCCATCTGATAATGCTAAACTTTCTGCAGCTGTGGTACTCTTCACTACCCTTTTAATTTTGTTTGATGACCAATTTAGGATACAACAATCATTATTTTCTCCAACTAATAAAATGATATGTGCACCTGCACTAGATGCACCATCTGGCAAATTTGCATGGGAAGCATCTGTGAATACGACTAATCGAAGCTCCTGGTTGACATTCATTTTTGGATATATCAGTTTAAACTGATCAGACTTAATTTTCTTTACCATTTTGTTAGCTTCAATGAGATGTCTTACTTCTAGACTCTGGTTGATACACATGCTAAAGTGCAAAACATCAAAACTAACATCAGGCCTGGTCTGACTGGCCACCCAATTTGCTTGACCAACCAAACTCCGTAAACTGGCAATTTCAGTGGAATTAAGTTTCTCAAACTTATTTGCTTGACGTTTCGGAGATAGAGGTATAAGTTGCATCGAGTCAATGAAATCATTCTGGGACACTTCTATGTTACCATTGTTATGCTGTATGTTTAATCCAACATATTTAAAATAATTTTCCTCAATTTTCCCAATTCGAAAGACATCTCTTAATTTATAAACAACCTCTTTCTCAAAAGATGTTGTTCCAGAGTGAATAAAATCGTCGACATGGATAACAAAAAGCCCTTCTAGAATATTCTCACGTTTCCAATAAAACATAGCTGGATCGAACTTGGATTGTACACATCCAAGCTTTTCAATTTCTTTTTTCACAGTAAAAAAACCAGTGTCGCGCAGCATCATTTAATCCATACACAACCTTTTTAAGTTTCCAAAGGTTGCCTTGGTCATCTGCTTCAATTGGTGGCTGCAAAAATACATTTCTCTGGATCTCGCATCCCTGAAGAAAAGCAGCTTTGATATCTGTGGTTTTGCTTTGCCACTCTTTTATACTAGAAATTGCTATCAGAATTCTCAGGGTGCTTTTCAAGGCAGTAGGCGAGTCAACTTGTAAAATTTGCTCCTCTTCAAAGCCTCTTGCAACGAGTCTGGCTTTTACGAAATTTTCTGGACCAGTTTTCTTCTCTGTAATTACCCATGTAGTAGAAATTGTCTTTTGTCCTGAATTTCTCACTTCTTCAAAAACCTCAAAATCCTTCCAGTTCTGTATCTCTCGTTCCTTGGCAGTGATAACATCTTTGTCACAAGGGCGTTGTTGTGGCACTAAGACAATGTTTACTTCCTCAGTTCTTCCCTTTTCTACCTTTTCCCATTTGTCAATACTCTGAAAATCTATACAAATGGGATTTTCTTCATCTGGGTGTTTCACATTGTACCAGGAAGAATACTTCCCAGTTGCTTTGCCAGCTCTGCTGATTATCGTTGCCTCTCTCCAAATGTTGTCACCTGGTTGCTTGTAGCGAATTTCATCATTTTTCTTTGGCATACCCGTAACGTTGTCAGTCATGTTTTGGTCCAAGGTGGCATCGTCAAGTTGCACTCCATCGTGTATAGCAGCATCGGCATGCTGTCTTTGATTAGTGCTTTCTTCGTCTGAAGATTCACGAATGCAATTCGCCTCACCGGAGGTAACTTTTATTTCAGGGCCAGGATCTGATTCTGTTGGCTCTTGAAATTCATGCCCAACTTTAATCAATCTGTTGGTTGATACCCTAACATAAACATTTCCATGTCGCACAAAGACAATTTTTCCATCTTGACCTATTACAGTGCCAGGTCCTTTCCATTTGTTGGATTCGTCTCTCTTGTAAAAGACTTTACAACCTCTGTCAAATTGAGTACAATTTACCTTAATTTTATGTTTTAAGGCACGTCTGATTTTTGATGATGACTCAGCTTCTATGTATGCTCTTCTAGCAGCATGCAAAGTGTTGATATGCTTTGCAAACACTTGGTTCATTGTTGTACCTTCAAGAGCTGGCGGCAAATCTCTCATTACGTTGGGAAGATTAGGATTTTGTCCAAATACAAGTTGATAGGAAGAAAATCCGTTCCACATTTGCAGGCAGTTCTTTGCATTTATTGCCCACACTAGAGCCGTTTCCAAAGACACTGTTGGATTGTCTGCCAGAATCTTTTCCAGACATCTGTCGACAACAGCATGGTTTCTCTCACAGATTCCATTTTGCCATGGGCTTTCAGCAGCTGTGTTAAGGACCTGAATGTTTAAGTTTCCACACATGTTTCTATAATCTTCATTGGCAAATTCGCCACCATTATCTGCCAAGAACTTCTGTGGGGCTCCAAATCCAGAACCAATCCACATTTGCATAACATTATCTATGATAGTGGATGGTTTTTTATCTTTGATGATTCTTGCAGTGGTAAATCGGCTGAAGAGATCAAGCAAATATAGAATGTTTACGTCCTTGTTCCACTTTTTTAAATCCATAGCTACAGTCTCATTAAATTGATTTGCCAAAGGTAAACAAACTGCTGGTCGTGGTGGTGTTTTACGGAATCTTTGACATATCTCACAAGAGGCATAAACTTCATCTAATATAGACTGATAATCATCATCCCAAACATTCACATCACTCAGTAAGGCTTTCAGTTTACCTTGTGAAGGGTGGGCAAATTGCTTGTGTAGTTTGACAAGCGTTTTCTTTTTCTCTGTTCTGGATACATCAGCTTCCAAGGTATAAAGGCAATCAGAAATTGGTATTTCTTCCTTGTCAAGCGGAATGCAATAATGTCCTGATGAGGTACTATCAAGGTCTACTGTTTTACCCCAAATTTCAGCTTGGTCATTTTCAAGGTCTAATTTGATTTTGGCATTCTTCATTGCAGTTTTGCTCAATAATGATGGGATTTCACTATCAATCACATCCGTTTGGATGAAAATGCTTTTTCCAGCAATCTCGCATGGGAAGGTTACACTACCTCTGGATTTCTTTGTTTCTCCTCCACCAAATTTAAAGACTGTTGAACTATCACAGTGCTGGACTAGATTAGATTCTCTAGCATCTAACGTTTCTAGGTAACAGTCCATCCAATGCCTGCCTGCAACTGTAGATGTGCAGCCAGAATCAAGAACTGCTGAATTTCTTGCTTCACTAGTAAGTAAACACAACTCACTTTCATTTGATCCAGTAAATAATGTGATATGCTCCCCAGAGTTCATGGACCGTCTGTGAGGACAATCTCTCATAAAATGCAAAATAGACTCACAAATTTTGCATTTCGTAGGTTTACCATAGAAACCTAATGGGTTTGTTTTAGTGTCAGTGTTTCTAGATCGAAAATGTTCATTTTCACCATGTTTAAAAATTCTCTGCGGTCTGCTAAAACGGTTATGTTGATATTTATTTGGACGATTGTAAAGTATCTCTTCTGAAGCTGAAGCTCCCCTGGATTCTAACGCAATGCCAGAAACATCACTCTCAGATGGGATAGCTTGTTCTCCATAGAACTTTCTGAGAGCAGTTTTCATTTGATCAAATAACTGTTCTTTCTTTGAGTAATCAACACCTGTTAACACCAGTTGTCTCTCCTTGTGAGAAAGTTTTGAAGCATCAAGTAGTTTAAATGCTAAGACTGAAGAAGGCAATTTCATATCTTTTTGCATTATTCGGTTGTACCTTTTTTCAAATTCCAAAACAAAAGTCTCAACTTTCTGGTTAGCTTCACGTACGTATCTATCAAATATGGTATAACGTTCGTATACCTCACTTAACTCATCTTTTTTAAAAAGTTTATCCAAATAATCAATAAGTTTCTCTACACCATCATCGGCATTAATACTTTCCAGTTTCAGTTCATTAAACACTTTGTCTCTAACACCACTTGGATCATCTTCCGGAAAAGACAATGCTACTGCAACTCCCCGTTTCTTCTTATCTAAATCTGTAACAATGCACCAAGCACGTAACTCTTCACAATATCTGTCATATGGTTTGTCTTTGCTATTGAACACTGGTGGGTTTTTATAGCCACTCATCTTCAAATTCTTCAACTACCCTTTGCTACCATGTAAAACTGATAATAACCATAGATAGTGAAACGTGTACACATATATTTATTACACCCACCAGTTATAATGCTACACTATAAAGAAACAAATAATAAACATAATGATCAACACTAACATCTCATATCATTCCTTTCTAAACGGTCAAGATCTTCCTGCTTCACTGCCCATGTCTCACTACCGTACAACATAACACTTCTTACACAGGCCTCATACAACCTACCTTTTACCTCAATTGACAAGACTAGTCAACAAAGGAAGTAACTCTCTGAACTTTTTCCAAGCAGAACCTATCCTGCAAGTAACACTTCTTCCAACACCCCCTTCACTGCCCAACATATCACCTAAGTAACAGAAGTTCTCAACTATCTCTAACGAGCCACTGTTATATAACTAGATAATTCGTGCAATAGGAAGAGCACATGGTGTTGATAGAATGTTTTAAATTAATTTGTCATTGCAAGGAAAAAGACCTTAGCTTCTTTAGCTGAGCTGCAAAAACTGAGATTTAAAACGCTTTTGTATTACTACGATATTAATTTTATATATGTTTGTAAGGTTCTTTAAAACTAGTCAAAATGTAGAGACATTATTATATAGGAAAACTTTTCTGTTTTTCTCTGCATCATAAGACAAACAAACAAACAAACAAACAAACAAACAAACAAACAAACAAACAAACAAACAAACAAACAAACAAACAAACAAACAAACAAACAAACAAACAAACAAACAAACAAACAAACAAACAAACAAACAAACAAACAAACAAGTTTTGGTTAAAATGTATAGCTACAGCTGGCTATATGCTTGCCAGCTATAGGCATCTTAGCGTAAGAATTTGTCAGTATCACTTCATTTGTTTATCATGAAATTTGTTGTGTTTTAACTGAAAAAGTTACCGATTAATAATTTGGTTTTTAATTTATTATAAAAACATTTTCTCTTTTCAGTAAGAACGCTTTCATAAAAGCAGGACTTTTAATCTGCAAGATGATCTCACCCTTTGATGATAAACGGCTTAAAAGCAAATGCAAATACTCCAGACTGTAAGATTTTAAGGCACACAGAAAGTTTTGACAACCTAATTTGTTTCAGAGCTCTTTTTTGACTTACTAAGCTTTCTTTTTAACTCCCTTTGTTTTTTAATCCATGTTACTACCATTCTTTGTCCAGAATACGATGAGGAAAAGAAGTATTATGTTATATATTGCACAATAAAAATCATTTCAAGTATTGAAGATTTTTTATCCAAGGGGGTGAGGGAGAGTTCAACTTTTCCACTGAAGGGAAGGAGGGAAATTATGTGAACCTTTTTTTCTCTATGTTTATTTAAATGTTCACTTTTTCAGAAAGTAGTGTAGTACATTTTAAGGTCCTTTTTCAAAACCAAATAACATTGTATAGGAGTATTGGTTTAAATCAAGTTGAATATTGTATCTAAAATGTTTTTTTTCTGTTTAACCAAAAGTTAAATTTAAACAACATCACAAATAAAAAAACATTAAAAAAAAAACACATTAAGATAATCGAAAAAATTAGTCGTTTTGTAAATGGAACCCCAACTTTAAAACGGGGTCAAATTTTCTGATCCTTGTATGCTTTGACTCACATAGTTCAACATCATTCCAAGTAAGTAAACATACCAAAAATTTAACAAAGTGGATTAAACTTTAAATCTTATCTAAAAACATATAAGGATTTTATTGAGATAAACTAAAATATTAATGTTCTAGTACTATCCAACAGTGTCTGTTTCTTCGCTTAAAATTAATTTTTTAGATAGTATCGTAGAACCTTTTGATATAAATTCAAAAACTCGGTTTTAGTACTAAGGGGAGTAGATTTAAATGACGCAACCTTTTTTGTTGAGTCAGCCTCAACAATTCCAAAAAAGCGTTTCATAATTTTATGTTTTTCCATTTCTAGGATAAAATTCAACATAGCTACGTTGTACGTTGATATTCTAAATCTTAAAATTGAAACATTCCAAACTCCCTAAACATTCCCTAAAACCTAAATGTATAGAAAACTAATATCTTTCAAATACACAGCGTCAGAAAGGGACCAAAGTCAGAAATGGACCTTCAAAATGACTACCACTACAAAGATTTCCCTGTGAGTATAGTGGTGAAAGTCCCCTACTTTTTAAAGAAAAACTTGGTATACCTCTAGCTCATAAACAGACAGACAAAGAGTATTATAATAGAGATTATACCCAATTTTTACACAGAGGCTATGATTGATTATTTTTTCCCATTATTTTAAAAAAATTAAAAAAATTAGTAGACAAAATCTGTTGGCACAACTTTTAGAATGTTCACTATTTAATCAAAAATAAGATTGATTATTAGTAGCTATTTCTTTCGTACTTGAAATTCAGATCTGGATGCTCCAAATGCTTCATTTACCATTTCTTTAATATTTAGGGGAGTCGAATCTGGATTAACTCCTCAAAGAGCATTTCACTTGGAGCATTTAGAGCACTCAGAATTAATGATCTGACTTACTACAGTCAAAGCCTTCTTGCTCGGAATACCCATTTCTTTGGTGCAATAGTATTCATCAGTCTCTTGCAGTGAGAAACAATTTTGAATATTTTATATAAATTAAAAATCCACGCGAGATACAACCTAATTATGCAGAAAACATAAACAAACAGGACGGCTTCACATGTAAACAAAACGTACTAATAAACTGCAAGCAAAATAAAAAGGTCAGAAATTGTATGCAGCATCGACAACCATAAAAGTCCCATTGGGTACCATGTAATTGCCTTTCATACTTGACAAACAATTTTGACGCTGCAACTTTAAAGTGATCAGCAATATCATGAAGTGGTTGCATTGATGCACCATACCATAAAAAATACACACTTGCTCAACCAACTTTACCATATACTGTAGGTCTTCTTCTGCGTGGACTAACTTTTGCGAACGCATTATTCGCCATATTTAGCATGGAATTAACTTTGCGGATGACACATCTATGGTATATTTGGCGTGGACAATATACAGGTAACCGTTTTTTAATTTTCGCTGCAATTTATTTTTCAAGAATGCAACGTTGTAACGAAATAATCAAAAAAATAATTCAACAACAACATCGTAAATACTGGAAGCTTTCCAGCCACATACAATGATCTCCTTCCCCATCACAGATGTTAATTCATTATATAATTCTATCAATTATTTTTCATGCATTGGCTTTATAACACTCAATTGTATTTTGATATTGATATCCTCAAGCTCTTTTCTATCTTCACTTAAATATATGGAATAATTTTAATTATTCCATATTTCATGTTATTTCCAATCAACCTTGTTTCCAGCACCTTTTTGACTTTCCATCCCAGTAACAAAAGACAAAAAAGGCAATAGGGATGAGGTTGATTTACAATATTTATTAAATTTTGCGGGCAAACAACATATTGATATTTCACATGGATTTAATTTTGGCGGATGACCCATATTTCAATATTTCATGCAGATTTAATTTCACTGAGAGACCATACTTCAAATATTTCATGTGGACTTAATTTTACAAATTTTCCAAAAACCGCTAAAACAGGGAAAGGTATTTACTTTAAAGATGATGTTTTTCCCAATCTGAAATGGCTTTTAAAGGTTTCCTCAGAATACAAGGGTATTACTGTCTCGGTCAGCAGAACTTATAGTAGCAACCAATGGGTTTTTTTCATTACTAAACAAGACGAAGAGTGCTAGCACTTTTGCTTTTGGTTTAGCCATATGTGATGCTCTCTAGGAAAATCGACCGCTTCTATTTTTAATTCGTATTTTTAAAACAATAGAATTCCGTATTTCGTATTTTTAAAAATACGAATTGCGTATTTAAAAATACGCATATTTTTTTAAAAACCGTATTTCGTATTTTCAAAAAATACGGAATTCGTATTTAAAAATACGCGTATTTTTTAATACGGATTTCGTATTTTTGAAAATACGAAATACGAAATTCGTATCAAAAAATACGTATTTCTAAAAATACGCATTTCTAAAAATACGCTGTGATTTAAAATTCGAAAACATAAAAAAAGTAAGGGATCGTCTCCGAGATCTTTTCATTTTTGAATTGAAACGATTTCATTATATAGGAATCGTTTCATTATTTTTTTTACATCGTCTCATAATCGTATTATGAAACGAATTAAATGTTTTAATTTTTTTTCACGAAACGATTATATAATTTAATACAAAAAATGAAACGAGAAAACATCTCTGCGAAGCTCTAAAGTTGCCGTATTTCATTCTAAAATGACGAGAAAACGTCCCTGCGAATCTCTAAAGTTGCCGTATTTCGTTATTAAATAACGAGAAAATGTGCCTGCGAAGCTTTAAGGTTGCCGTATTTCGTTTTAAAATGACGAGAAAACGTCCCTGCGAAGCTTTAAGGTTGCCGTATTTCGTTTTAAAATGACGAGAAAACGTCCCTGCGAAGCTTTAAAGTTGCCGTATTTCATTCTAAAATGACGAGAAAACGTCCCTGCGAAGCTTTAAGGTTGCCGTATTTCGTTTTAAAATGACGAGAAAACGTCCCTGCGAAGCTTTAAGGTTGCCGTATTTCATTCTAAAATGACGAGAAAACGTCCCTGCGAAGCTCTTAAGTTGCCGTATTTCATTCTAAAATGACGAGAAAACGTCCCTGCGAAGGTCTTAAGTTGCCTTATTTCATTCTTAAATGACGAGAAAACGTCCCTGCGAGGCTTCAAAGTTGCCGTATTTCATTCTAAAATAACGAAAAAACATCTCTGCAAAGCTTTAAAGTTGCCGTATTTTATTTTAAAATGACGAGAAAACGTTCCTGCGAAGCTTCAAAGTTGCCGTATTTCATTCTAAAATGACGAAAAAACATCTCTGCGAAGCTCTAAAGTTGCCGTATTTCATTCTAAAATGACGATTAAACGTCCCTGCGAATCTCTAAAGTTGCCGTATTTCGTTATTAAATAACGAGAAAATGTGCCTGCGAAGCTCTACAGTTGCCGTATTTCGTTCTAAAATGACGAGAAAACGTCTCTGCGAAGCTATAAAGTTGCCGTATTTCATTCTAAAATGACGAGAAAACGTCCCTGCGAAGCTTTAAAGTGGCCGTATTTCGTTATAAAATAACGAGAAAACGTGCCTGCGAAGCTCTAAAGTTGCCGTATTTCGTTCTAAAATGACGAGAAAACGTCCCTGCGAAGCTTTAAAGTTGCCGCATTTCGTTATAAAATAATGAGAAAATGTCCATGCGAAGCTCCAAAGTTGCCGTATTTCATTCTAAAATGAGGAGAAAACGTCCCTGCGAAGCTTTAAAGTTGCCGTATTTCATTTTAAAATGACGAGAAAAGTTTCCTGCGAAGCTTCAAAGTTGCCGTATTTCATTCTAAAATGACGAGAAAACATCTCTGCGAAGCTCTAAAGTTGCCGTATTTCATTCTAAAATGACGAGAAAACGTCCCTGCGAAGCTCTAAGGTTGCCGTATTTCGTTATTAAATAACGAGAAAACGTCTCTGCGAAGCTATAAAGTTGCCGTGTTTCATTCTAAAATGACGAGAAAACGTCCCTGCGAAGGTCTTAAGTTGCCTTATTTCATTCTTAAATGACGAGAAAACGTCCCTGCGAGGCTTCAAAGTTGCCGTATTTCATTCTAAAATAACGAAAAAACATCTCTGCAAAGCTTTAAAGTTGCCGTATTTTATTTTAAAATGACGAGAAAACGTTCCTGCAAAGCTTCAAAGTTGCCGTATTTCATTCTAAAATGACGAAAAAACATCTCTGCGAATCTCTAAAGTTGCCGTATTTCGTTCTAAAATAACGAGAAAACGTCCCTGCGATGCTCTAAAGTTGCTGTATTTCATTCTAAAATGAGGAGAAAACGTCCCTGCGAAGCTTTAAAGTTGCCGTATTTCGTTATAAAATGACGAGAAAACGTCCCTGCGAAGCTTTAAAGTTGCCGTATTTCATTCTAAAATGACGAGAAAACGTCCCTGCGAAGCTTTAAAGTTGCCGTATTTCGTTATAAAATGACGAGAAAACGTCCCTGCGAAGCTTTAAAGTTGCCGTATTTCATTCTAAAATGACGAGAAAATGTCCCTGCGAAGCTTTAAAGTTGCCGTATTTCGTTATAAAAAAACGAGAAAACGTCCCTGCGAAGCTTTAAAGTTGCCGTATTTCGTTCTAAAATGACAAGAAAACGTCCTTGCGAAGCTCTAAGGTTGCCGTATTTCGTTCTAAAATGACGAGAAAATGTGCCTGCAAAACTTTAAGGTTGCCGTATTTCGTTATTAAATAACGAGTAAACGTCTCTGGGAAGCTCTACATTTGCCGTATTTCGTTCTAAAATGACGAAAAAACTTTCCTGTGAAGCTTTAAAGTTGCCGTATTTCATTCTAAAATGTCGAGAAAACTTTCCTGTGAAGCTTTAAAGTTGCCGTATATCATTCTAAAATGACGAGAAAATGTCCCCTGTGAAATTATTGAGCCAATTTAAAACCTATTAAAAACAAACTTGTAAAATTGAGTAATTTTTCTATTCAGTTTATTCAACCACTCACTTGATACACTAATAGTTTTAAAAATACGAAATTCTATTTTTAAAAATAGAATTTCGTAGGTTCTATCTTTAAAAATAGAATTTCGTATTTTCTATTTTTAAAAAATACGAAATACGAATTTCGTATTTTTTAAAAATAGAATTGCGTATTTTTAAAAATACGAAAATTCGTATTTCGTATTTTTAAAAATACGTGTATTTTAAAATACGAAATCCGTATTTTTTAATACGAAATTTCCGTATTTCCTATTTTTTAATACGAAAAGAGAAGTGGTCGATTTTCCTAGAGAGCATCACATATGATTTACAACAAAGTGCTGTCTTCTGTGGTTATGTAATTATGCAATTATGTTATGTTATGTAATTATGTTGGTCACCAGATCACTTGGAGCAGTAAGAGCATACAGACTTAAATTCAGATACGAAAGAAATAGCCCCTAAGTTTGCTTTAAAAATAAATTAATTGATTGAGCACAAGTAATACAATTCTCTAACGAATTAAAAATAAGTATATATAATACCCTTTTGCTGTGTTGATGTAGCAGAATTGAGCGTGTGTATTTCCACTAACAATCTGCTATAATGTTCGTCTGGGTGATATACTTCAATAATATCTCCAACTTCCAAGCCAGGGTATTCTTTATGAATGATAACATTGTCATTGCTAAAAGTCTTTTGATGAACAACCAATTTCCAAAGATTTTGTTTTAAAACAGACATGACGGGCAATGAGTGATTCTAGTTCTAGATGAGCAGCTTTCTTTAGGAGTTCAAATATATGACAAGGTCTTTTCTGCAACCATAAATAATATTGTAAGCATACTAAAATAAAATGAAAAAATCAACCTGTAGGATAATAACTATTCCGTTTTCATAGCAACTCTAAGCTCCTTAAATTTCTCTGAACACACTGGACCTCGAGTTATAACTTCATGTTAAAAATTGAACTAAGCCAACCATTATTTAATATATATGCTTTAAAACTTTTGTAACCGTTTAAATCAGAACCACCAAGCTCACTTGGGTTAAACATCAGATAATTGAGTATATCAGCATACATTACGCATCGGCAAAATTTTATATGCCATTTTTCTCGCTGAGCTACCCAGAAAAAGATACTTTGGGTCAGAAGTTAATTTACAAGATTTACTGACTGTAAGCTTAACCTGGTAATCTTTACCAGATTTACTGACCAGAATTTTATCCTGGTTATCTCTACCTCCTTTTGCTTTTTAACTGCACTGCACTTCCATGATAAAAGCTTTCAAACAACAGAGAAATTTTTTTTTTAATGATTTTTGCGCAAAATCTTAGACCCACATGTGCAAAATCTTTTTAGGGAATATAGTTTAGTTGGCAATATTTAAAGTCTTTTGCAGCATTAAAATTATTTAAAATTTATAACGGAAGAGGGTGCTACAGGAAGCATATCCTGCCTTGCATGTGCATGTATATGGAGCTAAACTGCAGTTTTCCTCAGGTTAATTGTGGTGACGAAGTACAGTCCTTTAGCGCTAGTGGTTAGTATATATTAGGTGTATTTTAGTCATTGACGATGTCTAGTGAAGCCTTGCACAGTGGGGGTGATTTCTACCTATAGACTTAAAGGTTGCAAAAAGGTTGCAAAAAAACTGGACCCTACTCAGGTCTTGATTAAGAGTCTAGGAAATGTTCGAGTTACAAAACCGGGAAGTTAGGAAGTTGCGAGTTGGGGAGTTAGGGAGTTACAAATTTCTACCGTAAATCGAGTTACATGTCAAGCGAAAACTTGATGTCAATATTTTACCATAATCTGCTTTTCGCGAGTACTCGGCCTGCACCCTGTAGCAAACCGCGTGGGGCCAATAATTTACAAAAGATTATTATCGATAAAAAAACATTATTTCTTTTCTGTAATTATCACAATCAATACTGATATTTTATAGTTGCATATTGCCTCGTTTTTATGCTCCAAACTGTCTACAAAATTCTTGCATTTTGGAGATTTACCCTTCTGTTTTTATGGTCTAAACTTGTTCTTTGTTCTTATCAGGATGTTTTGAAAATATATTTTGGAAATCGTCACCAATACATGATGGTGTTTTGGCTGTCTCGACTGCACCACGATTTGCAATGATGTATTTGATGGATTCTGGAATTGGACATGATAAAGTTGTGAAAAGCATAGCCAGCTCCTGTCTTGTGTACCCACGCTGATGGATTATTTTGTTACTTGTTGGGCATTTACAGTAACGCAATAAAATCCAAACAATATGCTTTCACACATCGTTTTTGTTGGCAAATGGGCAGTCACAAATGGGCAGTCACAACTTGGCAGTATTTCGATGGAAGTCGAGTATGTGCTCCAGAAGACACGTCGTTCATCCTTTGTTACTTGGTAAGTTTTTTTGCTTTTTATTGTGACAACTATTTTTGTATCATTGTGTTTGACAATGTTACTCACTATGATGTCATTTTTTGATGTTATTGCTTTAGTCAAAGTAGCTTTAAAACGTTTGCTAGGCTTTTCCTGGTATTTTGATGGCCTGTACAGATCATTTCCGTTGTGCTGGATAGTTTGACCAAATGCACTGATATGATTTTTTTTCATTACTCTTTTGGACCTGTAAACATAAATATATAAGGAATTAAAGCAGGTATTAAATTTGACTTCAAAAGGAATGACAATAACGGATACACAAACAACTCAAAAATAATAATCATTATTATACTTTTTCTGTAAAAGGTCTGTGCTTGCAAGATAAGGCTACTGTTTCATCTCTGTTGTTAGGTATTGCTGGGTAGCAATTCTGATTTCCAATTCCCATTTCCACATAGTTTCAACTATGATGCTTTCAGCAGTATCTTCCTGTGCAGCCTTCAGTAGGGTGAGGTTGGTACTTGCTCCATGAACAAATGAGGCATTTACAACTTCTGCTAAGTTAGTGGTTGGTGCATATAGGTTTGTCTTGTATGTACGTGACCAGTGAATTCGTCTCTGATCTCACAAATTCAGAAAGTTGGTTCGATTTTTCTTTGCAGGAGTGTCTCGACAGAAATTTTCCAATATACTTAATGATGACTGGTACCCAGCATTGGTTGTTGACTCCATCCATTGGGAAGCTAGTCTTTTGAATTGCTTTTGTGTTTCATCATCACCTTAATTAAAAATTAATGAATTAGGTCAAACTAGGTTTTTTGATAAAAAATAGGTATAAAAGGACAAGCTACAGTACTGTGAAAAGGTTTGTTAGCATTATGTTCGTGTAACGAGCATGGTGCACAGGAACCATGATAAAATTGTGGTCTTTATGTGTAACAAACATTCAAACATTCTATCGTGGCCACCACGCTAACATTATTATCTCCATGAAGGATCGTGTGTCCCCCGATCATTTTCGCGAGCTCCACGATTTCTATAGCCAGTATAATTTAATTTTTTTTCTTTTCAAAAAAGTCTTTCATTAAAGTTAATTTGTTTGTTTCAGGTTTTATCGAGTTTAACGAAGCATATTTTTAATTTTTGCTTGGTGTATACTTTTTCGTCATGGACGCGATTGTATTTTTTACGAAATGCCATATTGTCTAGAAAAGTTAAATTTGTCTGACCATTAATTTTTAGAACTTTAATAACTATACGCCCATCAAACACATCTCGTTGTTTTCCCGATTTGTTTTTGACAAAAGAATTCTGTTTAAGAAAACGTTGAACCGAAAATATATGCAAAATACTTAATGGTAATATTCATGGTAAATTGTTGCGATGAAACTAAAATGCGCGTTGCTCTAATTTTGTAATCACAAAAATAGTTACGGGTTAAACAAAAGTTGAAATTTTTATGTGATTTATAACAAAAATTAGCTTCTTTCGCTAAAATAGTTATAATACAAGTAAAAAACAAGACAGATTATTATTGTCGTAACCCCCTCCTTCGTTATGATTATTATATATGTTTAAAATTATGCTAGCTAAAATGTAATACTACAAGACTTTTAGTCGATACTATTTAGGAAATATATAAAAACAAGGTAAATACACTTGTCGTAACACCCTCCTCAGTTATGAATTTAAAATAAATAATTTTAATGCCTCTAAAGACTTTAAACATTGTCAACAAAACTATAGTCCGTAGAAAAATTTAGATTTTCTTATAAGGCTGCGCAAAAAACATTAAAAGAACACTTAAATTTTTTTATCAAAATAACTTTGCTGGTTTTTTTTATTATCGTAAGTGGGAGAAGAATAACTTGCTGTATATATTTCGAAACAGCGCAAGTATAACTTGCTGTATAACTTTAAAAACAACACTATTCTGTATAACTTTCGAAATAGCACAAGAATAATTATTGCTGTATAACTTTCAAAACAGCACAAAAATAATTCTTGCTGTATAACTTTCAAAACAACACAAGAAAAATTCTGGTAAAAACAAGTTTTTGAGCAAGTATTTTTATCTTTCACCTTGACAGCTAGTTACATTTTTTTTAGTGAGATAAATTATTATTATTTTTCCTTCGCAACAAAAAAATATTGACTGCATGCGTGATGCGAAAATACATCAAAAAAATATGCTTGTCGTAACACGCCCCTCCGTTGTGATTTTGTTGTTGTTGGTCCGACCATACATTTTCGTTAAAATTATTTTTATTTCGCTGACCGACCGACCGTTGTTCGTGTAGTCCACGAAACATGATCGTGAAGTCCACGATTGTTAAAAAAATACGCATCATGGGCTAAGGTGGTTCGTGCGTAACATGAAATAAACACGAACCACAATGTTAACAAACCTTTTCACAGTACTGTAGTTTTTAATAAAACAGTATAAAATTTTATTGTAGGCTTAAATTTAAATCAAATATAGTTTACCTAGTGCTCTGGAGTGTTTGTTGACATTTTCTTTAAAATGAAATTCACAGCTTACACTGTTGGCAATTACTTCATGATGAAAATTATCAATGGCAGATTTCCAAAATGCACCTGCTTCACTACTCATCAAACCCCAAGGGTCAAAAGTAACAGAGTCATTAAATTTCTCTGCAAGGGCTTCGTTGACCAATTTCCAAAATTTTGTAATATTTACAGCAGACTCCCCTTCGCATTCCATTGTAGCAAGACTAATTTGTATCTAAGCCTTGACGATTCTTATAAAAAGAATTCCTACAAAACACTGGCTGAAAAGCATAAATTTAAGAAAGAATGCTGAAAAATTAACATCCTATCTAATCTTATAAAAAAACGTTTACGACACTGATTCTAATTCGTATTTCTTATATAATATCATATACCTTTCGTTTTTAAGGTTTTTGGATTTAAACATGTTATGGTAGAATATTTTTCTACGAACTGGTGGTGTTAAATCCAATTTAATCCTATAAAGAATAATTTGTTTAATGTTTGTGAAGGAAATTCTGAAATGTAATTGAAATGTACGCAATTTACATTGTTATTTTACTTTTCTTTTTGTCAGGAGAGTTGGTATCTTTATCTGATATGGTTATAACAGTATTCTTTAGAAATATATAGGATTTAAAAGTGTTGTAAAATTAAAAGTTTGATATGCCTCAATTGAGTTAATAAAATTATGTACCTTTGAGGAGGGCGTTTGTATTTCTTTCGTTAAATCAATGAACGGCATCTCTACTCGGGCTACTTAAGGCCAGGGGGCATTTTCAATATCTCAAGTTATGAAGAATCTGGCATAATTTATTGGGCACCATATCATTATATGAATAGTAAAACTAGTAAAATAGTAAAAAAAAAAAATAGTAAAAATATTTACTTAGAAGCTAAGCGTCGTGCTCGTACAGCAGTGTATAAGGCAAAATCAGAAGCAGAGAGAAACAGATTTGCAGATGTGTTAAGAAGGGAAGACCAGCGCAATGAGGTATTCAAGATAGCAAAGCAAATGAAGAAGACTAATCAAGATGTTGTAGGTGAGAAGTGTATACGTAATGATGAAGGTGTTTTGGCTAGCACAGAGGAGGAGAAAAGGGTAGCTTGGAAGAATTATTATCAGAGGTTGCTTAACACTGAGTTTGATTGGGATGAGGATAATTTGTCTGATGATGATGTTGTAGAAGGGCCAGCTATGCAGATCAAGACAGAATGGGTAGTGGAGGCTATTAGGAAATTGAAGATTGGCAAGGCTGCAGGAGTATCAGGTATTGTTGCAGAGATGGTAAAAGCATCTGGATATATTGGAGTTGAGCTTCTTACAAGTCTTGCTAATCAGATTATAAAGGATGGTGCTATTCCGAGTGAGTAGCAGTCAAGTGTAATAGTGAATTGTTTCAAGGACAAGGGTGATGCATTAGAAAGAGGTAACTATAGAGGTTTGAAGTTGGTTGATCAAGTAATGAAAGTTATTGAAAGAGTGATTGATAAGTTACTTAGAGAAAGAATTGATATAGATAAGATGCAATTTGGTTTTGTTCCAGGGCGTGGCACTACAGATGCAATATTTTTACTCAGACAGCTTCAGGAAAAGTATTTAGGAAAGAGAAAGAATCTCTATTTTGCCTTTGTAGATTTAGAGAAAGATTTTGATAGAGTGCCACGTAAAGTTATTTGGTGGGCTATGAGAAAATTAGGTGTGGATGAGTGGCTAGTTACGATGGTACAGTCTATGTACAGCAATACTAGAAGTCGTGTCAGGATTAACGATTCACTTAGTGATGAATTTAGTGTAAATGTTGGTGTATATCAGGGTTCTGTACTTAGTCCTTTGTTGTTTGTTCTAGTCTTAGAAGCGCTGTCGATGGAGTTCAGAACAGGTTGTCCATGGGAGTTATTGTATGCAGATGATTTGGTGCTCATAGCAGAGTCGATGGAAGAATTAGTTGAAAAGTTTGAGAAGTGGAAGAAAGGACTAGAAGAGAAAGGACTAGAAGAGAAAGGGCTAAGGGTGAACACAGCAAAGTCTAAAGTCATGATTAGTAGCATTGCAGCCAAGTGTGACCTTGTAGTTGGAAAGTGGCCTTGTGGAGTTTGCAGGAAAGGGGTTGGTAGTAACTCAATTTTTTGTCAGACTTGCAAGCATTGGGTACATAAGAAGTGCAGTAGTATTGGTGGAAGGTTAAGAACTGACATTCAGTTTGTATGCAAGCGTTGCAAAGGTGAGATTATAGAGAATGAAGTATTTCCAGCTTTAATGATGAACAACAGTGGCTCGTTAGAGATAGTTGAGAACTTCTGTTACTTAGGTGATATGTTGGGCAGTGAAGGGGGTGTTGGAAAGAGTGTTACTTGCAGGATAGGTTCTGCTTGGAAAAAGTTCAGAGAGTTACTTCCTTTGTTGACTAGCAGAGTCTTGTCAATTGAGGTAAAAGGTAGGTTGTATGAGGCCTGTGTAAGAAGTGTTATGTTCTACGGTAGTGAGACATGGGCAGTGAAGCAGGAAGATCTTGACCGTTTAGAAAGGAATGATATGAGAATGGTTAGGTGGATGTGTAACGCCAGTCTGAGAGACAGAAAGAGTTCAGATGAGCTAAGAAGCAGGCTAAGTATCCGTAGAATTAAAGATGTTATCCAGATAAGAAGATTGAATTGGCTGGGGCACTTGGAAAGAATGGAGGAGGATAATTGGGTAAGAAAGTGTAGAGACTTGATAGTTCCTGGGGCAAAGCCCAGAGGCAGACCGAGAAAGACTTGGCAGGAGGTTATAAGGACAGACTTGATACAGAGGAAGTTGAGTTTAGATCTAACAGTCTAGATCAGATTGAAAGAGGGTCATTAATATACCCCGTCGAACCCATGCTAGCATGGAAAACGGACGTTAAGCCGAGAATGATGATGATGATGATGATGTATGTGCGACACAGTATATACCTGTACTAAGTGCTCACCTGGATTAAAATTCATTTTTAAAGTTTCACAAGGAACATTTTGCGAAAAATAAAAAGGGTTAGTTGACTGTTTTTGCTATGACAGGGGCACAATATAAAAATTGTGTTTTAATTTCAGCTAAAGTTGAAGGAAAGTTTTTTTTATATTACACCCGAAACACCTTAATGCTTCACTCGACTTGCGATATACTGCATACCTGTACTAAAGCGCTCCACCTGAATGTGTGGCACAGTCTACAATTTTTATTAATTGCCCGCTGGGTAACACAGTTACCTGTGACTTAACCAGGCTTTTCACTAGGTTCACAACACTGGGTTCCCCGGCTAGTTAGTATAATAAAAAATATTTTATATATATATAGCTATAGACAAAAAAGGTTAACTAGAAAATGTGTGCTGTAAATTCATAAGCGTAACTTTTGTATATATATTCATGCCCTGTTGGTCTAATGGCTATGACACTCATGCAAATGAGAGACCTAGGTTCAAATCCTGGACAGGGCAGGTGGCAGGAAAAACATAATTATCTTGTATCTACAACAACCAGGCTATAATAAGTATATGATGTGTAGCTATATAACTATTTTGAACATAATAGGTAATTTTTAAAACGTAAAGGAGGAAGTTGCATACATTTATCACTTTCATTTATAGAAAAAAAGCATATAATGTCAAGAAAAAGCAGCTATAGCTATACTTGTTTGTCTTGCAATGTTTCAAGGTAAGTAAGTAAGTAAGTAAGATATATTTCCACAATGCTACAACATACAAGTTTTTGTTGGGTATAAACTGAGCTTACGTATATATGTTCCATTCAGAGTGTCCAACTATACGGAGTAAGGCTCCGTATAGGCATGCGTATACGGAGTATAACTCGTATAGCAATACTCCGTATAGACAGAAATATTTAGTACAAAAAGCTGCGAGCGGCACAGACAGCTTTGAGAATATAATGCCGACACTGGTTTGGCTAGACATTAGCGAATGCAGCATAAGCGTTGTAGTCTAAACTAAGCATTCTTATTAAAAATTTACTCTGGGCTATTCCAGTTTAGAAAATTGTGCCTAAAACAAGCAAATAATTTGTGTAAGAAGAAAAAAGTCTAAAATATGAGACAAACATGCAGAGTACCAATTAGTATTAGTATAGAACTTGGAACTGTCACACTCCGTATAGCATACTTCGTATATTAAGCATGTCACACTCCGTATACTAAGCATGTCATACTCCGTATACTAAGCATGTCACACTCCGTATACTAAGCATGTCATACTCCGTATACTAAGCCTGTCACACTCCATATACTAAGCATGTCACACTCTGTATAGCATACTTTGTATATGAAGAATGTCACACTCTGTATGGCATACTCCATATAGAATACTCCGTATGACATAGTCCGTATGACATACTCCGTATGACATACACCTTATAGCACATTCTGAATAACATACTCTCGGTATCTCACAATCTGTATGCCATAATCCGTTTTGCTGCAATCAAACTAATGTTTACGATGGATAAAAAAGTAGGAAAATGATGTGCTTGTCTTTTTAACTTGTTCTTTATGGTGATTATTTTATTTTTATTTTTTGGAAATAGTTTTAAACAGTCATATATTGCAATATTTCACTTTAAGAACATTCGTTGGCAGACTCCGTATAGCTAAACCAAACTCCGTATAGCAGCTATACGGAGTATTGTTCTGCCCGGATAATAAACGCTGCCATGATTATGTACGGCAGCTTGCCCCGGTTAAGAACAGGGCAGAAAATACATAATCAGGGCAACATAATCAGGACAGGCCCCGGGTTATTACTTACCACAGTTTAAAAAATATTATTTGGCACTTATAAAAAGAACATAATCAGGACAGGCCGGCTTATGTACAACACTTTTATATTATTTCTCACTTATAGAACTAAAACTTCCAAGAACAATGTGTGGTTGGGAAAATCAAAACAAATTTTAAATAACTATTACAGTACCGCCTGAATGTAACTTTACATGTACGCGAGTTTTACGACCTCATGTAACGATCTCATGTCTACATAAAGAACCTTCACATATCTTTTGTTTACACACAAACTTAATTGCATTCTATTGTTATCGTCGTGCGCGAGTCATAACAATAAGATTTGATGAATCCTTTTGTTGTCACATGTAACATGCATGTTATTGTTTAAAAGTGTTAAAGATCGCGAAGGCTATTGAAATATATTATTTTAGAAAAATGAACGAACATAACACGTTAAAATGAAATCATTAAATTGATTTTGTGTTTTTGAAATCCAATGGTCTTAATATATAAAAAAAACTAATGCTGCTACTTTTTAAAACTTTTAGTAATATTTTCGTTCTTAAACCTTTAAAACACGATCTAACGAAGCTTTTCTATCGCGGTTCTTCATTCTTAAATTGTTAAAACGCGATCTAAAAAAGCATTTCTATCGCCGCTTTTCGTTCTTCATCATCATCATCATCATCATTCTCGGCTTAACGTCTGTTTTCCATGCTAGCATGGGTTGGACGGGGTATATTAATGACCCTCTTCCAATCTGATCTAGACTGTGTTAGATCTAAACTCAACTTCCTCTGTATCAAGTCTGTCCTTATAACCTCCTGCCAAGTCTTTCTCGGTCTGCCTCTGGGCTTTGCCCCAGGAACTATCAAGTCTCTACACTTTCTTACCCAATTATCCTCCTCCATTCTTTCCAAGTGCCCCAGCCAATTCAATCTTCTTATCTGGATAACATCTTTAATTCTACGGATACTTAGCCTGCTTCTTAGCTCATCTGAACTCTTTCTGTCTCTCAGACTGGCGTTACACATCCACCTAACCATTCTCATATCATTCCTTTCTAAACGGTCAAGATCTTCCTGCTTCACTGCCCATGTCTCACTACCGTAGAACATAACACTTCTTACACAGGCCTCATACAACCTACCTTTTACCTCAATTGACAAGACTCTGCTAGTCAACAAAGGAAGTAACTCTCTGAACTTTTTCCAAGCAGAACCTATCCTGCAAGTAACACTCTTTCCAACACCCCCTTCACTGCCCAACATATCACCTAAGTAACAGAAGTTCTCAACTATCTCTAACGAGCCACTGTTGTTCATCATTAAAGCTGGAAATACTTCATTCTCTATAATCTCACCTTTGCAACGCTTGCATACAAACTGAATGTCAGTTCTTAACCTTCCACCAATACTACTGCACTTCTTATGTACCCAATGCTTGCAAGTCTGACAAAAAATTGAGTTACTACCAACCCCTTTCCTGCAAACTCCACAAGGCCACTTTCCAACTACAAGGTCACACTTGGATGCAATGCTACTAATCATGACTTTAGACTTTGCTGTGTTCACCCTTAGCCCTTTCTCTTCTAGTCCTTTCTTCCACTTCTCAAACTTTTCAACTAATTCTTCCATCGACTCTGCTACGAGAACCAAATCATCTGCATACAATAACTCCCATGGACAACCTGTTCTGAACTCCATCGACAGCGCTTCTAAGACTAGAACAAACAACAAAGGACTAAGTACAGAACAAAAAATTGAGTTACTACCAACCCCTTTCCTGCAAACTCCACAAGGCCACTTTCCAACTACAAGGTCACACTTGGATGCAATGCTACTAATCATGACTTTAGACTTTGCTGTGTTCACCCTTAGCCCTTTCTCTTCTAGTCCTTTCTTCCACTTCTCAAACTTTTCAACTAATTCTTCCATCGACTCTGCTATGAGAACCAAAGCATCTGCATACAATAACTCCCATGGACAACCTGTTCTGAACTCCATCGAAAGTGCTTCTAAGACTAGAACAAACAACAAAGGACTAAGTACCTGATGTACACCAACATTTACACTAAATTCATCACGACTTCTAGCATTGCTGTACATAGACTGCACCATAGCCCACCAAATAACTTTACGTGGCACTCTATCAAAAGCTTTCTCTAAATCTACAAAGGCAAAATAGAGATTCTTTCTCTTTCCTAAATACTTTTCCTGAAGCTGTCTGAGTAAAAATATTGCTTAAACCTTTAAAACACGATCTAACAAAGCTTTTCTATCGTCGCTTTTCGTTCTTAAACTTTTAAAACACGATCTAAAAAAGCATTTCTATCGCCGCTTTTCGTTCTTAAACATTTAAAACACGATCTAACGAAGCTTTTCTATCACCGTTCTTCGTTCTAAATTTTTAAAAGGCGATCTAACGAAGCATTCCCATCGCCGCTTTTCGTCCTTAAACTTTTAAAATGCGATCTAAAAAAGCTTTTCTATCGTCGTTCTCCGTTCTTAAATTTTTAAAATGTGATCTAAAAAAGCTTTTCTATCGCCGTTCTTCGTTCTTAAAATTTAAAACGCGATCTAAAAAAGCATTTCTATCACCGCTTTTCGTTCTTAAACTTTTAAAACACGATCTAACGAAGCTTTTCTATCGCCGTTTTTCGTTCTTAAATTTTTAAAACACGATCTAAAAAAGCATTTCTATCGCCGCTTTTCGTTCTTAAACTTTTAAAACACGATGTAACAAAGCTTTTCTATCGCCGCTTTTCGTTCTTAAACTTTTAAAACTTGATCTAACGAAGCTTTTCTATCACAGTTCTTCGATCTTAAATTTTTAAAAGGCGATCAGATCAGATTGGAAGAGGGTCATTAATATACCCCGTCCAACCCATGCTAGCATGGAATACGGACGTTAAGCCGAGAATGATGATGATGATGATCTAACGAAGCATTTCCATCGCCGCTTTCCGTCCTTAAACTTTTAAAATGCGATCTAAAAAAGCTTTTCTATCGCCGTTCTCAAATTTTTAAAATGCGATCTAAAAAAGCATTTCTATCGCCGCTTTTCGTTCTTAAACTTTTAAAACACGATCTAACGAAGCTTTTCTATTGCAGTTCTTCGTTCTTAAATTTTTAAAACGCGATCTAAAAAAAGCATTTCTATCGCGTTTTAAAAATTTATAAACGAATGGTTTAACATTGTCGTTCGTGAGTAAAAACAATAGATACTTAAATCTTGGTTAAATTTTCTTTTCTTTCGTTGATCTCTTGACGACTGTAGCAATTAAATACAACAATGGGACAAACGCAGTTCACATGAGCTAATTAAATTTCGCGAACAAGACATGAACTCTAATTGTTTTCAACATGCAAAAATAGCTTATGTATTTAACAATAGGTTAACAATAACAACGAAAGTTCTGACGCTACCGAAAGCTCATGCGAAGGTGATAACTATCGCGTACATGTAAAGTTACATTCAGGCGGTACTGTAATTCACTCTTTGATCAGTTGTGCTCCAATGTATTAGAGGTTTAAACATTTTGTAATATACAAATTATCATGTTCAACATGATAAATGGGAGAGAAAAACAACACAGATTCGAGCTTCAAAGTCAAAACCACTTTTGCAAACGAAATTCACAGCTTTAAAATTAGTTATTTGGTATAAAAGGTGTTTAAAAACATAAAATAAACTTCCTCGGGTACATAAAGCATGAAATCCGTCATTCTGTGACAATAATTCGTGAATGTTTCATTCGCAAAAGTTTGAAGAAAATGCCAATCACAGTCTGCCCGGGCCAGCGTTAATAATCCGGTTGCCACAACATAATCAGGGCAAAAAAAACATAATCTGGCCATGCGTACATAATCCAACCGCCCTGTTTATAAACAGGCCGTTTTTGCAATCCAGGCAGAACAGTATTACTCCGTATAATAAGAAACCACACTCCCGTTACGTTACATATATACACATCCATAGGTATAGTACATTATCTAGTCATATAGTGTATTTACAGTACCGCCTGCATGTAACTTTACATGTACGCGAGTTTTACGACCTCGTGTAACGATCTCATGTCTACATAAAGAACGTTCACATATCTTTTGTTTACACACGAACTTAATTGCTTTCTATTGTTATCGTCGTACGTGTGTCATAACAATAAGATTTGATGAATCCTTTTGTTGTCACATGTAACATGCATGTTATTGTTTGAAAGTGTTAAAGATCACGAAAGCTATTGAAATATATTATTTTAGAAAAAAGAACGAACATAACACTTATATAATATCTAAAAAAAACTATTGTTGCTACTTTTTAAAACTTTTAGTAATAATTCTTTATCATCGAAGCATATTTTTTAACATGCAAAACTTTTAAAAGGTATTCTTATAAAAAGCAACGTTTAACAGCGCAAACGGAAAAACCCTACTTTCAGGACTTTTCCCTTCACGATAAGATTTCGAAAACAAATTAAATTTCAATACCGAAGAAAGAAAAATCTAAAAATCTAACTTTTGACGTTCTTGACAGATCTAAAACACTCATTGTGAGAACATTTTGTTTTTGCGATGCGATCTGAAAAAGCTTTTCTATCGCTGTTCTTCGTTCTTAAACTTTTAAAATGCGATCTAAAAAAGCATTTCTATCGCCGCTTTTCGTTCTTAAATTTTTAAAATGCGATCTAAAAAAGTTTTTCTCTCGCCGTTCTTCGTTCTTAAACTTTTAAAATGCGATCTAAAAAAGCATTTCTATCGCCGTTCTTCGTTCTTAAATTTTTAAAACGTGATCTAAAAAAGCGTTTCTATCGCCGTTCTTTGTTCTTAAATTTTTAAAATGCGATCTAAAAAAGCGTTTCTATCGCCGCTCTTCGTTCTTAAGCTTTTAAAATGCGATCTAAAAAGGTTTTTCTATCGCCGTTCTTCGTTCTTAAACTTTTAAAATGCGATCTAAAAAAGCATTTCTATCGCCGCTTTTCGTTCTTAAATTTTTAAAATGCGATCTAACGAAGCTTTTCTATCGCCGTTCTTCGTTCTTAAATTTTTAAAACGCAATCTAAAAAAAGCGTTTCTATCGCCGCTTTTCGTTCTTAAACTTTTAAAATGCGATCTAAAAAAGTTTTTATATCGCCGTTCTTTGTTCTCAAACTTTTAAAATGCGATCTAAAAAAGCATTTCTATCGCCGCTTTTTGTTCTTAAACTTTTAAAATGCGATCTAAAAAAGCATTTCTATCGCCGCTTTTCGTTCTTAAATTTTTAAAATGCGATCTAACAAAGCTTTTCTATCGCCGTTCTTCGTTCTTAAATTTTTAAAACGCAATCTAAAAAAGCGTTTCTATCGCCGCTTTTCGTTCTTAAACTTTTAAAATGCGATCTAAAAAAGTTTTTATATCGCCGTTCTTTGTTCTCAAACTTTTAAAATGCGATCTAAAAAAGCATTTCTATCGCCGCTTTTTGTTCTTAAACTTTTAAAATGCGATCTAAAAAAGCATTTCTATCGCCGCTTTTCGTTCTTAAATTTTTAAAATGCGATCTAACGAAGCTTTTCTATCGCCGTTCTTCGTTCTTAAATTTTTAAAACGCAATCTAAAAAAAGCGTTTCTATCGCCGCTTTTCGTTCTTAAACTTTTAAAATGCGATCTAAAAAAGTTTTTATATCGCCGTTCTTTGTTCTCAAACTTCTAAAATGCGATCTAAAAAAGCATTTCTATCGCCGCTTTTTGTTCTTAAACTTTTAAAATGCGATCTAAAAAAGCATTTATATCGCCGCTTTTCGTTCTTAAATTTTTAAAATGCGATCTAACAAAGCTTTTCTATCGCCGTTCTTCGTTCTTAAATTTTTAAAACGCAATCTAAAAAAGCGTTTCTATCGCCGCTTTTCGTTCTTAAACTTTTAAAATGCGATCTAAAAAAGTTTTATATCGCCGTTCTTTGTTCTCAAACTTTTAAAATGCGATCTAAAAAAGCATTTCTATCGCCGCTTTTTGTTCTTAAACTTTTAAAATGCGATCTAAAAAAGCATTTCTATCGCCGCTTTTCGTTCTTAAATTTTTAAAATGCGATCTAAAAAAACGTTTCTATCGCAATAGATAAATAAATCTTTGTTAAATTTTATTTTCTTTCGTTGATCTCTTGACGACTATAGCAATTAAATACAACAATGGGACACACGCAGTTCACATGAGCTAATTAAATTTCGCGAACAAGACATGAACTCTATTGTTTTCAACATGCAAAAATAGCTCATGTATTTAACAATAGGTTAACAATAACAACGAAAGTTCTGACACTACCGAAAGCTCATGCGAAGGTGATAACTATCGCGTACATGTAAAGTTACACGCAGGCGGTACTGTATAATAAACTCTGTAAGATACTATAAAAGAAGATAGGTTTAGTGACGAAGCTATTGTGAGAAGTACTTTTCTGCCCAGATTGCGAAAACGGCCTGTTTATAAACAGGACGATCGGATTATGTACGCATGGCCAGATTATGTTTTTTTTGCCCTGATTATGTTGTGGCAACCGGATTATGAACGCTGGCCCGGGCAGACTGTGATTGGCATTTTCTTCAAACTTTTGTGAATGAAACATTCACGAATTATTGTCACATGTCATATTTCTCTGCAAGATAGAACACTATTGAAAAATAGGCATGACGAAAGAAAAAAAGTCTCCAATTAATTTTTCCCTGCAGGATAACCCACCATTGAAAACTAGGCAAAGCGAAAAAAAAGTCTGGACGTAATTCTTAGTATAAACTCCTCTTGTAAGTACATTTCAATATAATATACTTTGAAGTAAGTAGATTTCATTTTTATTTTTCAAAGGAATTGTATTCTGGGGATGACCTTAAATTATTCGTTTTGCGGGAATTAAGTTTGGTGAAAGTTATTAAACTTGCGAATCCCAAAATTTAGTTTCCACGAAATTTCGTTTCATTTGAGAACAACAACAAGGCCACCGTCGAAAATATGTTTGGTTAGCGTCATTTCTAATTACAAAAGTGAGTCGGTCGCTCGGTCGGATAAAAAATTTTCCCGAAAAATTACAAAAATACTATATTTCAAGTTCCATTTTTGACAATCAAGGTCGTTCCCATGGTTTTTGCTTGTATTGCCGTATAAATGCAAAGCAGGAAAATATAGCACTGAGTAGCGCAGCGCAGTCCCCTATCGAAATAACATTCGGACGTAACAACCGTAATTCGGAGGACCGCTGAAAAGGTAAATGGTGGATTTTGTTGCGTGCCGAAGATTGTTCGTGGATTGTTTGGTTTATTTTTTACAAATTTACCGACTCCCCGACTCGACTTTCGCCTTTCAAAGTGAGTCGGTCGGCTGACGCTAACCATTTATATTTTTTAGGGTGGCCCAACTTTGCCACCAGGGCTCTATTTGCTTGTCATGAATGATATAAAAGCCTGTCGGCCCTGATTATGTTCGTTTTTTAAGTAATAAATGATATTAGACTGTCGTACATAAACCGGCCTGCCCTGATTATGTTCCTTTTATAAGGCCGTCATCAAAAATATGTTGTGTTCGCGTCCTCCGACCGACTCACTTTTGGTAATAAAAACCTGAGTCGGTAAGTCAGGAAAAAACCGGGAAAAAATTTCGCGAGATATTTTTCAAAAAGAAAATTTTTTTCGCCAGAACTAATTTATGCAAAATTGACAAAAACTCGCGAAAATTAATTTCCGTAAAAATTAATTCCTTTAGGGCACTCCTGTGGCTACTGACATTTTACAGGGCGGCGAAAAATGGTCTACAAACGATGTCGAGTGGCGCTATACTGTTTTGACCCTGGGAACAAATTTGCTTGCTCCGATCTGAAAATCCCGGGGAAAAATACGCCCGACCGCCCGACCGACTCATTTTTGCGGGGTCTTCAGGACGCGAACACAACATATTTTTGATGGTGGCCTAAGTGCTAAATAATATTTTTAACTGTCGTACATAATAAGCCGGCCTGTCCTGATTATATTGCCCTGATTATGTATTTTCTGCCCTGTTCTTAACCAGTGCAAGCTGCCATACATAATCAGGGCAGCGTTTATTATCCGGGCAGTACAGTACCACAGAATAGCGCATATATGGCTAGTATACGAGCTATAAACCCCTGGGAGTTGGGGGTAATTCAAGGCATCTTTTCTACGTAAGACTCACTACAAATTTTCGCTTGCGAACCTAGGGGACCCTGTCCTACCTAAGCAAACTTTAGTGTTTACAAAAATGTTTGATTTGCTAGTACCTGAATCAAGTTTGTCTTCTGCTTTGAAGCGCAGGTTAGGTTTAGGATTTCTCGTAGCTGCAACTTCAAGAAAGCGCAATTCCTGGAAAAATATCCTTGCTTGTCTCGGCTAACAATAAAGGTATTGTCTGAATTTGTTTACGTTTTAACGGGACATCGAGAGATGTACTAAATGCTATACGCTTTGTTCTCCCAGGAACGGAACCGATCGAAGGACATAGTCTAGTCTTGTTAAGTTCAAGGATGTTCGTTGTTTCCAGAAAGGAGTACAAAGGCAGCTGTAGATAATTTATGGGGAGTCAGAGTATTTAATGCTTATTTTGAGCTATGCCGCTCTCTACCAGTCTCCTTGCAACATCCAACAGCCCACACCAGTATCCATCTCCCCAATTTCCCTCACACATGGCGTGGGTTAACGACGCGGGGATAGATAGATGTGCATATTTTACATGGCTAGCCTCACAAATATCGAGGGATATACCCTGTCTATTATTTCCAGGAGGGACCATGGCTTAGATGGAGAGTCCTAGAGTACAGTATTTAATGCTTATTTTGAGCTACACAGACCCAATTAGGGCCCACGCTCCTACTAGACAACTCCCAGCAACATCCAATGGCCCACACAGTGTGCCATCTTCCCAATTTCCCTCACATGGCTTGGGTTAACCCGGGGCTATGGTAACATTCACTCGCCCATGTCGAATCGACGTCAAGAGGAATCGAACCCCGGTCTCCCGCCACAGAGTACGAGAGCTATAACCACTAATCTACGGCGCCACAATCTATCTATCTATCTATCTATCATGCACAAGGACACTGCTTATTCCGTAATGCGGACAATCTTCGATTCTGTCAAAATGTTAAAAAATTTGAGCATTGAAAACATCGCTGTAGATCGTGTAAAAATTATAAAAACGGGATCGTAGGAAGCTAAAACATCGCCGTAGATCGTTTAAAAATTATCAAAACACGATCGTATGAAGTTAAAACATCGCCGTAGATCGTTTAAAAACCATCAAAACACGATTGTATGAAGCGAAAACATTGCTGTAGATCGTTTAAAAATTATAAAAACGGGATTGTAGGAAGCTAAAACATCGCCGTAGATCGTTTAAAAATTAGCAAAACACGATCGTATGAAGTTAAAACATCGCCGTAGATCGTTTAAAAACCATCAAAACGCGATCTTATGAAGCTAAAACATCGCCATACTGTAGATCGTTTAAAAATTATAAAAACGGGATCGTAGGAAGCTAAAACATCGCCGTAGATTGTTTAAAAACCATAAAAATAAGATGATAAGGAGCTAAAACATCGCCGCAGATTGTTTAAAAATTATAAAAACGGGATCGTATGAAGCTAAAACATCGCTGTAGATCGTTTAAAAACCATAAAAATAAGATGATAAGGAGCTAAAACATCGCCGTAGATCGTTTAAAAATTATCAAAACGCGATCGTATGAAGCTAAAACATCGCTGTAAATCGTTTAAAAATTATAAAAACGGGATCGTAGGAAGCTAAAACATCGCTGTAGATCGTTTAAAAATTATAAAAACGGGATCGTAGGAAGCTAAAACATTGCCGTAGATCGTTTTAAAATTATAAAAACGGGATCGTAGGAAGCGAAAACATCGCCGTAGATCGTTTAAAAATTATCAAAACGCGATCGTAAGAAGCTAAAACATCGCCGTAGATCGTTAAAAATTATCAAAACGGGATCAAATATAGCCATAGTTGGTTTCGAAACTACATAGTTTTATCACCCCATTCAATGGAAGTGAGAAAGGAATGTCTAAAAATAGTTTCAAGCAATTAATTGATCACGTTTTTTATTGTTTTTTAATTGTTTTGGGAGAACAATTCGCTTCAGAATTCGTTTCGAAATTCGTTTCAAAATTTTTTTCTGGATTCGTTTAAAAATAGTTTTGGAATCGTTTCCCATTCGTATCCCATTCGCTTCCACTTCGTATCATTTTTAAGCTAGAGGCATTAATAAGGGATCGTCTCCACGATCGTTTCAAAAATAATCGTTTCAATTCGTATAATTTTTTTTTTGAGAAGATCTCTATACGAATTTGAAACGATTTTAAAATATTTTTTTGCCAATTCGTTTCAACAGTTTGTTAAATTCGTTTCAGTTCAAATCGTTTCAAAATCGCTTCACCTTCATTTCATGAAACGATCTGTAAACGATTTTAAAAAATGATGATACGATCTCGAAACGATCATAATCATTTCAATTCGTATAAAATGTGAAACGATTGTGGAGACGGTCCCTAAGCTAGAGGCATTAATATAATTTACAATTAGTTATAGATGAGATAAGGGATTGTCTCCAAGATCATTTCATAAAAAATCGTCTCATTGTTTCATTTTTTAATTTAGATATCTTGCCATACCAATTTGAAACGATTTTAAAATAACATTTGTTTTCATAAAATTTTCTCAAAACAGCTGGAAATCGTTTCATTATTTTATAATTTGTTTCAAATCATTTTATTTAAAACTAAATTCATTTCAAAATTGTTTCATTATGTTTTATGACCGTTTTAAACAGCATAATTCGTTTCAGCACTTAGATCTATTCAAAATTGTTTCAGGATGTTAAATAATAGTAAAAAAATAATTTTCCATTAAGTCTATAATTGAATAGATGTTTCATGTAAAAAGCACATGGTTCTGGAAAAAATATATTTCACAAGAACTGCGTTTAAAATTGTTTTTACCACACTTAAAATAGCAGTTTTGATTGCTCTATTTCTCAATCAAAATAGAGCATCTCTTCATAAGGACCTTTCCTTGTCATTATAAAGGAATTATGGGGACTTTTATGCTTGGTGGGGACGTTTTCTCTTCATTTAGAATGAAATACAGTACCATTAAGGGGTCATCTACAAAATTCGTAGCAATTCGTATCAAAAAAATTCGTATATGCTATACGAATTTTCTTTTGCCATACAGTAATTAAACTCGTATGAAATTTTTCTAAAATCGTATAAAATTCGTATGAGTTTTAAATTAAATTCGTATGAGTTTTAAATTAAATTCGTATGAGTTTTAAATTAAATTCGTATGACTAGAAAAAAATTCGTAGCTATGAGTTAAAAACAGCGATAGAAATGTTTTTTTAGATCGCATTTTAAAAGTTTAAAAACGAAAAACGGCGATAGAAATGTTTTTTTAGATCGCATTTTAAAAGTTTAAAAACGAAAAACCGCTATAGAAAAGCTTTTTTAGATCGCATTTTAAAAGTATAAAAGCGAAAAACGGCGATAGAAATGTTTTTTTAGATCGCATTTTAAAAGTTTAAAAACGAAAAACAGCGATAGAAATGTTTTTTTAGATCGCATTTTAAAAGTTTAAAAACGAAAAACGGCGATAGAAATGTTTTTTTAGATCGCATTTTAAAAGTTTAAAAACGAAAAACCGCTATAGAAAAGCTTTTTTAAATCGCATTTTAAAAGTTTAAAAACGAAAAACCGCTATAGAAAAGCTTTTTTAGATCGCATTTTAAAAGTATAAAAACGAAAAACGGTGATAGAAATGTTTTTTTAGATCGCATTTTAAAAGTTTAAAAACGAAAAACAGCGATAGAAATGTTTTTTTAGATCGCATTTTAAAAGTTTAAAAACGAAAAACGGCGATAGAAATGTTTTTTTAGATGGCATTTTAAAAGTTTAAAAACGAAAAACGGCGATAGAAATGTTTTTTTAGATCGCATTTTAAAAGTTTAAAAACGAAAAACGGCGATAGAAATGTTTTTTTAGATCGCATTTTAAAAGTTTAAAAACGAAAAACCGCTATAGAAAAGCTTTTTTAGATCGCATCTTAAAAGTATAAAAGCGAAAAACGGCGATAGAAATGTTTTTTTAGATCGCATTTTAAAAGTTTAAAAACGAAAAACCGCTATAGAAAAGCTTTTTTAGATCGCATTTTAAAAGTTTAAAAACGAAAAACCGCTATAGAAAAGCTTTTTTAGATCGCATTTTAAAAGTATAAAAACGAAAAACGGCGATAGAAATGTTTTTTTAGATCGCATTTTAAAAGTTTAAAAACGAAAAACGGCGATAGAAATGTTTTTTTAGATCGCATTTTAAAAGTTTAAAAACGAAAAACCGCTATAGAAAAGCTTTTTTAGATCGCATTTTAAAAGTTTAAAAACGAAAAACCGCTATAGAAAAGCTTTTTTAGATCGCATTTTAAAAGTATAAAAACGAAAAACGGCGATAGAAATGTTTTTTTAGATCGCATTTTAAAAGTTTAAAAACGAAAAACAGCGATAGAAATGTTTTTTTAGATCGCATTTTAAAAGTTTAAAAACGAAAAACGGCGATAGAAATGTTTTTTTAGATCGCATTTTAAAAGTTTAAAAACGAAAAACCGCTATAGAAAAGATTTTTTAGATCGCATTTTAAAAGTTTAAAAACGAAAAACGGCGATGGAAATGTTTTTTTAGATCGCATTTTAAAAGTTTAAAAACGAAAAACGGCGATAGAAATGTTTTTTTAGATCGCATTTTAAAAGTTTAAAAACGAAAAACGGCGATGGAAATGTTTTTTTAGATCGCATTTTAAAAGTTTAAAAACGAAAAACGGCGATAGAAATGTTTTTTTAGATCGCATTTTAAAAGTTTAAAAACGAAAAGCGGCGATAGAAATGTTTTTAGATCGCATTTTAAAAGTTTAAAAACGAAAAACCGCTATAGAAAAGCTTTTTTAGATCGCATTTTAAAAGTTTAAAAACGAAAAACGGCGATAGAAATGTTTTTTTAGATCGCATTTTAAAAGTTTAAAAAGGAAAAGCAAAAGTTCTAATCATTTGAAGTAATAAGAACGGCGTTTAGAAATTGTTACTGTTTATTTCAAGGCTAGCTGCATAGCGGAAAGTTAGATTTTTATGAAGAAATTATATTGAAAATTAACATGTAAAATTCGTATGACCGTTCGTTTAAAAATTCGTATCGCAATTCGTATTGCAAAATCTTAATAATTCGTATGAAAATTCGTATAAAAGAGAATATAATTCGTATGACAATTCGTGAGAAATGCGTAATAAATAAGAGAATATAATTCGTATGAAAATTCGTATAAATAAAAGAGTATAATTCGTATAAAAATTCGTATGAAAATTCGTATAAAAGAGAATATAATTCGTATGACAATTCGTATGAAAGAGAATATAATTCGTATGACAATTCGTATGAAAATCGTATAAAAGAGAATATAATTTGTATGACAATTCGTATGAAAATCGTATACAATTCGTATTAGATTTTTTAAAAATCGTATAACTATTTAACACTATACGAATTGTATACGATTTTTATACGAATTAAAAGCAATTAAATTCGTATATATTCGTATAAAATATCATACGAAATTTGTAGACGACCCCTAAGTTTCGTAGCCTTGTGTTTTTAACATTATAGAACGAAATACTGCGATATTTAACCTTCGAAAGAATGTTCTCTCATCGTTTTAGAAGGAAAAACAGCATTTTGTTATGCTTCTGTGAGATGCGTCCTAGAACGAATTACATCGATTTTTAAACGTCGTAGGGTCGTTTTCTCATCATTTTAGTACAAAATATGGTGACATAAAGTTTCGTAGCATCGTGTTTTCAGAAGATTTTAGCGTCAGTGATTTTTTCACCAAATATTATCGATCATCACGGTCTGTTGTTTATATTTTCTGCCTGTGAATATGTGTATTCTCAATGCAAAATAAAAACATTACGTCACACCATCTATAGTTAAAGGAGAACTAATAAAAAAAACTACATGTATGTAAAAACATTCTCAGATATCACGAAAACAACATGGCATAAAAGTTCTTAAATTTCTTTATTTTTTAATAGGAAAATCAAATTTTAGTTAAAAAAAGGCGATGGTTACACCAACGGTCGCCACCATTATCAAACAAAAGCCAACTTGGTTCATACATATTTTGTTGATTTGTGACATCACAGGGCTTTCATAGCTCAATAAGATCTGTAAGATGATGGATAAAGTCTTGCTAACATTAGGTAAAGAGTTCACTTCTTCTAACACTCACAAACAAGAATATACTAAGAAGGAATTAAAAAAAGTACAAAATGCAAACCAGTATATCCGAGTTTGCACTGATGCAAATGTAAAAATTGTGTTGTTCTTTCAACCTTTCGCAAGTGTGGTAATGTTGCAAGGAATTTCGAAAACGTCCTTGGTAATTTTTTTGTGCAACCCAACAAGAACATTTTTTTACATTATGTTTAAACAAAATGAAGTGCTAAAAGCTACGTATATTTTTTAACATTTAGCAAAAATAATTTCAAAGAATTTAATAACATGGGGAAATGGTAAAGAAATAATACGACTTTCAAAACAAAAAAACTTTGAGATTTTGTTTTGTTTTCACAAAATCACTTCCAGTCTTTTATTAGAAATTATCATGTATATATAATTATTTGACCTTTTAAATGTTTTATATTGCACAAATTTTAACAAATTAAATGAAAACACCTGCTGTCTTAAAAGATATTCCATACACTAAAAAAAAAGGTTTATACACGTAAAACAAGTGATTAACTTATCACAAATATTTATAACAGTGAAAATAAACTTTCTACAAAGTATATTTATTCCAAAACATAAAATTAATCTCAGACAATTGCAAGAGATGTACTACAGTTTATTTGATCAGTATCCCCTCCCTTTGTTCATTCAGAATGCGCTGTTTACTTCCCCACAGAATTACGTCACACCAGTTAGTGATTTTTTGACAGAAGTGCTTATCAACACTGTCATGGTGACGACTGTAGTATCACTTTGACCTCAAGAACCAAGGCTCACAAATATAAAAAAAATTAAACAGTTTTTAATCATGCTATAATAAACAATTTAAACCCAACTTGTTATTAATCGTTAGTTCTCCTTTAAAGTTTAATTAATTAAATTATCATTTTGTTTTCTTTCTTTCTATGATGAAGAGAATGTGTCGCTTTAATTTTTACCTCATATTTTGTCCTAAAATGACAAGAAAACAACTCTACAAACCATAAAGTCACCATATTTCATCCTAAAATCATAAGGAAACATCCATACAGAGCTACTAAATTTCTGTGTTTTCTTCTAACATGGCGAGAAAACATCCTTATTAAGCTTAAGTATCACCATATTTAGTAATAAAATATAGAAGAACCAAAACTATCTATTTTAATCGAGGTAAAAATTCAATTGAAAGCGGTTGTGAAATTTGTCTTTTACATGTGAATGTCCTTTCAATTACTCAATTGATGGATAATTATCTTTTTTTAATTCTTTGACACCCTGAAACGATTTTGAAACGATCTGAAGACTGCCAATGCTTTATAGGTTGTATGTTTGAAGTTTAAGACTTATTACAAGTCTTCTGTAAACTCTTAAAATTCATCAGTATTTTAATTATAATGGATAAAATATCTGACGATTTCAGGGAATTTGATAACAAACTATAATAGCGATAAATTTCACTTATCGAGGTGTTATATCGTTAACCGTAAAAGTAATATCGATAAATGTAAATATCATAACCAGCTGATAATTTTAACCAATATAGTAAAAAACTTAGTCCGAATAAATGACAAGAATTTAAGTGATTAAAAATAGCACTGTCTTTTGTTGTCGCATGTTCAACACAACGTTTATGTAGGTTCCAGTCTATTTTACCGATGTAATCAGCGGGACAACCAGGACAACGAAAACGGTATACTACATTTGACTTTGACAGTGTTTTATCTTTGTTATTTGTGAAATAACTGATTTTCGTTGTTGAATAAGTTACTTTCAGTATAAGTTTCACATTTCGACGGACAGACCTGCGCAATTTCTTTTCTAAAGATTAAACTAAGTGCTGACTTTTGCTCGCCAATAGTAACAATCTGATCTGTGTTATTTTCTTCTCTTTAGATGATTATTGTCTATATAGATGAAGGAGGAAAACAAAAGATTCAAATATGACCAAGAAAGTGTAGCTAGTTACCTAGATTTTAGGTGTAGTCAGCATTATTTTTATTTTTTACAGGATCAAGATCTAGAAAATAAAGCAAGATAATATCCATATCCAATATCTGTTGAACATGTGGATAATTTAAACGTTTTTTACTTTAACACTCCTGTATAGTTTTTACTCAAGGAAATGTATCACTTTTTCTTTTTAAAAAAAAGTTTGTAACAAAATCAGTATAGAGTGTGCGTTTTATGTAGTTTTTGTTGGGAAGAAATAAATTGTGTCATTTTCTATCCAGACAAACTTTGTCTTAAAGAGAATTCTCTTTTGTATTTGAATTCGTTCTTTTCAGAGTTAAAAAATGTCTATACACAAGGTTGTAAATTGGTAATTTTAGGTCTGGTGGTGATACTTGTCAGCAACCTTGTCCAAATGGTTTTTACAGCTGGTTGTTTTCTAATAAATAAGAAAGACATTTATAAAGAACACAAAGCTGAGACTATAAGTCCTTTTAACAGTTAACTGAACATGTATTGAGAACATTGATAAAGTATTGCACTTTTAAGTTTTAGGCCAACTAAGGAGGTGGACATAACTGATGTCATCTCATCATGGGTAACTAGGGGTCACCTGGGATCAAAATTGGACTTATTTTCTCAAGTTGGGTCTAACCCAACTGTTTCAGAACAGATGAGTCGATGACATCATCAAGAAACTATAATTTTTCATTCATTCAAATGATAAATATTTTCTTTTTCCACCTAATATTACATTATTCTTATCAATAATTTTTAGATAACACACTATGCCCCGTGTACCGCGGTTAGAAAAATTATTTACCAAGCCAAGACCTTGGTCAAGATTTCCAATGAGACCTCCTCCATTCAGATTTGTAGAATGGGAAACTAAAGAACACAAAGGAAATGTTAGAGTGTTGAAATTACGTCCACCTAGTGAAGTTCCAAAAATTGCACCATATAAAGAATGGCCTATCATAAGAGGTGACTTAGTTGAAATAATGATAGGCCACGATAAAGGAAAGCAAGGCAAAGTTAGAGCAGTTGCCCGGAAAAAGAATCAATTAAAAGTTGAAGGATTAAACTGCTCAGAACAATTTATAGAAAATATGGGAGATGGCAAGTCTGGGTACCTTCTTAATGAAGAACCCTTGCATTATTCTGAAGTAAAATTAGTTGATCCATTTACTGGTAAACCGACAGATGTTAGCATACGTTTCAATGAAGAAGGAAAACAGGTACGTGTGTGTAAAGAAAGTGGACTTGTTATTGCCAAACCTCCTTTTTGAAAGATCTGATTGGAAGTCACGTGATGCAGTAAAGGAGGGTGAATTTGATACTAAGGCAGACGTAGTGCAGCAATACACATACGTTCCATCCTTGTTGCTGTTTCATGAAGAAATCATGAAAGAAATGGAACTACTTATGACAGTGCCAAAAGGTGAATTGGAAAGAAGAGACTTAATTTTTAGGGAAATTGAAAATGATGTGTTAAAAGAGAGAAGTAAAAGTATAGACTCTCCACAAACTGATACTGGAATAATATCGCAATTACAAAGTATGGGTAAAAAAATGTTGTTTTGGAGATCATAAATTCTTTTCACATAAAAAAAGTAATTTAATTCGACATTTAAACAATGATGTATTCTTTTTTACAAGGGTTTTACTCCCCTATTTTCTATCCACAGTTGCCTACCATTATTTTGACAAATTCACAATAATTTGGTTGTTACTTGCTTTTATGATCTTATATCTACGAAATAAATAATGTTGGAATGTAGGGATTAGGACAACTTTTTGATATAAACATAAAATATTTTTTAAACTCAAAATTTTCAGTCATTTTAGTTTGCTTTTTTATTCGTTTCTTATAAGTTTGATTTAAGAAATACATAAATTGCATGTTAAGCAGGTGATACGCAATCCATTTTGTCGCATCCAAAAAATCAAAAAAAGGATGATACACAATCAAATTTGTTGAATTTAATATAAATCAAAATTGAAGAAATGAATCACATATCACTCATTTTGAATGCAAAATTCGAGTTCAACAAATTAAATCCGACAAAATAGATTGTGTATCACCTGCTTTAGCCTAAATGTATAGATATACCATGTTTTGATAAACTTTTTATATATATTTTTTTTTTAAGCTCCTTTGTTGTTTCACTGTAATTTGAAGTAATAAAACTAGGATTGACAATAGATTTTACTGTTTTAGACCAATACAAATAAATAAAAGTTCTAAAAAATATGTCAAACAAGCATGCATTACGAAAACATCAAAAACAAGTTAAGTTTTACGTGGATTCCAAATACTCCATTTTGGAAACTATTGGGGAAGGTGCATATGGCGTAGTGTGCTCCGCCGTGGATAACACAACTGGACAGCGTGTTGCAATAAAAAAGATACGTGATGTTTTTGATGTACCTGCTATTACGAAACGAACATTACGTGAATTAAAGATACTAAAACATTTTAAACATGATAATATCATTGCAATCAAAGAAATTCTTCGACCTCCTGCTGATATTAATGAATTTCGAGATGTTTATGTTGTTCTTGATTTAATGGGAAGTGATTTGCATCATATCATTCATTCCAAACAAGATCTTTCTGAGGAGCATGTGCGATATTTTTGTACCAGCTCCTGCGTGGATTGAAATATATCCACTCTGCAAACATCATTCATCGAGACTTGAAACCAAGTAATTTGTTGATTAACAAAGATTGTGAATTAAAGATAGGTATGTTTTGTTGTCAAGATTTTTTTTGTATGCAAGGAAGTAGCTCACATTAATTTTTAGGGTAACACTATTTATTTCGTGATTTTACGTTTTCACGATTTCAACAAAAACAAAATTTGAGTCATTTAGAACTAGTATCAGGTCAATTACATATGATCAAACATTAAATTTGCAGAAAAGTTTAATTGTAATAACTTTTTATCTTTGTTTTGTTTTGAATATTTACTATGCAAGCATGTTTTGGCTTTCATTATATTGCATATGAAATATGTATATACATGTATATAAACTTCTAAAGGTGATTTTGGCATGGCAAGGAGTCTATCTTCTTCTCCGACGGAACAGAAGCGTGTTATGACAGAGTACGTTGCAACGCGCTGGTATCGCGCACCTGAACTAATGTTATCTCTCCATCAGTTTACAAAAGCAATTGATATTTGGTCCGTTGGATGTATTCTTGCTGAAATGCTTGGTAGAACAGCACTGTTTCCTGGCAGCAACTATCTTAACCAGCTGCAGGTGAGGAAAGTCATGTTATATTTTGGCATATAGTGTAACTTGAGTAATAAATGGAAAATATTGCACACCACAGCAGTTTAGTTTTATAAATGAATCCAGGCCAGACAACAGATGCATGGTTTCAATCCATGACATCATAATTTTAGGATAACTTAATATGTTATCCTAAACCTTTCCTGAATTAGTTTTCTTAGATGTACTGCTGCAGTTTCTTAACTTTGTCAAACAAAATAAATGTGATTTTTGAAACCCTTACCTGAAACTTGATAAAATATGAAATCTTTAGATTTATACAGCAAACAAACAACCTGTTAAAACTATTTTGTACTAATTGACCTCTGCTTGAAACAGAAGCTCATTAGTACAATTCAAAGACTTTGACCATAACATTAACACCCCAAAACAGCATCACATGTCGGATTAACTTCAAGATTTATACACACACCATTCAATGATGCTGAATATGATCTTAAAGTCAAAACATCAAAATTCTTAAATTTTAAAAAACATGCAATTCGAGAAACATGTATTGTTTATGTTAGTTGCAAATAGATATCATCTTTAACTTTGATGCAAGCCTTCCATTATTCCTGTGAATGGAATTGCACTCTCGGGTTACCACACCTCCTTAAAACTCCTGAATTCTCCTCAATTGTGCACATGGGTACAGAAATAATTTGTTGTTCACTCGTGGTGTAACCTTATAAATCTCCTCTAATATTTTCAATTTCTTTGAAAAAATATGGAAGTGTCCTCAAATGTCCTCAATTTTGACTCTATAAAAAGAGTGGCAACTTAGCTCTTTTTTCTTTGACAAAAATATCTCACAAATGACGGACATTTCATATTTTATTTTTTATTTTTGCAAATGTTAACTATATTTTGCAGGCACTGAATTTTGAGAATTTGACCAAAATCCATAAAAGCACGAAAATTAGTACCCACTACTAAGTTGCTTATTATTTACTATTTTTCTTAAATATATTTTTTTAGCTCATTCTCAGTGTTGTGGGAATCCCCTCTGTTGAATTTATGTCTACCATCACATCAGATCGAGTGCGACATTACATCAGCAGACTACCTCATAAAGAAGCTGTACCATTTTCAACAATGTACCCGAATGCAAGCGCCGAATCCATTAATCTTCTTACACAACTTTTGGTGCTTGATCCAAGAAAAAGAGTTAGTGTGGAGACAGCTTTAAATCATTCATTTGTAGAAAAGTGAGTCAGCAGTTAACGTTAATTGTTTTTAAACTTAGCAAACTTGTGTGAATGTAAATTTTGAAATAACGAAGATTTTGGAATATTATTATTACCTCTCCTGCCAGGGTTTTTATACCTGGAGGAGATTTAAGCACTTAACAATAGTAATTCAAGGTACTATGTCAAATATTTTTGTGTCTTTTGGAATCTTGATTAATTCTGTAAGTGCTTTTAATATGCAATTTCTTTGTTCGAGTACTGATAAGAAATACACATATGAAATCAAATTATATTCCTAAGGGGCTGAATTTCGCTGTTAATAAATTATCGCGATTATCAAATTTGATGTTGTATTTGGACATTTGGCTGAATTTAATTTCGCGAATAAAAAAAATCTAAAAATATAGCTGCGCAAAATTTATGACAAACAATCAAAACAATACTCCTTTTTATAAATTCATAATGACGTAATTGCCGTCTCACGGAAACGAGGCAGCCTTTGCTCCAGTTCTTCATAAATAAAAAAATCGCTATGGCGGACAGTGTATCGAAAAAAGGTAAACATAAAAAAACAAGTCTTGGAAAGCAGTGTGCTGCCTGGGGATGTGATAGTAGAGGTTTAGTTGAATTTGAGGGTGAACGTATCACAAGTGCTTTGAGTTTCTTCCAGTTTCCGAAAGATCCTGGTCTTAGAAAAGTGTGGTGTAATCGTATAAAAAGAGTTGATGGAAAAGACAACTTTAAAGTTACTATATACTGTTTTGTGCGAGAAACATTTTGAAAAATCTGATCTAATTCGTCCTCCTGGTGGCACAT
Organism: Hydractinia echinata; assembly: GCA_030067915.1. NCBI lineage: Eukaryota > Metazoa > Cnidaria > Hydrozoa > Anthoathecata > Hydractiniidae > Hydractinia > Hydractinia echinata. Next base: position 9,651 of record JASGCC010000012.1, on the reverse strand, counting down.
TAAGAAAATTAAAAAAAGGAGCAAAACCTATGCTGTTTGAAGCCATGGTAGAACAGCAGGGAAGTAAACGGAAACCTCCTCTCCCCGAAAAAAATTTAGAAACACAGTGTCAGATTATGAACCTCCGACAGAGTCATTTATGATAGATATGCCAGATGTTAGTTGTGATATGTCAAGCCAAACAGAAGAAAGTTTTTTTGACTCACAAAGCAAAATCGAAGCATTGCAGAAGGAAAATGAACAACTTAAAAATGATTTGTTGCACGGAACTGTATCTACAAAATGTAAATTTGTTGAACATGTGCTTTTGTCAGACAGAGCATGTAACCACTACACTGGTTTACCAAATGTTAAAGTTTTCAAAGGCATACTAATATTTTTGAACACTGGTGACAATGGGGAAAATGTGGTATTATACAAACAACCAACAGGTCAAAGGTGATTCACAGAGAGGGATTGCTATCCCCTTTAGAAAGTTTTTTGTTGACCCTGGTACGCATTAGAAGAAACTTTGATATTTTTCATTTATCTTATATCTTTCAAGTTTCTGAAGCTACAGTCACCAATACAGTGTTGACTTGGATAAATTATATGTCTGTTAAATTTGGATCAATATGCATATGGCCTACTCGACAGCAGGTAAAAGATGTAATGCCAAAATCAATGATGGAAAGATTTCCAAACGTACGGTGCATTATAGACTGTGTCGAATTCAAAATTGCAGTGCCTACTTCACTTGTTGTCCATAAATTGATGTATTCAGATTACAAAAGTCACACTACAGTAAAAGTTCTGGTTGGAATTGCACCAGGGGGTGGCTTCACTTTTATATCCTCAGCCTTCCCTGGGAGCATATCTGATAAAAATATAGTAGTGAAAGTGGAATATTATACCCAGAACTCTGGGAGCCTGGTGATGCGATCATGGCAGATCGAGGTTTTTTGATAGTAGAATATGTGAATCCAATCGGTGTGGAGCTGATAATACCATCTTTTTTGAGAGGACGAGATCAGTTCAGTGAAGTGAAGTTATTCAAAGCCAACAAATTGCCGCTGAAAGAATACATGTCAAAAGAATGATACAGAGATTGAAAACTTTTCACATATTTGATCGAGTTATTCCTGTTAACATGCTAGGCTCTCTTAACCAGATCATCACTGTTTGTGCAATGTTAGCAAATTTTCAAGAACCAATTTTAAAGGTATAGAATGTTTCGAAAATGAAAAATCTTTACAATTATATATATGCATAAAAATATCTAAAAAGTTTTTTACTGCTACACACACATTATGAGATATACCTCAAGGAGATGATTTTTTGTATAGCTTATTTTTGTGGTAATGTTGCAAACTCGTAAAAATCAATCCTTGCAAAAAATATCACTTTGAGGTATATTTCATATTTTACAAGGTTATGATATGTTTCAAGTACTTATTTATATATAAAGTATATAAAAATATATATCTAGATATGTTCATTCCTCTAATTCCACAATTTCGGGTAACATGTAGGTAAAATAAAATTTCAAGATTCGGTGCTGCAATGATCCCAATATTCTGTGTCAAAGGGAACTCTGTCAATGGCTAATCCTTTCGATGTATAAAGTACGAAGTCACACCATGTGCGTGTTGTTATAGCAAGTTGCATTTGTACTTGGTCATAATATGTGTGGTTTTTATTTATAGTAATTTGATTGTTTTCTTTGTTGTAAACTATACACGGGTTTGGTGAAATGTGGCAAATTGTTTTTGGATCAACATACTTGTACTGTTCGCTGCATTTCACCTCCAATATACCAAAACATCCATCACATATAACTTTACCATCAGGTGTAGCACCCAACACAAAATTGATCGGATCAATGACTAAACCTGATTGTTCTACAGTTATGTTAAAATTGTTCAACTTCATATATCGCTAATGTTGGATTGCTATGGGTTCGTAAAATCGACCATACTCCATTTTCATTTTCATAACCCTGTTCACATTTTTTTTACTCCGTGTCACAATGTTACGGGCTAAAATGTCTTTGAAGATTTTTCAGTTTTTCGTACAGTTTTACCCAATTTGTTACATAAAGATGCTGTAAATCCATTTTTGCGGTATAAAAACCAGTTCGGATCATCAGCTTGATTTCTTGCACTCGTTTCAATCAAGTTAACATCTTCGGAGTGGGATTTTAAATTTTCTAAAATATTGTTTTTCTTTATTTCAACAATATGGATATCCTTAGTGAAAGTGTCTATAACATTTTCCAATGATTGGAATGGAAATTGTGGATATCTTTGATACAATGGTTACTCTGTTTCCTCTGATCTGTCAATGCTACAGTATACAGTGAAATCAGGTGGCATAACTGAACATTGATACGCAAGGTACGAACCTGATGGTAAAGTTCCAAATTGTGTCTGTCTGTGATGAACTGGATTGGGATTAATTAATTTGGTTGCACATATATTTGTTGGTGTTTTATGTTCCATATGTCTTATGAGAAAATTAATATCATCTTTTAAAGTGTTTTTAACTATCCGAGGTTCGTAAAGAGATGAAACAATACCCTTTTTGTCTTGAACATTTTCAGTTTTTTAGTTTTTTTTGATGGAGGAGACTTGATCATCATTTCCATGTTAGGAACCTTTTCTATTCTATCTCTGGACTGCGGAACATTCCACACGCAGGGCTTTGAAGTGCATGCTTTAGTTGCCGGTCCCATAGATAGGCCATCTACTACCCACTTGGCTAAAAGTTTCATCATGGCATATACATGAGAACATGTCCCACAACGTCCAGCTGGACACTGACAGTTCGCAAACTCAATATTGGAGGTTTTTTTCTCTATTGCTAAAAAAACCCATCTATTTGCTTTTTTCAAACTAGCTGCAGCTACACCCTTTAAACAAAATATTGTTTCATCTTCTTTAACATATATTGTATCAGTATCTAAAAACTTCTCTTCGAGGAATTGTTCGCCACGTATAAAATGTTTCTTTATTTTTGTTGAATTTTTACAAAATGTTTCATTGACATGTTCATGATAATTTTGAATATGTTCAACTGTAAAATTTGGCATTCCTTTCAAGGATTTCGACCAACCTGCTAAATCAGTTGGGTTTGACATATCAGATTTGAGTTTCAAAGGGACTGATGGAAGCATTCCCTCTTACCACAGTGGTTTCAAAATAACTCCTATTTTTTCTGCTTTTTTACGTAGCCAGATTTTATCAGGTGTAGGATCTACAATTTTGGCTTCAGTTTTATTTTCGAAATAGCTCATAACACGAACTTGAGCTTCTTTTAAAGTTGTAATACCTTGAAGTGTGTCTCCTCGGAATACCAGCCATCTTTTTAAATGTTCGACTTTGTAAGTTGCAAGTTTTTCAAAATCTATATGAATATGTGGGTCACTAATGTCATCTTCTGTTAATATGATACTTTCATGACCTAAATAAAATCAAGATAAAACTAAGTAGAGGATAACTATTATATTATGGTGTGCTGTGGCAGTTTTGTACAAAATTTGATGTATATTAATCAGCTATCTGCTGAAAAAATATATAATATCAGTGTGCACAGTTTGGTGAATCTCTCCTTTCTTATATACCATTAAAATTTTAATATTAACGTGTTTACCTACTGACTTTTCTTCAAATAGTTCGTTGAAGTCTTCCACTATTATTTTATGGTCTCCGTCATTGTTTTCCATTATAATAAACTGTTCTTGAGTTTTTACACAAACTACTGAGTCTGTGTAGAGAGTTGTTGCTATTAAAATAGCAGTTTTATTGAAGTTTTAAGTTTTAAAAGTAATGAAGTTTGATAGTACGTCTTCTCTCTTGAAAAAAGTTCGTAAAATGGTAATTAGCAGTGTTTATCATAAAATACGGCCATACAATTATGGAGGTAATCAAATTGTCATCACAAAATACGGAGAATTACGGGAAATTATTATTGAGATAATTAGTTCTCCATTATTCGTTGCGCGTGATTTTTTAATGTCCCCGTATCGTTAGAGATAACAAAATATAAAAGATTTGGAGCAACGGCTGCCTCTTTTTCATGATGAGGCTGAATATTGCGCAATAAATTATAAAAAAGGAGTATTGACATCGGTTCAACTTTTAACATTGATAATAAACAAAATATAGAAGCCAGTCAACTCATGTCCTGTGTATTGTGATGGACACCCTGTGCATTCTGATGGTCGCCCTGAGTATTGTGATGGACACCCTGTGTACTGTGACGGACACCCTGTGTATTGTGATAGACACCTGTGTTTATTTTAGATACCATGATCTTGACGATGAACCGACTAGTTCATTGTTCAATTATGACATTGAGTGTCTCCCGCTTAACAGGCAAATACTAAAAGAGCACATTTTAAAGGAAATCCAAGAATATCATTCAAAGAGACCCAAAACCAAAGCTGGCCCCTGTCCAAACGGATTTCCTAAAGCCTTTTCTATACCCTGAAGCGAGACAAACGAAATTGTCAGAGGAAGACTCAGGAGATGATGTTACAAGTATGTCTACAATATATCCGTTCGTTTGTTCGTTCGTTCGTTCGTTTCGCTAATAACAAGAAAACTCGTAAAAAAAAAACGTAAACACAAAGAGTCCTTCACCTGTAGCCAATCTAAAATGATCAAATTATTTTTTGACCGATAAGGCGCGAAATTCACGTATTCACGTCATAAACTATATCGTTAAATCATTTCAAAAATCATTGCGCTTCACAATTTACCTGAGAGACCGATAATAAACCCAAATACTTAATATGTAAAGAATTTTTTATATTTTTCTTCAGTGACAGAGGACAAGAAACACGAAGGTCGGAAGCGCAAACATAAGACAGCTGTCACTCCGAATGTGAAGAAGAAAATAACCGCGACAGATGTCGAAGCGAAAAAATCTGAACTATCTAATGAAGATAAAGAATTGCTTCAACGCTGGTCAAACATGCAGAAAGATAAGAAACCATTCATTCATCCCATACGTCAACATATGGATGAACTAATGCAACTACAAGCAGAATCACTCTCCACGCAACCTGCTCAAGAGATGGTCAAAGGTCAGCCAATTATTGACCGTGTATCAAATAAACAGTTAAACACACTACAATTTACAAACTTTGTACAAAACAAAGAGATGGCGGTGTGGCGTTAGTAAGAGAACAAACAATAAGAATTCCACCTGTCGTGAATGTCTGCCAGGCTGTGACGTCTGGTTACACCAGTACAGTAACCAGTACTATTTCAGCTACAACCACTGTTGTACCATCAGTAACAGCATCGCATAACCAGACAACAGTTCCAGCAATGGTAAGTAAATAATTTGTGTGTTAACCTTGACGATGCATTCTGGTATTTCTGCAAACTTTAAGTCTCAACTTACCTTGATTATTTTTGAAAAAACTTTTTTAACTGTAAAAAATTTTTTTTATTGCTATCAATATTTCACCTGCTCATTTGTATCAATTCTGAGGAAAATAGACTTAAGCATAACATTCAGTTATATTTTCAGCTACAAACCAGACCGTATTGGTTCCGCTTGGTTCAATACCAATGTTTCAATTACGTGGGGCGTTCAACGGTGCTGCGCCAATAGTTATTTTTCCCAACATCAGTTCTCAAAAAGTGAACGCACCTATACCAATCGCACCCAAACCTGCAAAAATGGGTTGTGTGAGCATACAACCAAAGCCCGTGTCACATCAAGCTTCGTTCATAACTTCAACGATGTCATCGCAAAGTTTAACTGTAACCACGGCAACGACCGAAAAGCCTAAGTTTAGTAATGTATCGGAGATATCGAAGTCTATTAAGGAGATGAAGAAGCACCTTATGGAGAAGACTCGGAAATACGCTTTAAACCCGCCTATAACAGAAGAAATGTGTGCAAGCGCCCTAAAGACAACCAACGCTGTAGATTTAACGAAGCCCTTTAGCCAAGGTGATGACTCTGTTTCGTTTCTATGTAGCATTGGGACAGAAGTAAAAGCGATAGCTCGAAATCCAAAGACAGTAAATTTTCGATTAAATCTTTATACTCCGCTAATTCTGGTCTATCGGAAATATCGATTAACTCCGCTGATTTACTCTCCTCCGTGGAGATTTCTTCTGAAGAATCAGCTGAAACTATCGCTAAAATAAAACAGCTGGATGATGAAGACAAAAAAATCGTGAATATCATTGAAGAGATGGAAGAAACGAATGAACAAAGCAGCGCTGAAGCGCATAGTACTAAAAGAAACGCTCCAACCCTGCACGACAGTTCAAAGTTTTCACACAGACAACTGGTCGATTGTTAAGAACATGCTTGTGACCAGTATAAGAGCGAGACAATTGAAAGAAGAGCAGAATGAACTCGATTACACAGCTATTGTTACACATGCAAACTTGCAGAATTTCACTACGAATGTGTCAAGTCTGTGCAGTGTTGGGAACACGGTTGTAAAATGGTAAACCAACCGCAGAACTATCTATTACACATACGGCTACTACTGTTTCGACTGCTATCACAAACACTACTATTCCGTTTGTTAGTAAGCTCAATGTAACCGCTGCACGAAATACGAACTGTGGCGCCTGCGCTGGTACTCCAAAGATAGAATGCTTAGGCGATGAAGTAAACAAATCTTTTCATAGATCAACCAATCAAACGTTAGCTGGTATTGAATCAACCAATCAAACGTTAGCTGGTATTGAATCAACCAAATCAAACGTTGAGTGGTAATGGATCAACCCAATCCTATCATTACATAATTTAGTACTAGTACTAAATTGACCTGTGACGTAAATCGACAGACGATATATTTCTGACGACTTTTGTCAATACACCAAAGACACCAAGAAGTGGAGCAGGCAGGATATGGTTTAGGAATGGATTTTGAGGATTTTATTTGCTGGTAGTTCTATGACATTAAGTTCTTGCTTTGTTTAGTTGTTTTTGTTTTTGTTGTTGTTTTTGTTTTTGTTTATTTTCGTTTATTTGGTTGGTTGCTTGCTTCTGGCAATTTCTCCAAACGTTTTCGTGTTCCGCAGATTGAATCCTTTAAGAAGCGCCGGAGAGCACAGTTATCGAACGAAACCGCAGCTCTCCGCCTCATTGTTAAACGAATGGCTTGGTATGGACGAACTTGATCCTGCTGATATTGCTGATTTGCAAAGAGAATTGGAATCAACTTCATCCTCGTTGCTACTGGATACGTAAAGCTCAAAAGGAGGGAGTAGTGATAATTTTTGAATTTTGCTGCTAGTGTTTTTCTTCTTATTTTTTTCTTTCTAATTAACTGAAGAGATAAATTTCATTCAAAACTGCGATATACGCTTCTTCTTCTTGCTTTTACCCGTTTTGCGTTTATTTTGTAATTTGATATTTTAAAATGGTTGACCTGTATTGTTGACCTGTATTTCATTAATTACTGAAGAGTAAATCCAAATTTCTCAAAACTCTTGCAGTGATAACGTAATACGTTCTCTCTTTGCTATAGGTTAAACCATCTCCATGTTTATACACATTTTTTGTATAACAAATTTCTGGTTGAGGTATGTTTCAATTTATTTCTATCCTTTTTTGAAGTCTGACTTTCCTGCTAAAAATTTCGTGGGAAAGAAAGGAAGAAAAGAGTTGAAATTTACATGTTGTGTGTTCAATACTAAAAATGAATGACCATGTTTTTAAATTATTTCCGTGGTAAAGAGATTATTGGGAGATCAATGATTTACCTGTAGTTCTTTTGATAAAGTGCTTGAACTTCCAACAAGCGGTGAATTAAATATTCTTTGGTTTTGTTAAAATGGACATAACTTGTAGTTTTACTATCAACTTTTCTTCTACTGGAACTTGGCACCGATGATTAAAAACAGGCTTGATTTGAATCGGAAAACCTAGTGTTTGTTTTTTTCTCACAAAACTGTCAGTGAATCAGAAAGGTTATTCTTATAAAACTTCTTAAAACTTATCTTAAAAATGAGAATTCTGGAAGAAGAATTTTTTTTTTTGATTAAATTATTTCAACTTTTAACAAAAAAATCCTGAATCCTGATTACGATTGGATATTTTGAACTACTTCGAGTGCCCTTAATTATTAGTGAAAATGAACATCCAGTGCGATTTGAAAAAATAGATCACTTACATAAGAATCATCATGCGTAAATTTTAAGGGTGTTTGGGGGCAGTTCATGGGCATTTTTTTTTAAAAACATAAACCCTCTGATACGTTGCCTCAACTTGCTAGAAATCAGTATAAATTTTATTGTCTCGATAATTCACAATCTCTTCTTCTGACTTCATATGTTTTTGCAGATATATAATATTGTATATATTTTGTGTTTTTTATACATATTTATTTTATTATTTTTATTGTACATATCAAAGTAAATGAACCTTAAAAAATATAATTTTTGGCGAAAATAATAAATTTTTTTTACAGAATATCATCCCTACCACATTTTATAAGTAACTCCTTTGTGCAAATGGTAGCTAGTCATTATTGTATTGAAATTCATGTCCCGGAGTGTCCTGAGATTTGCCAAATTTCCACGAATGTCCCTGAAAATTAAAGTCAGAAATATTTTTATGAACAATATTCATCATCGATCGAACATAGGAAAGCATTAAGGTAGGTTTCCATACGATTGCATTTTCTACTCGAGCAGAAAGAGCTCAAGAGCATGCGCAATGAAGTAGAATGACCGCTGACTCGACGTAAAAAGATGTTCCGAGCTTCTCTCAAAAAGTTGAACCGATTTGACTTTTTCATCGCGTATTTTTCTCTCGAGCTTTTTAACCAATGAAATTCAAGGAAATGTAAACAATTGCGCAATCCATTTTATTCAAGAAAAATATTAGAAAAAACAACAAGTTCTTCTGCACTTTTTATTCACAAAATAACAACACCTTTCAGTGTTAAGTAGAGCAGAGAGACATGTTAGCATTGATTTTATGAACAAAAGCTACGAATTAATGGGTTCTTTTCAAATCTTCCTGACAAACACAAAAATCAACTACTTGTTGGGGGAACATTAGTAGTTAAATTCATAAACTAACAGTAAATAATAACTGTTCCCTCTTTTCGGAAAAAGTTTCTTCGTATTTTTTATTTGTTGTTTCCGATTACGTCTTCTTTTTAATTCGCTGCCATAAAAAAAAGAAAGTTGTTATTATTTTTTAAATTTCGAAGCAAAAGGTTTCTTCTGTTTACGGCAGCCATTTATTCTGAACATCTTTTCTCTCAAACGGGAAATTGATTTCCATTAAGTTCAAACTCAAGAACAAAGTGCTCCCGAGCTTTTTCCGATCGTGCGTAAAATGCAGTCGTGTATGGAAGCCTACCTTAATGTGTTGATCTGTAAAAGAATAACATCTGGAGTGACAATCTGACTTTGTGTCTAGCTATAAACTTCATACTAACCTGCAAAAAATTCGCCAATCACAATGTATAATGTAAACAAAAACAACAACAACAACAAGTAAATAAACTTTGACTAATATTTTTTGCGACTGAAAATTTTTACCCGCCTTTTTATGCGTTTCATTTTTACCGATGAGGGAAGCATTTGATTCTAAAATGCGGAAAAACCTCTTAAAATGGAAAAGAGGAGGGCATATCAGAAAATATCGTGTAGATGTTTTAACAGAGTGACCAACGGA